>MNCI01008968.1:8594-48378 GCA_015680685.1 Gnetum montanum | reverse complement strand
TGATGAAGTGTCATTAAGTCAATGCATCGATGGGGCCGCGTATACACGGCCGCGTCGACGCAACCCCATTGACGTAGCCTTCCTGCGTTGACAGGGCCCCGTTTACGCAGCCACCTATCCCAACCTATAAATAAGAGGGCCCTACGCCTCATTTAGGCATCTTTTTGTCAATTGTAGCTAGACTCTTGCAATTTTTTTCGTAGGAGTTAGATTATTTTCCCAAGTGCATGCCCGCAATGTGATGCTTGGAATTGTACAGCACCTTTATTTGAGTGTGACGTACTTGGACGTGCACATGATCAGAAATAAAGATCGAGATTACTTCATCATTGCAGCACTCACTTAGTTTAATTGTTTAATTTAATTATTAATTTTTTTGTTATTTATTGCTTTCTAGTTAATATTTATTGCTTTCCTAGTTAATATTTAGTTATCATCATTTACTATTCCTGTTGTTAAATGCGAAATGAGTATGAATTAATCACGAGCATTTAAGTGTAGCTACTTGGTAACCCAGCAGTGTACCTAGGATCTATGCTTGGTAATCCCAATAGTAGTTATGCACGAGGTCCAAGATGTGTATGGATGATTAAGGAACAGATGCTCATCGCACTTAGGCTAGCTTAGATTCATTTCCTATTACTCATTAGTTTAATCAATATTATCTTCCATTGTCTCTAGGAGTAGCATTAGTTTAGGATCACATCATATGCCTCACTCTGGACTAAACCATACGTGACAAAGCAAATACTAGTCCAGGTGGGAAGACAGCGAACTGCGATCAACGTGTAACTATCTAGATACCACAACTAGCACATCCATGGAGTTCGACTTGATCATGCGTGAACACTCGTATTCATATGGTTGAGTGTAGGGGTACCTTGCCGCTCATCAGATATTATTATAGATTTGTAAAAAAATTATTCAGAATTTAATTCATGGTCAAGTTGTGTTTACCTAGGTTTCTTAAGTCGTAAGACTTAGGCTTGAGCCTAGGTGTAGCCACTCAAAAAATGTTAGGCTTTTACACATTCAATAATTTTCCTAGGACCCCACCTTGGCAGGATGAGCATTGAGCCTTTGGGTGATGATTCTTTACTTTAAGAATAATAAGAATTCACTAGTATAGCTAGAATGAACTAGTAGAATAGGGTATACATATCAAATGATAATGGCTTATGTATAAGCATTTATTTTCAAAATATGTTGGGTATGTTTACATGCATGTGTGATAGAGTCATGTAGCATTAGGCGCTTATGGCCACTATGCATGAACTAGTATTTACTCTGATGTGATATATAGTGTTGTAATGATGCATGTAACACTAGTTGGTTATTGATGAGTGGCAAGGTACCCCTACACTCAACCATACGAATATGAGCATTTCACGCACAATCCGGTCGAACTCCAAGGACTAAGTGCTCACGTGCCTTAATGGAACACTCAGAGTTAATCAATCGTTGTCTTCCCAAACTTACTTGTATTGTCATGGTTGTATGGTTAAGTAAGCTTGAGGTATATGATTTTTTATAGCTTTTATCTTTTTAATGTCTTATGCTAATAAGGGAAGGTAAAGACAACTAAGTGACTAACTTACATTAACTATTCACTAACTAAGTTCTAATTGTTCCTAACACCAGTATCCATTCCCACTTGCTGTACACATCCTGAACTAGTGCAACGCTATTGGGATTACCAAACGCTAATCATTACTAGGTTACCAAGTGCTACACGCATGCTCGAAGTGGTCGTACTGAGTGTACTTAACTAAGAGTGTCAAGGGTTGAGAGAGAAATTAATTAACTATGAAAGCATTAAACATTCAATAAGAATTAATTACTAATTAGCTTAGTCCATATGCTGCAAGGTCTATCATAAAGTTCATCTTTATTGCTGTACACAAATGTGTGCTCAGGTTCAATTTGCTTGAATAAAGATCTGTTCACTCTATGACTCCTACTATGGGCACACAAATTATTCTAACTTTGGAATGGTAAAACTGCAAGAGTTTGGCTAAGGGTATAAGTCTAACTATCTGGAACAAAGGACACCACCTCTTATTTATAGAAGATGAGGTAGGACATGATATCGCAGCTCATCAATTATGGTTGTTTGGTGAATGAAGTCAACATAATGGAGTGAACTAGTTGGTGGTAAGGCACGTTAGAGGTGGATGAGGATGATCCCTACTAAGATATAGTGAGTGTTGATGTGTCATTTGCCACATGAATAATGATTATGCATGGGTTACTTTGCGCATGGGCTGTTGTATGAGTGTAGATGGATTATGATTTGTTGAGTCTAGATGGCTATGCTTTTCTTTGCTTAGTTAGTTATGCTCTAATTGGTTAGATATGCTTATGAGTTTATATGTTAAAGTAAGGATATGATATGATGCCTAGGATGTGTGTTTAGATGGTTAGGTTTGAGTTATAATGTTTGCATACATTTGAATATGCTATGGTCGATGCTTGATGTATGTATGATTATGTGTGTGGATGTGTGAGTGCTGGTAGATTGACCATTGCTACATGATGCTCTTATCCCTCATTCCTCTTCTCCAATATAGTATCTGCTAGATACCAAATAGGGGAAGTGTAAAGGCTTTTCATTCAAGTTATATTAACTATATCTTATGCAGGTGATGAAGCTAGGGATGCCAAAGAGTGTTGAGTTTGAAGGAGAGATGTAGTTGTGATCCTTGTATGCATAATTATACTTTTATACATGTTTGTGTGAGATATGCATGTATTTGCTCATGGGTTTGGTTTAGACAAACGTTGGGCTGATTAAACATTCTAACTTGGTACAAGTACATATTATATATATTACTGCTAGTGTTGATACTAATGTCCCATGTAGTACTTACAATTATACTTATTGTTAGCATGTTTTAGACCTTTGATTTGTGGTGAGATATACATATTGGCTAGTTGTGGTTTTACATGTGTATATTGCATTATAGTTTTTTATATGATGAGGTTCCTTTCATTATGTTATTCGATGTAATTTGAGTTTTCATATTTCTTCATGCATTGCTCATTACTCTTGGTATCGTCCTTATCTAAGTGCAAAGGGCAAGGTATTACATTGTCTTAGCAATGCCCATTAGAATTAAACTCATAACTTGGATCTTCCAAATTAAGAGTTTTACCATTAGGCTAACACTTCATTGTTAGGTTTTTCATTTAGAGTGCATGAGTAATTTGCTCACTTGTTGTCTACAACATAGGATTATCTTTTTCTCTCTAGTTTAGAAATTTCCAAATAAGTAAAACATTCCTCATTAGTAAGTAGCGTGGACTATAGGCCAGTTGGTAGGTAAGCTTACATGACTTGTTCTCTTATAAACTAAAACAAAACAACATGCAAGTTCAAAATAACAAGCATATAGACGAATGAGCTAGCTAATGAGGCCTTAGTATCATCAGGGAGAAGTGCCTACTATAAGGGGCTAGAGAATAGAAGCCAAAGAATATAAATGAGGTTTTCTTTTATTATCAAAATTTCCTTGGGAATAATGATAGCCCCTCCCATAAGATTTTAGAAAGTAGTTTTCCCTTGGTCTTGGTAGAGTTTACTATTGAAGCTTGTTCGAGGGGATGATGGTCACTCTTTGGCCTCTATGGCTCTAGGGTATGATTTTCAATTAAGCCTACAAAGAGGGTGCATTTGAGCTCCACATTTTGTGATAACTGCATGAGTAAGAGTGAAAGCAATGAGAAGTCTAGCTATCTTAAGTATGTGACTGGGTAAAAAGGTCTATGCCTTAAAGGAATTAAGTTGGTATTAATAATAAGAGATTTTAATAACGGACATAAATGATTAGTGACTCACTTATGAAGGTGTTGGAACTCAAAAAAGTGAAACATAGGTACACTCAAAGATTTATTGAAGTTGATAACTTAGTGATACCTAGTAGAATCAAACCTATGACATGGGGTTACTAGGCCAAGACCTATACCACTAGGCTAACATGTCATTGTTGTCTCACTGATAGATACAAATGGCTCATGACTTACTTATAATCTCTATTTTTATTAGTGAAAACTAGTGAAGGTAGGTTAAATTAAGGTTAGACGATTACATAGTAAAGTGAATAATAAATAACCACAATCACTTTACATTGTCATGGCACAATGTAGTGAGAGATGAGGATATAGATATGTTGATAAAGATGGTAAACATACTTATTCAAAGTAATAAGAACCTTAATGTCTTATCCCATAATGGAAATAGCCTTTTAAGTGATAGATACGTTAGCTGTCTTAGTTAGCATAATTCTATGACTTGAAGCCTCTACATTCAATATCTTGAGATTAGCATGATAGTAGTTGTTAGATTCTTTGGTGATATTCTACAGCTCAACTATCTAATGATGTCACTTCGAGATTCAACATTTCATCTCTAAGATTATTATAACTATTCCAACTCCTCTTGAACATCTAGAAAATGAAAAGTGAACCGTTCACATAACTTGCACCAAAAGTTTAGGTGCTTGAAGCCTAGAACGAGCACCCAACTCATAGCCGCAATGTTCCAAGGACACAACACTTAAAATTCACAGGAGGATTCACCATCACGGATTCATTAATTATGATGTGTGTGCATGCTTTTTTAAAAAGAAGAAAAAATTTCCCCCTTAGTAGGTGCAACGAACGAAGAATCGAACCTTGGTCAAAGGGCATTGCTATTTGGCGCTGCAAATGGTCACACGCCAGTGAGATTTCCCGCCAAAAGGGTTAAGCGAACCTTACAGCTGCGTTTCAGGCGTGTTTGCAGACAAATTGTAACGCCCACGCCCATTCGCATACAAACGGGCTTGAAGCTGCAACAGCAATAATAATTATAATAGCAGCAGCAGCAGCAGCAGCAGAAGAGGAGGAGCAGGATCACGTTTAGAATAATGCAGATTCGGGTGAAGTGTGAATGCAGCGACTGCAAAGAATGGGCTATCTTAGAACTGCAAGGAGTTATCACAGCCGACGCATCTCAATCTCAATCTCAATCTCAATCTCAGTCGCGATCGCAATCGCCATTGCAATTTCAGGGCCTTCGCATCGGAACCCTTTGCCGTCATCAGACTCAGGTGCTTTATCTCCTCTTTCTCTATTTCACACTAAGCTACATTTTTTTCCCCTCTTTTTTGCTTCATCGTCGTCGAATATGTCTTTTTTTTTTTTTCGGGGATTTACACTTTTCAAACAGACTTTTGAGCCAGCTAGTGACCTGTTGGGAAAAGCCCGATTTTGGGAAATGGAATTGCAGTGCAAATTTCGCCTCTTCATTTAAGTTCAATTTCTTAATTATCTTGTGCATGACTTCCCTCTGGTTGATTATTCTTGTGTTGTTGAGTTAAAAGCGATGTTTTCCCATCAGATAGAAGAATTCGTTAAACAGTTTTGCAAAGATTTCAGAGTTTAAGGGTAGGTAGAGAAATAGAACGCTAGCTCCTTGATCAAGTGTTTAACGAGGATGCAACCTGTTGTTAAAAGTTCTTATTAAAAAATTTAACGCACACAGACATGAAATGTTACAATTTCTCTTGCCACTTATTTTCTATTAAATTTTTCTTCCTATTACGTTGATTGCATTTTACAAGGTCATTATATGGTCTCCAAATATATGATTCTATTATATTTTTGCACCATCTATAGATCTCTCATATTCTGTGTCCTCTGAGTTACTAGATTCATCACAATATATCATTATTGATTTCCTTGAGAAAGACTGAATAGGAGTAGGTTGCCTTTTATGTTGTTCTCAATCTGGACGGATATGTACGTCATGTTCTTATATACAGTTTGTGGCTGTTAGGCATGCGGTCTTTGATTTGCAGGGTCATCGTGAGGGTTTAAGAACAACTTAGTTTCTTAACTACCACTTTTGGTAAAAGAATACCTACAGAATCTACAGAGGTGTCTGATCAATTACATTCCAAATAACTTCCACAACGTTTGTTAATTCGTGTTTGCTGCTGAAAGACAACTATTATGCTATTGCTAGGTATGCATCATTCCCTTTTTGGTTCAGTGTTTTTTAGTTTGGGAAACAGCATTACAAAATGAGATCAAACACCAATAAACATGAGTGTAGCCGATGCTCCTTTTCGTGCAAGCTATCAAAATGTTGATTATAACAGGTCGCCACATTTCTTTGTTCCTGTGCCTTTAGTTGCAATATATTTTAATCATCAAATTATGTAAAAAATGTTTGGTTTTTCAGGACAAATATGCGATGACGATTGGTTACCACGAACTGGAGGGAAAGAGGATTCCTTTGAAAAAACCTTTACTGGTTCTGCAGAAAAACAGAACATCGGATGGACCAGAGCTTGAAGTTATCGGGATTATTAAACAGAAGATTTTATTCAAGACAAGACCAAAGGCCATCATATCACGTAATCGGTTTGCTGAACATTTACTTTAGGGTTTTAAAATAGATAGTAACTTGTGAGTATAAAGCTTTCAATTGTCTTTGCTTGATTCGGCGTATAAATTTTTTTGTCTCCATTTTTTTCACTGTTTATGCAGAGTCTGAAGTCAAAGAGAAAAAAGCAAAAACTTTGGATGGCATTTTCAGTTCAGAATAAATAAAAAGATAGCGACATTTATTATATATTTATTTTTTACTCAGTTTATTGGGTTTAGCTTTTTATGGAGGTAAATGACAAAAAAAGAACTGATGTACTCAAACTCCATTTTGTTTTGATAAGACTATCTACAAATGTAATAGAAATTTGAAAATGCCGCAGAAAAAAAAAATGTTCATTGTGAAGCAAACAGAATGGACAGACAGTAAAAATGAACTATGCTTGTTTGACTCACATTCTTGACAAGTACTTTAAAAAATTAATATTCATAAATAAGCAAGTAGGGACAATGAGGTGTTAGTACTAAAACTCTTAGCTTGACTTGGTAATTCAAAGTCATAGGTTTGATTCCATTGGACAGCATTGAGCTATCTATATATTTTTAAAAATTTCTCAAACAAATTTAGATCTAAAAGTTTGCAGTGGATGTAAGTAAAATTTTCATAGCTAATGATTTTCTTAATTCAAGTAACATCTATCATCTTAAAGGACACTTGTTTAATGCATATCCTTCCTTTGTGCTAAAGGAAAAAGAAACAATGAAGAGGGAAAAAAGGATTAAGAATAATGATAGGAAAAGTCAAGGTGGTGTCAATGATAGAGAAAAACTAGTAATAACATAAATTGAATGTAGCTTTTATAAATGTGGTTATCATTATTATAGGAAGTGCATACTAATTGCCATAGATAATCCAACCTAAAACATTAGATAAGTGTTACAACTTGGTTGTAGATTTGATCCTAAACCTCCTAAAAATATGAAATATGAAACTGAAATTTTATTACGCATGGATCTATTGGAAAGTAGAAATATACATGTTATGATTTTTGAAAACATTATAAAGAAAATTACCAAGTGTTCTTTGTAACATTTGGAAGAAATCATGGGTTCAATGCTAAGTTATGAAGTCTTAATTGGACTACATATCTTTGGGCATACTAATATTACAATTATCTTGGGTTTTCAACATTTGGAAAAAATCAACCAAATTTGTAATTGAACCCTTAAATAATTCTAATATATGGACACTCCAAGATACATACTTCTATCATAACTTTATAGCTTAGCATTGCCCACTAAAATTGAACTCATGACTTGAAGATTTCAAATTAGGAGTCTTACCTTTATGGAAGCATCTTATTGTTCCAATATTTATTTGATAAACTAGGGCCTCATACAACACACCCATAAAGAATAGTATATGTTGAATAATGACATCATAAAGTTATTGTCAGATATACCAAGCTAGAATAGATATCTTCTTATATTTGCTTTTTAAAGCAAATAACAAATAAGGCTTTCATATCACTTACAACTCTTTGAGTAATGCACTAATCCCATTTGTAATTGCAAGAACATTTTAGACCACAATATATGTAAGAGGAAATTATGTTCACATATTCATGTGCTATAGTAAAATTGTATATCTTATTACATGTGCCATGAATCATGATTTTGTTTTTGGGCATTAACTCTCATTCTTGAATATTGGAAAAAGTAATTAGGAGTATTAAGCATTTGTTACAATTTTTTCATTGAATTTAAAATTAAGGCAAAATCATTAAGCATTTGATGAGTTGTGGATTTGTCACATCAGCAAGGCCCCATCAACTAGGCTATGTCGACTACGCTTCATTGATGCATTGTTTGATGCGTTGACGTGGCCTTGTCGATGCAGGGCTTGTTCTTGTCTATAAATACATACCAATCTATTCTGCTTTGGGGATATCTTATCATAGTTGTAGCAAAGCTCTTGCAGTTTTTACATTTGAAAGTTAGAATATTTTCCTAAGTGCCCACAGCAAGAGTCATTAAGTGTATGGATCTTTATTTGAGCACTATTATACTTAAGCACGGCCATGTGTGCGGCAATAAAGATGAGCTTCTTGATAAACCTTGCAGCATTTTGGATAACTTAAATGTTTTATTCATGCATTTAATGTTTTCAGTTATTTATTCAATGTTCTTCAGTAATTAAGCTAATTAAGTAATTACTTAAGTAAGATAAGCTAAATAGTAATTAAGTAAACACATAAGTACAACCACTTCAAGCATGCTTGTGACATTTGGTAATCCCAACAACGCTTAACACTTGGTAACTCAGCAGCGTTATATGTGTTCAGGATCTGTACGACAAGTGGGACCGAATACTTATGTTAGGACTAGTTGAACAATAGTTAGCCAATTAGCTTAAAGTAGACATTAAATTACTTTATTCTCTATCCTGTTTATTTCAAGCATCAAAACCATAAAATATAAAATGATAAAAATCATGTACTTCAATTACACTTAAACCATACCCTTGAGCCTCACAAGTGTACTTGGGAAGACAACGAACGTTCTCAACACCCAGTTTACTTCCTAGAGACCTAGTGCATTGGAAAACTATAGAGTCTGTAGAATTCAACTAGATTGCACGTGAACGCTTTGTGATTCATATGGTTGAGCGTAGGGGTACTTGATTGCTCATCATTGGCATTGTTGTCGGGGACTCTTTTTGTTTGAAACGTTTGCTATCTAGGTTTAGTGAACATCATTAACATTGTTGGACAAACCCTAAGGTCAAAATCATTCTCAAATAATATAATCACATAAGTACACGGACTTTTATTTGTTTGCAAAATGTCTTCTTCGTGCAGGCATGATGATGCTAAATCGCCAGTCCCTCAAGAGTGCAAGGTGGTATATACTCATCCAAATAAGAATGTGCTTGATTTCACCTTCACCCTACATCAAGATAAACAACTGCAATGGCGTGATATGGACGGCAACATTCTAATGCCTCCCGATTGATTTGTGCCCATGATGTTGCTTCAAACTCTTAAGAAGTTAGGCATCCAAGATCTTCAGAGGAGTATGTTATGCATGATTATGACTACTGAGACTACTATTCCACTAAAACACAACACTAGAGGGATTGACACCAGGAGAAGCACCATGAGTTTGTGAGGGGGAAATGGTTCACCAATCCCTTGTTCCTGCTTAGCCAAGATGACAATGAGGATCCTCTCTCCGGGGACTCTTAACATGAAAATTCTCCACCCCTCATTACTAGTGATGGGGGTGTGGCCCTAAATTTGTTGTCCATTATCAACAATGCAGGTTCAAGTAAAGATGGTAGCCAAAGAAGGGACTCAAACAAGCATCAAGATGAGAAGAAAACTGACGAACGTGACCATGACAATTGAAGAGTCACCAAATACCATGGTGATGGTAGTCCTCCTCCCTCTTTTCCCTCTTCATTTGCATCTTCCACTTCCTCTTTTGGTTCTGAAAAAAGCCGCAAAAAGAACAACTATGATAGAGGTGAACAACGGGACAATAATACTGATCACTAGGCGCATAATGAATAAAGGGGTAACATAGGACATCATTGGCAACAACGAAATAATGATGATGATGAGCCTTCACTAGCAACCTGAAGCATGTTAAATATTGTAGAGGTTGTAAAACTTTCAACTAGGCATGTAAAAGATAGTCGAATCAAGCACTTAAACATGAACAATATCCTAAGATTTGAGGGGGGATATAACTTTGATTCACAAAATCATCTACAAGCCTTGCACGATGCCTGTGCCTTACAAAACACAAAAAATGACTAGCAAAAATTAAAGTTATTTCCTAGAACACTCATCAAAGAGGCAAAAAGCTAGTATCGATCCTTGAAACCAAAATCCATTCATAGATGAAGTACCATGCTAGAACTATCTAATGACAAATACCAGACATACTCTAGAGTGTTTAATCTGAGAAGGAAAATCCAAGGCTACAAAATGGGAATATATGAACCCTTGGATGATACCATGGGTGGATATTATTCTTTCTTACATCGATGCCCTAGCCATGGTTATTCTCAGAGGAAACAACTTTGTCGCATCATAGATGGGCTCAAAGCAAAAACCAAAAGAACTCTTGGGGTTTACACCCAAGGGAGACTATTTGAACTATGAGCTCATCAGATCCAAAGGCTGATAGAGTAGGTAGCAAAAGAAGAAGATGAGTTGCAAAAGAGGAAAAGTGTAGAAGAATATAATAGGGACTCTTCCATTGGGATAAGGAAGGTTTGATTCTGTGATGAGGAGGAGTCACCACTCAACAAGGTGCTGAACAAGAAAACTTTGCTCATCCAAAAATATGTTTCTGATATTTTGGTAAAGGTTGATAAACTATGGGACTCTTTGGATGAAAAATTACAAACTACCATGAAGATTGCTAAAGAATCCAAAGAGCAGAATAGTGATCATGCCTACAAGAGGTAGAAATAAGTTGAACATGCCTACTAAAGAGGTAAGGACAAAGTTGCTGCAGTAGAAGAAGTTGTGGAGATAGACTTCGATGATGATGTTGGGTGTGACATTTATCAATTTGAACATCCTAAAGGATTTTTTCCCTATGGTGTTACACTGACAAGAGTTTGGTGTGTATGCACTGAATCCTTAATTAACAAGGAGCCAAGAACCTAGATAATTGCCTTATTCTCAAGGCAATCCAAGGCAATTTCACTAGCAACAACAAGCTTACTATCCAAGTGAAGTTGCACCACAACTGTATGAGTAATACCAGCAATGGTAGTAACCATAGTCATGGGGGATACCACCACTGATATAGTAGTACCCTTACAGGAAACCAAATCCATATGGGTACTATGTTCAACAAATCATTTCTCCATTTGGCTATGCTAGTCATGCCTCATTCCAACATCACTATTATCCTCCAGAGTACCATTGAACTCATTTACCATCTACTCAAGGAAAGCCTCCATATCCATACCAACCTTCACATCCATTCACACACATCCCTCCAGCCTCAACCCAGTTACCTCTTGCTCTATCTATGCAAGGTGAAATTCCCCCACAGCCATAGTAACAAAATGCTACAAGGGCTATAAATTTACAATCAGCCTTCCAGCTGAGTAGTTCAGATACTAGATCTAAGAAACGATAATTTTTCTGACGCAAAAATCCTCCAAAAACCTCATAACCTAATGCAGCTAGTAACCCTGTATCTCCAGCACCCTCATCCTCCACACCAAACACAATCGAGGGCCATTCAAACCTTTCCACAAAGAGATTTGACCTAGGAAGTCCTCTTATTTACTTACAGATCGCTAGACATGAGCTAGGCAAGGCTCTTCTGGATTCCAATTCTAGTGTCAATTTCATTTCCCATGACATGTATAAGGCCTAGAACCTACCACCTCTCAAGAGGAGAAATATCCATTTGGAATTCGTAAACCAGTCAATTATTGTCCCTTTGGGCTTAAAGGAGGACATTATGACTACATTTTATGGGTGGTCCTATCCTACTAATTTTCTGATGATCAAGGTAGACAACTGCAAAGGTGACTTCCCCATCATTATGGAATGTGTGTGGTTAAGCATTATTGATGTAAGAATGGACATCAAGGACCTCTCCTTAGAAATCTCCAAGGAGAATGAATTTGAATGACTCAAGAATAAGCAAGTTTCATGCATCACGTATAGCGATAATGAGTGCAATTTTGTGCAAAAAATATAGTCCACTAAAAGTACATTCATTAAATCATGTAATTAATATGCACATGAAACAAATATCCAAAGGTGCCTATACATAGTAGCCACAAAATAGGAGGGCACCCAATGGTTAATAGCTAACTTTGACAGTAGCATACTAAGCATGGAACCTATTGAGAGCCTAACATGTGCTTATGTCGAGGGCATGGATGAACTTGAGCAAGTTCATCACCAACTCTTTGATGATGAAGTTGATGATACTTGTTGGGGGGAGTTGGCAATCCCTAATCATTTCAACCTAGAGCCCCTAGAGTTAAAAACTCTACCAGCTAGTATGGAGTATGCATTATTAAAAAATGGCAAGTTGGTTATAATCAATGCAAATCTTTCTCCTAAACAAAAAGACGAGTTTTTGAAGGTGGTCAAAAAATGGCCAACAACCTTTGCTTGATCATATCTTGAACTGACTAGAATTGATCCCAAGGATATGCCAACATCATATCTACATAGACTTGGCCATGAAGCCAAGAAGGTAACCATAGAGGCTGCTAAACTCCAAGTTGAAATAGATCATCAAAGAGGAAATAGAACTCCTCAAGGTGGGGTTCATCTATCTCATCACAGATAGTGAGTGGTTTAGTCCACTCGTAATTATGCCAAAGAAAGGTACTAAGTCGTAGGTTTGCATCAACTTTAGGCTATTGAATATGGCAACATTTAAAGATCATTTTCCATTATCATTGGTGGACCAAGTGTCAAACACCATATCTAGGCATTGCTATTATAGCTTCTTGGATGATTATAGTGGCTATAATCAAACCCACATTGCACAAGAAGATTAGGCCAAAACAACATTCACAAGTCCTTGGGAGACTTTTGCATATTACAAGATGTCGTTTAGTTTATATAATGCCCTTGTAAAATTTCAATGCCTGGTCCTTAGTATTTTTCAACAAAAAATTGGTAGCAAGGTAGAAATCTTTATGGATGACTTCTTTACCTATGGGGCTACATTTGAGCAAGCCTTGGATTTCCTTGAACAAGTACTGAAAAGATGTGTTGAAACACACCATAGGCTCAATTGGTAGAAAAGCCATTTAATGGTCCAAGAGGGCATAGTATTGGAGCACAGAATTACTTAGGCAAGAATTTAGGCAGACCCTAAAAAGATAAAGGCCATCTAAGGAATCACACATCAAACAAAGATAGTCAAAGACATCCAATCATTCCTTGGACACATTGGCTACTATTGATAATTTATAGAGAATTTCTGTAAAATTGCAAAACCATTTGTCAAGCTTACAAAGAAAGATGCTCCATTCATCTAGACTAAGGAGTGTGAACATGCATTCCAATAACTAAAGGACAAACTCATAGGAACTCTAATTCTACAAGTACTAAACTAGTTTAGACCATTTCATATAATGATTGATGCATCTAATTATGCCTTGGAAGCTATGTTTATGTAGTTGGATGATAAGAAACGTCTATATTACATTCACTATGTAAGACAAAGCATTGTGGGTGCATAGTTGAATTACACCACAACTAAGAAAGAACTAATGGTAGTGGTGTATCCTCTAAAAAAGTTCAAGCACTATGTGCTTGGCTATAAAGTGTTTGTGCATATAGATCATAGTGCCATATGCTTCCTAATAAATAAGCCAATGGTGAGACCCCATATCATACGGTGGCTTGTGATCTTGTAGGAATCCAATCTTACAATGGTATATTGAAAAGGGATTGAGAATGTGGTCACTAACCATCTCTCTTAGTTAATATGGAATAACAATGGGGAGGAGGGCCCACTCTTTAATCAATTTCTAGTTGAACTCCTCTTTACAAGAGCAATAAATGACCAAGTGATCACTAAATGAAAATGGTATGATGGAATCCTCACTTACCTTCTTACTCAAGAGATGCCACAAGATCTAGACTTTAGGAAGAAACAACAATTTCTTCATCAAGCTAAGTACTTCATGGAAATCAATGGATACCTTTACAAGGTATGCATTAATGGCCAAGTTCGTTGGTATGTTCCTAATGCAAACCAATTTTGCATTCTCTAGGATGCTCATGAAGGCCCTTGTAGAGGCCACTATATAGGGAAACACAAGACCATAAAAATATTGATGGTAGGATACTACTGGCTTATAATATTTAGATATGCCCATCAATTTGTTTGATCCTATGAATGTTGTCAATGAGATGGTAGGATGATCACTCACATGGAGGATCCTCAATAGTGGATTCAACCACTAAAGCCCTTTAGCATATGGAGCATAGACTTCATAGGTCTCATCACATCCATGTTCAATGAAAAGGTGTACATCATCATGGTAGTCAAC
This sequence comes from Gnetum montanum, assembly GCA_015680685.1. Classification (NCBI taxonomy): domain Eukaryota; kingdom Viridiplantae; phylum Streptophyta; class Gnetopsida; order Gnetales; family Gnetaceae; genus Gnetum; species Gnetum montanum. The sequence goes on along the minus strand of MNCI01008968.1, from coordinate 33,944 downwards.
TACTAAACCAAATGGGTAGAAGCAACAACTATCGCCAACTATACATCATCCACTGTTGTTCAATTTGTACAATAATACATTGTAAATAGGTTTGTGTGCCACGTGCACTAATTTCTAATAATGGAATCCATTTTATAGCTGCCACATTTTGGAAGTTGATGTAACACTTGGGGATTGAACATAAATTAACAACACTATATAACCCCTAAGCTANTTGGGGATTGAACATAAATTAACAACACTATATAACCCCTAAGCTAATGGTTAAGCAGAAGTCACCAATAGGGAGATCACAAAGATCCTAACAAGGACTATAAGAAAATATAGGAGAGACTAGGGCACAAAACTCAACAATGTCCTTTGGGCCTACTGCTCAATGTGGAAACTTCCTATAGGCTACTCTTCCTATGAGCTAGTGTACAGGAAACTTCCAACACTTCTAGTCCAATCCGGGGTCCGTATACTTTCAACAACCTGTGACTTGGACCCTGACCTAAGCCTATAGAGAGAAAGATTGATAAACCTGAATGTGCTAGATGAAAATCGATTAGTGGCCCTATTTGTGAATGAAGTGCATAAGGCATACAATAAGAAAAATCATGATATTAGAATATAGAAAGTAAAATTTCAACCTGGAGATAAGGTTCTCTATTAGAACCTCACACATGTACCTCAAAAAACAAAGTTTCAAATGTTGTGGAAGGAACCTTATATAATTGATAAAACCTTTCCTTTTGGGGTCATGTTAATCTACAAAATTGAGAGCCCATACAAGAAGTAATTGGTCAACATCCAACAAGTGAAACCTTTCCTTGAGCCAAAGTAAGCTAGTGCGACTAATACCTCTTCAAATGGACAACCATGCTCTATATTCTACATCTCCTCCTTTCAACTTAGTCATGGGGGCGATGGTCATTCATGATAACCATGCACATGGCTCTTCAGTTTTTCACTTTTTTTTTTTTTTACACTTTGTTGATTTTTATCCCACCTTTTTTTTTATTTTTCACTCTATTGATTTTTTTGATTTTTTTTTTACAGCATCATTAGTATGTTTTATCTTTCTTTAATATTTTATACTTTCTTATATATTTTACTTTATTTTTGGTGTGAATTTTCATTATTTTTGCTAATAAAAGTGCTTTATTATCGTAGGACACAATGCCAATGTTGTTGTTTACTAATGGTGATTTGTGCTTAATGTTTTGATTGCTAATGTTTGGTTTCTATTTTTGAATTTTGATGTCTAATGGCTAAGACATGGTTTATTTTTCATGGAACATGTAGTGAGTCCACATCATCCACTCATCCACAAACTCTATGATTTTTGTATTTAAGGAATATGTTGTCCATTTTCATTAATAAAACCCTAAATGAATTTGTGACCTTGGTAGTCTCTGAACTTGGAAAGGATTCAAAATTTTGAAAAGGGTGTGACTTCAAGGGAGTTCAATACTCTTTGTTCCTTTCTACTTGCTTGTGCGCTTTTGTGTTTTCATGGATTTCTTGCTATTCTACATCGTCCAATGCTAGGACATGTACCCATGCCTAAAGGTCCACTCTAATTTAGGCCCTTTTTAACTTTCTACTTCCCCTGAAATAAGGAACAATATTTAATCTATGGTGCATGCTTGTGCTTTAAGGAGTGGACCGGTCTTAGAGTGGTGATGCAGAGTCACTAAAAGTGGTTGGTTTTGGTCTAGACTAGGGTTGGACCTTATCAGGTCATTTAAACATAATTTCCACAAGGGCCTTCATGTGACCATGATTTGGAACTCCATTCCATCCTCTTAATCATCCACTTATGATGTCCATTACTCACTTGACTACCAGTTTTCATGTTATGCTTGATGTCTTAGTTTAACATGTTGGAATTCTTGGATAGATTCTTCCTAGTTGGCCCTTAACTTTTCATAATCATTAATTGACTATGGGGTCCATGGATTCCTTAGTTGAGATTATGCAAGGGAAAAAATGGCATGTGCTTGCTATGGGGAGGACCCACTTTCATATCTCTTAGTTTGGATAGTTAATCTCTTTACCTTCGACATTACTACAATAATATCTTTCATGTGTCCTATTATGCATCCAACTCTAAGCTTTATAAAATTTCATTCTTCAATCATTTTCTTAATTTTCTAAATTTTCTAAACTCCAACACCCTCTTCTACTATTTTTATCATGTTCATAACTTTTTGGGCTTCCATTTGACCCCCATTTCACTCAAAAACTCCTTGTATTTTTCAAGTTCACAAAGTTAACGATGGTCAATAGTTGCATCGACTAGGCCTATTTAACATAGCTAACTCGTTGATGAGGCCTCGTCAACTAGGCCTCATTGATGCAATGTAAAAAATCTATAAATACCATTGAATACTTTGAAATTTTTATCATTTGTTTCATAACAAGAAAGGTGTTTTTGCCATTTTTCAAAGCCCAACACCTTCCAAAGTCCATAACTTTTCGATCGTTTGTCCAAATCACTTTGTTCTTCAATCTTGCAGCTACCAACAGTAACCTCTTAGTTGTGGGGCCTGCAAACCTTAAGGTTTCTGATGCAAAGTTTTTGAAAATTTTCCCCCCAAAGGGTTAATGAATACAATGATATTAAACCATCAATTTTTAAGAGTTTAACCCTTTCAAAAATCTTTGGTATGACTATAATCACTTATTAACATTAAAACACAAATAAACTAATGATTAAAATTAATTAAATAATTCATAATCACAACTTAACCAAGTGTAACTTTCCTAACAAGATAAGGTATCCTGATTGTTTCACATTACACAATAATTGCTAACCCATGGTCATGTTGGGGCTATAGATGAAACCGAGATCAAAACAACTGTATGAGGGAGGACCATTGCAACAAAGGGAGAAATGACCTAGAGCTAGAAAGGGCCAACAAGAATAAGCCCAAGAATAGGTAGAAGAAACCCATGCAATGGGACCTCTTTGAAAGGAGCTCAAAGTGGAATTTGTTCAACAGATTCCCAAGGAAGAGTCTACAACAAAAAAATCATAGCAAGCAGAAGCACCAGGTCCTATACCAAGAGTTGAGCTCACATTGACATAAGCCTACCTTGGCACAATCAAGCCCCATGATGTCCAATGCTTAGTTCTACCAACATTGAACTTTGGACCATTCTTAGAGAATGCTCCAGTAGAGGTAAAGACATAGTTGCAAACCTCTTCCATGTGGCTAATCATCACTTCCAATGGGGAGTGGTACATAGGGGAGATGTACCTCTTTTGAAATAATAGAAAAGCAAGTTCCACTATGAAGATCAAGGACATTTCGGTGTCCTACTTGGTTGAAGCCATCACGTAGGCTCTTGGGTTTCCTGATTCTGGAACACAACTAGTAGAACTTTTTATGCAAGCTAATCAAGAGGTGAAAAAGGAGTGGACCCAATAGTGTTACAAGGTTGACCATAAGGAGTTTGGTGTGCTCACACTAATGGAGCACATATACTTACAGATAACAATCTATCACCTCAATCTAATGATGAGGCCTAGTAAGGTGACTACCTTCTCTGCTTGAGTATGTGCTACTCTAATTGAGAAATTTCTAGCAAACCTTCCACAATTAATCTATCTAGAGATAGAGAAGCATTTTTAAGAGAATGAACGTTGAAGGAAAGCCTTGCCCTTTCCATGCCTTATTAGAAAACTTTACAAAAGGGCAAAGATAGTTTGCTATACCAATGGCACAATTAGGCATACTCCCATTACCTCTTGATACAAAATAATGAAGGACAAGATGCCTACCATGTCTAAAGAAGAGGAGCACCAACCGCCACCTCCACCACCTACTCAAGAAACAATGTCGAAAGCCTGCGCTACCATTGAGTGCCTGGGTAAAATTTGAAAGAAACTCCTACAATAGCAGGAGTAGTAAGCAAGAACAAGTGGTAGGGATCCATCTATGTACCTACCTACAATGAGTTATCTTAGTGAAGAGGCTCAAAGAATTAGTTAGATGGAGGGAGGTGGACCAATATTTTCATCCCAACGAATGCAATTGACCACAAGGTTGAATCCTAGTGCCCAAGAGGTGATAGTCTCTCTCTCTCAATACTATTTTTTTAAGAAATATCTAGGAATGCTACCTCCTTTTTGGTGTGTTTGGAAAAGGGTGAGGGGGCAACTGTATTAGTTATCCAACACCAAGAACAGGAGATAACTATAGAAGTGGTTGCTAACATAATTGCTAAGGCACTTAATGCACCCGCAACATCTATACTAGATGTTTCTACACTTAGAGATGTGTAGACATTCACAAGAACTTTTAGTGAAAATTGAGTGTAGCTCAATAGGAAGATTTGTTGGATTGATTGGTGGGGATAGGGTAACCAATTCCAAACATCTTTGATTTTCTAAATAACATTAGTGCAACCTAATTAAAGCTGCTTGAAGTAAAGGGTAAATGTATCATTCTAGAAGGACAACTTAAAATGGCCAGAGCACAAAATGAACACTTGACTACAGAGGTTGCTAAATTGCATGCCTATTTTGCTAATCTCATACTTTTCAACCCTGCAATAACAAGAGATAAAGCTTTTCAACAACTTCAAAAGTGATTAAAACAAGTTGAGAAGGGAATGGTGATGGCCATCCTTAACTATTTCATAGTGGAAGGAAAGGCCTATTCAGTTCAAAAGGACTTGGTTCAAACGCACCATGAAAATGAAACATTGACAAAAAAATCATTACCTATGAAATGTTGATGCACAAAAACAATAGATGCAAGAATTCATCCATCAATAACAAGAGTAGCTAGCTAGAGTGAATACAAAATTGAGGAGATTTGTAGCAAAGAATCACAATCTCTCTATGAAGGAAGTCTGTGCCTTACACCAAAAATCTACAATTGAAATTACTGCCTAGAAAAAAGAGGCTCTCAAATTTGAGAAAGTCAAGAATCATTACAGAGACCAAGTTGACTTCAAAAGGAGGTGAATGAGAAACATATCCAAGTGGCTAAGGAAAAAGTAAATAAGACCCTCTAGCAACTCCAGTAAGGAAAAGAGATGTGGCAGCTTATCATTGATGGGATAGATGCCTACAACAAAGTAGAGATCTGCATGAAGGAGTTGCAAATCGAAGAAATGACAAAATATATGGAACTGGACAATCTCCAATATACAAACCCAACAATGCTGACTATCGAACAACCACAATTAGAACTTGAAAAGCATATGGCTAGCTTGTACTTAGTGTACAAGGCCGAGTTCAAGCACCATAAGGACACCAAGCAAAAGCTTGCGATAGTAAATGCTAAACTTGAAGTTCTCAAGGTAAGATTCATTGATCAATGATCAACTCCCAAGAACCTGACCAAGAGAATGAATGATTACCATGAGCAGTAAAATGCAATCAAGACATTCAATGTCAAGTGCAAGCAATTCGCTGCCTATTTTATCAATCCTAAGGAGTTGTTCCCAGCAATTCCTTATCCTTGGTATGTGCCCATTTTGGCCCACATTGGCAAAGCTACATGAACTATGCATGATCCTAGGAGTAAGAAGATGAAGATGAAAGTGTTGTTGGATACTTTGTATCTTCCACTAGAAGTTGCAGTAGCAGTAGGATAGCCATAATAGCTTAGCCGTTGCATGTGTCTAAAGCTAGAGAAGGTCCGTTGGAGCCTCCATTTCTTGGGATTGTGTGATCTTTTTAGTTGTCTTCATGCCATCAAAGGATGCATTGTTTGATTTTTGTTTGGTATTCAATTTTGTATTGTGAACACCACAAATTTGTAATTTTTTTGATTTGTCCATCCAACCACTTAGTTTTTTCATGATAGTTTTGTTGGGTCATGTGCTAGTCAATAATTAAATCCCTTTCAAATTTTGTAAAGAACTCAAGGACAAGTTTTTATTTAATTGTGGGGGTATGATGAGTGGTGGATTGGCCATGTCAATGAGGCCTTATCAACTGAGCCTTGTCAACTAGGCTACATCGACTAGGCCTTGTCGATGCATTGTTTAATGTGTTGACATGACATCATTGATGCAAGACCTATTCTTACCTATAAATATGTGCCAATCCACTGTGTTTTGGGGATATCTTGTCATAGTTGTAGCGAAGCTCTCACAATTTTTACATTTGAAAGTTAGAATATTTTCCTGAGTACTTGTAGTAGGAATCATTGAGTGTACATATCTTTATTCAAGCACTATTGTACCTAAGCATGGCAATGTGTGTAGTAGTAAAGACGAGCTTCTTGATAAACCTTACAACATTCTAGATAGTTTAAATGTTTTATTTGTGCATTTAATATTTTCAAATATTTATTTAATATTATTTAGTAATTAAGCTAATTAAGTAATTAATTAATCAAGATAAGCTAAATAGTGATTAAGTAAACACATGAGTAAAATCGCTTCAAGCATGCATATGACGTTTGGTAATCCTAGCAGCGCTTAACACTTTGTAACCCAGCAACATTATATGTGTTTAGGATGTGTATGGAAAGTGGGACTAAATACTTATGTTAGGACTAGTTTAACAATAATTAGACAATTAAATTAAAGTAGACATTAAATTACTTTATTCTCTATCCTATTTATTTCAAGCACCAAAACTATAAAATATAAAATGATAAAAATCGAGTGCCTCAATTACAATTAAACCATACCCTTGAGCCTCACAAGTGTAGTTGGGAAGACAATGAATATTCTCAATGCCTAGTTTACTTGCTAGAGAACTAGTGCACCAGAAAACTATAAAGTCCATGAAATTCAATCGAATCATGTGTGAACGCTTCATGATTCGTATGGTTGAGCATAGGGGTACTTGACCACTCATCAACATTTAAAGATTGATGTTTAAGAATGTACTTATAAATATTTATCTTCAAAGTGTAAATTTTATAAGTAACATTACCTATCATGAAATTTTAAGTGATAGATTCCAATTGAATTCGCCATTTAAAGAACATTTAAGTTATAATATTGTCCTCAATAATATTGCTTTTTTAAGTGATTATCTTATTGTTTACTTAGGTAAGAGGTTGCTAGTTTGAATTATACTTAAGTCATCAATGTATTCCTCTATAATTATTCTAATATATCTTGTTCACTATGTCTTAGGGTGCACTTATAGTTAAATTAGTTGAGGTAACAATGAGGTGTTAGCCTAGTGGGAAGACTCTTAATTTGAAAGCTATAAGTTATGAATTTGATTTTGGTGAGTAATGCTAAGTTATAAAGTTCTAATTGGACTATATATATTATAATTATTTAAGGGTTCCAACATCTCCTATAAAATTATTTCAAGTGGATATTAGGTGTAAAAATATCTCATTAACAATGCTCTTATTAGAGGAATTTTAAGGATAGTACCATGAATGAGAAGATTAAAGAAAGTTATCTTAGATGGTTCATTCATCCATTGAGAACATTAGATAATGCACCATTTAGAAAAGAAAGCTTTATTAAAATTGAGGCAACAACAAAGAGGTATACCTAAAAATACTTGTTTTACAAACATAAAAAAGATATTTAAGATTTGGGTGTTAATTCTTATTTAACCCTTAGTAAAAGTGAATGATAGAAAAAATTCACATAGTCAACCTCATGTAGTTGGTATAAGACTAGAATGATCATGATGATGTTCTAAATTGATATAGTTCCATCCTCCCTAAATTGTTTTATTTCTTCCTTTAATTCTCTAAACAACTACATCAATATATTACATTTAATTTTATTATGAAATATATAGTATTGGAAAAATATATAAAAGAGGATTATTACTCAAAGCCTCAATGCTCATCCTACTAAGTAGGGCCCTCAAAGGATTGATAGATGAGTGAAATTCTAACCTCTTGGAGTATTTGCCTCCAAGCTTAAACCCATGTCATTTGACATGAGAAAAAAGCAACTTACCATCACTCAATATAGACCACATACACACACATATATATAATTAGCCAACCCTATTTTGTTGAGACAAGGCTAGAATGATATATATATATATATATAATGTTAACTTAACTACTGAGTGGTGAGCAATCCCAACACTCTACCATACAAGTCACAAGTGTTCACCAACGACCAAATCATAATTTGTGGATGAGACAATGTAATTATGCTAAGGGTTGACATTAAATTTATGATTGTTGCCCTCTCACATTGAGTTAGTCAAGTCTCAATGTATGGTTTAACTCTTAGTGAGGCATATGATACTTGATGTTATAAGACCCAAATAACTCCTAGTGACAAACATGATTCAAAATGAAATTTAAGCCTAAGTCTAAGTGATAGAGTAGTTACTCTAATTATTAGAGCAGTTATTCTAATTATTAGAGTGATTATTATTAGAGCGATTACTCTATTATTAGAGTAGTTATTATTAAAGTGGTTATTCTAATTATTAGAGCGGTTATTCCTGGGTTACTCCCAAGTCTATAAATATAGTTCCCATGCACACAATTGGGAGCATGTTTTTAGCAGTCAAGTAGCAAAACTCTTGTAGTCTGTCTATTTGAAAGTTACAATATTTTCCAAGTGCCCGCAGAAGGAGGTCTAAGTGTGGATGGATCTTTATTCAAGCATTGATGTGCCTAAGCACACCATTGTGTTAAAGACGAGCTCTTTGATTCATCCTTGCAGCACTTGAGATTTGTTTTCTTACACATTTATATTTTATTTTATGCACTTTACATTCATGTTATTAGCATAGAAATTCATTTTTATCAATTAAGAAAATTGTTAAATTACACAAGCACGACCCCTTCAAGCATACATGTGACACTTGGTAGCTCAAAAACGATTAGTGTTTGATAATCCAGTAGTGTTCATACAAAGTTCAAGATGTTTTCAGGAAGTGGGAACAGTTACTTGTGTTAGGCTAGATTAGATTATAGTTTCCTTAGTAANTCATCTTACATCAAGATGAACTAATGTGGTGGCATGATATGGAAGGTAATATTGTGTTGCCACATGACTAGTTTGTTCTAGCAATGCTCCAATTAATGCTAGCATGACATGGGCTTCAACATCTCCATGGAGAATATGAGATGCAAGATCCTGACTCAAGGGATTATCATCCCATTGAAGTGCAAAGATTAAGGGATCGTCAACTGGAGCATCAACATGAGCTTATGAAGGCCAAGGGGTCAAACATCTTTCCACCTCTGCTTGGCCTAATTGATGAAGCCAACCACTTCTTTAGTAATTCTCCTCTCTTTGATTTTGTTCAAGGAGCCCTCAACCAAAATGTATAATCCACAGTTCACAATCCAAGTTTTGGTCAAAACAGATCCAATGATAAAAATGGATCAAGAGAGGAAAGTCAAGAAAAAGGAGACAAAGGAGATCATGATCATGATCATGGTCACAAGCATCAAAGGAAGGATGAAAGGTGTCAGCATGGAGCAAGTTCCTCTTTTTCTTCCCCTTCATCATCATCTTCTTCTTCATCAGATTTAGATCATGGCTATAGAAGAAATAACCATGACAGAGGTGACCGACAAGACTAGAACAATAGAAGGGACTGTCAAGACAGCTGTGATTAAAGATGTGGGAAATCCAAAGAGCCTAATCATCAGGAAAGAAGGGCTAGTAAGGAGCATCGTAGGCACCACCATCATGGCCTTAATGAACCTCTACTTACTACTCGGGGCATGTTGAATATTGTATCGGCTGTGAGGATTCCAACAAGGCATGTGAAGGATAGCAGAATAAAGAGGCTAAATATGAAAAACATCCCTCGATTTGAGGGAGGATATGATGCTAATCCACAAAACCATCTCTAGGCCTTCCAAGAAGCATGTGCCTTGTAGAATATTGAAAATGAATGGCAAAAGCTAAAATTATTTCCAAGGACACTCATAAAGGAAACATAAAGTTGGTATCGATCCTTGGAACCAAAATCAAGCAGGCGGTGGAGAATGATGTTGGAATTATTCAATGAAAAAAATCAAACATACTCCCGAGTATCCAATTTAAGAAAAAAAATTCAAGAGTAGAAACAAGGAAACCATGAGCCCTTGGATGCTATTATTGGTCGATACTACTCTCTATTGCATAGGTGTCCTGGCCATGAATACTCTCAGCTTGATCAACTTTGCCATATCATAGACGGGTTGCAATCTGAAACCAAGAAAACCCTTGGTGTCTATGCCCAAGGGAGATTGATAGAGTTGAGCACCTGTTGGATTCAAAGATTAATTAAGCAAGTAGCTAAAGAGGAGGGAGAGCTGAGAAAATGTGAAAGTGTAGAAGAATACAATAGAGATCCTTCTATTCGAAAGAAAGGAATTAGATTTTGTGACAGTGAGGATGAATTTTCCAAAGATGAGGTGGTTAGTCAGAAAACCTTGCCATTCCAAAAAATTTCAATTAGAAATTACGGCTAAGGTTGATTAATTATGGGATTTTGTAAACAATAGGTTTCGAGCTGTCTTAAAAATTGCTAAAGAGTCCAAGGAACAAAGTGGTGATCGTGAGTGTTGGAGGCATAAGGAGGCTGAATGTGTCATATCTAAAGGTAGAGGTAAGATGGTTATGGATAGTGATTCAGATGATGATGGTGGGTGTGATGTTTGCTAGTATGAAAATCCTAAGGGATCTTGCCTAGTTGTATCACACTTGTAGGAATCTAGGGTGTATGCCTTGCATCCATGACTTGCACAAAGGAAAACACCCAAAATATTGCCTTATCCACAAGGTAATCCTTGACAGTTCCACCGACCATAGCAATACTATCCAAGTGGAAATCCTCCACAACCTTACAAAGTATATCAACAATGATAGCAACCACAATCATAGGCATTTCCTCCTCCAAGACAGCAATACCCTTACCGGCAACTAGATCCCTACGGTTATTATGTTCAACAACCTTCATCTCCAAGGGACTCCTCTAGTCATATTGCTGCTTACTAGTCTCACCACTACCCTCCTGAAACATATCAATCACCCTATCCAAGGAGTGATACCACCTACTACCCTCATGTACCTCTTGTCCTTGCACATACTCCTCCACCTCCTGCACCACTACAACTTGCTCCATCCATGCAGAGTGAATTACCTACACAACCACAATAAAGGAATTCTATGAGGGTAGTTAACCTATAATCAATTAACCCACCCAATGAGTCAAAACTACGAACAAAGAAAAGACCCTTCTTCCGACCTCGCAGTCCACTAGAGCCCTTGAATACATCAGTGGTTGGTAACCTGCTCCTCCACCTTCCTCTATTTCTTCTTTATCCAAGTCCCCTTCAAATCAAAATCCTTCTCAAATCCATACTATAGTGCTAACACATGTTGTATTTGACTGGATTCAAGCTGGTAACCTAACTAGAAAATTAGATGATCTAGGGAGTCCCCTAATTTACTTGCAAATTGCTAGGAATGAGCCTTGCAAAGCTCTTCTGGATTTTGGTTCTAGTGTCAATATGATCTTGCATGAGATGTACACAATGTGGAACCTTTCTCCTTTGAAGAAGAGCAACATTCGGTTGGAATTAGTGGACCAGTCCATCACTGTTCCATCAGGATTAGTTGAAGACATCGTTAACACCATTTTTGGGTGGTCATATCTAACTAATTTCCTAGTAATTAAAGTGGAGAACTACAAGGGGGACTTTTAATCATCATGGGAAGGGAGTGGCTAAGTACTATTGATGCCAAAATGGACATTAGAGATCTTTCCATGAAGATATCAAAAGAAAATGAGTTTGAAAAGATCGAGAAGAAGAGAGTTCCATGTATCATGTATAGTAATTCAGGGTGTCATTGTGTGTAGAAGTTATAATTAGTAAAGAAAACATGTATTTCTGCATGCAAGAAATGTGCACCAGAAGCTGAGATCCAGAGATGTCTATACATAGCAACCACAAAACAAGAGGGCACCCAATGGCTGACAGCTGATACGAGCAGCAGTACATTATGCATGGAACCAATTGAGGGCCTAATGTATGAATATGTTGCAAGTATGAATGAACTCAAGAAAGTTCATCACCAGCTCTCCAAAGGAACAAATGATGATGTCAATTGGGGTGAGCTAGAAATTCCTGAGGTAGAAGTAGCAACCATCACTGATTGTACATTCACCATTGATGCTCAGTTTGTACAACAAAACATTGTAAATAGGTTTGGTGTACCTTGTGTGTTAATTTCTAATAATGGAACTCATTTTACAGGTGCCACTCTTTGAAAATTGATGCAACGCTTGGGGGTTGAATATAAACTCACAACACCATATCACCCCAAGCCAATGGTCAAGCTAAAGTCACTAATTGGGAGATTACAAAAATCTTAACGCGTACCATTAGCAAATACTGAAGGGACTATAGCACTAAATTACATGATGCCCTTTGGGCCTATTTCTCCACATGGAAGCTTCCCATAGGTTATTCTCCCTATGAGCTTATGTATGGAAAACTACCAACTTTGCCCATCCAACCAGAGGTCTGTATGCTCTCCATGGCTTGTGACCTTGACCTAGATCTAAGCCTAGCACAAAAATAATGATTAATGAGTCTCAATTTGCTAGACAAAAATTAGTTAATGGCCCTGTCATCCAACAAAATGCATAAGGAATTCAACAAGAAATGCCATGACCTCAAAAAAGAAAAGTCAAGTTTCAATCAGGTGACAAGGTTCTTTATTGAAATCCTACACATGTACCCCAACAAACTAAATTTTAAACATTGTGAAAAGGACTTTACAGCATAGATGAGACTTTTCCATATGGGGCCATGATCATCTACAAACTTGATAGCCCAGATATGAAATAACTAGTCTACATCCAACAAGTAAAACCTTTCCATGAGCCCAAGCCAACCAATGCAATAAGCACCTCGTCAGATGGACAACCATGCTCAATTTTTCAATTCTCTCCCTTCCAACTTAGTCATGGGGGAGATGGCAACCCATACTAACACTTTATGTGGCTCCTCAGTTTTTGACTTTTTTATTTACACATTTTTTATTTTACAACCTTTTTTTTTATCTTCTTTGTTGTACATTTTTGTTTTACATATTTATATTTTTAAGGTTATTCGTCTTTTCTTAATTTTTTTACACCATCATTAATATATTTCAATATCTATTGTCTACTCTCTTTTATGGTTATATTTCAATTCTGACTGAAACAAGGTTACAATAATCTCATTCTTCGAATGAGCGCACAAGAATCAGGGTAACGTAGGCGCATTAGCGGGGGAACGCCCTTCTCGATTCAAAAACACAAAAGAAACCGTAGGCGCTTTAGCGGGGAACGAGTCCCCGAGTTCCCCCAAACGTTGGGTGATTCATTGGAAAAACCCACCCCGGGTACTAGCAACCTCCCCAACCAGCAGCCTACATAAGCATCTTTGTTCCTGTAGGGTTCATTTCTTTTGTTTGGCGATTCCAGGAGGTAGGTCGAAACTCCCTCCTTGGACGAGCACTTCGAACGTAGAATCAGGTCGCGCTGCTTGACGCTCCGCTCTTTATTAGGAAGTAAGTATATTTTTAGGCACTATCATCTACAGGGAGCTCTATGCTAGTACGATAGAATATGTATGTGAAAGGTACCGAACCGCTTTCGTCCTATGCGACACAGCAATAAAATAAATAAAGAGCAGTGTGCACTATTCACTCTAATATCAATCGTGGCAACATCAACTTAGGTGGGAATATTCAATCCTAGGGAACCATCACAAGGACGGTCCGACGACGGGAGGAACGTTGACAGATGACTTTCGTCTAGTGGAGCCTAGAGGAGGGAAACTCGGAGCCTACCTTACCTAGAAGTGATGAAGGTTACTCGTGCAGACAGCTGACTCCTCTTCAATAGATATGAAAAGATAGGGCAGCTGGCTAGTCTATCTCTGAGATCTGACCAGCGGGCAACCAGGGTAACGTAGGGGTCGTTCCCCGGCTAAAGCCAGGGAATCTCCCTAAGGTCAATTCCCGTTTCACCCACCTTCTCTAAGACGAACGAAGGTAAGACTTTTACTATACCTATATAGACGAACGAAGGTCCTAGATTGGACCCTATCCTATCCTATAAATATATTATTCTATAATCCAATCCCATGCTTTACGCTAGTAAATAACCGACCACCCGAAACCCTATATCGAAACCCTATACCTCTCGTACGAGAATCTAATTGGATATAGGACCCCAAGCAAAGTTAGTGAGCCGTGTAATATCACCAAGAAGGATGTAACCATATCACTCGCAGGAAATTGTTCATGACCGTTGGATCTCCTCTTCCTCTCCCTCATTCTTCTATTGCCAAGAGGGGTTGGATGTCCTTTGGATCCATTGGTGTTCTTTCCTAATTATCATGAACATAAATTTTGTACATAATTGTAATATTGTATGCTTAGGAACTTCTGTATTTGTCTATTTTCTCTATGTCACTCTACATGTCAATCAAATAAGTCCACACCCCCCTAATATATTTTGTAAAGAACTTGTTCTTCTTCTTTTGTACTCGATGATGATTTTTTATTCAATCATGGGGGTATGATAGAGTAGTTACTCTAATTGCTAGAGTGGTTATTCTAATTATTAGTGTAGTTATTATTAAAGTGGTTATTCTAATTATTAGAGTGGTTATTCCTGGGTTACTCCCAGGTCTATAAATATAACATCTAGGTGCACAATTGGGAATACATTGTTTAGTAGTCAAGTAGCGATACTCTTGCAGTCTGTCTATTTGAAAGTTAGAATATTTTCCAAGAGCCCATAGTAGGAGGTCTAAGTGTGGATGGATCTTTATTCAAGCATTAATGTACCTAAGCACACCATTGTGTTGGCGATAAAGATGAGCTCTTTGATTCATCCTTGTAGCACTTGAGATTTGTTTTCTTACACATTTATGTTATATTTTATTTTATGCACTTTACATTCATATTATTAGCACAGTAATTCATTTTGATCAATTAAGAAAATTGTTATATTACACAAGCATGACCCCTTCGAGCATATGTGTGACTCTTGGTAGCTTAAAAATGATTAGTGTTTGACAACCCAACAGTGTTCATATAAAGTTCAGGATGTGTTCGGGAAGTGGAAACGGTTACTTGTGTTAGGCTAGATTAGATTATAGTTTCCTTAGTAATTAATCGTTCTTACTTTTAATCACTCTTACTTTTATTCTTGTTCTAGGTGAGCGATTCCATAAAAACACAAAACAATAAAAATCATATACCTCAGTCACACTTAATCATACAATTGCATTCCAAAAGTGGAACTGGGAAGACAATGAATAAACAACACACACACACATACTATTTAGCTCTGGTGTACTTAGTAACTATAGTCTATGGAATTTGACCAGATTGCACATGAACGCTTGTGATTCGTATGGTTGGGCATAGGGGTACCTTGCCGCTTGAGAGTCTATTCTATCCTAGAGGGATAGGTATTTGTTCTTGGTTTACTGGTCATGTCTTAGACTCATGTAGTTATCACTTGGATTACCAAGTGAAATTACTATTGAGCGAATCAAGCAATGCCACTACTGGGTTACTACATAACCACACTTAATGCTCAAAACCAATCATGCCCATTCTATTTTACTAATAAACATGTAAAGTAAAATGCTTGAAAAAGTAAAGTATTAAGCTAAAATAAGCAAGAAATTATGCTAAGTAAACATAAGAAAGAAATGCTACAATGATGGAAAATAGCTTCAATCTTTATTTTCATGCATAAATTTTGTCCACATACAATTTACTCAAATAAAGAATTTGGTCAACTATCTAACATCATAGTATGGGCATTCACTATTTACTACAACATGTGAAACAAAACTGCAAGAGTTAAGCTAAGGGGTGGAATCAAAAGTTGTCGATTGTGGGTTGAAGTGCTAGTAATTATAGGGTTTCACATACCTCGAGACATCATATCAACGATGATGTAAGATGGGTTACAACATTGTATCTATGACATCGTTGCTATGATATCATAGTTACGATATTTCATTACTAAAAAATTTGACTTTATCATACACCCACAACTAACTAGAAACTCATCCTCAAGTTAAAACAAAATGGGGATAGAATTCTTTACAAAATTGGGAGGTAGACTTGCCTTGGCTGACTACTTACATGACCCTTGAATGCTATAGTGGTGTTTTTACAAAAGTTAGACACAATTGACAATTACAAATTGATGAGTGACGAGGTACCCTTACATCCAACCGTATGAATCACTAAGGCATTTAAGCATGATTTGGTTGAATTTCGTGAATCTATAGTTCTCTAGTGCACTAATTCTTCTAGGAAGTGAAATGGGCATTGAGAACATTTATTGTCTTCTCAACTACACTTGTGAAGCTCAAGGATATGGTTTAAGTGTAATTGAGATACATGATTTTTATCATTTTAGGTTTTATAAATTTAATCACCTACAACAAGAATGAAAGGTAGAGTAATTTAGAATCTAATTTATCTACTGCCTAGCTAGCCTAACACAAGTACTCATCCCACTTTCCTGCACACATCCTGAACACATATAGTGTTGTTGGGATACCAAATGTTAAGCATTCCTGGGTTACCAAGTGCTACACATATGCTTGAAGTGGTTGTGCTTGTGTTCATTAACAACTAGAAATTAATTACTTAATTAGATTGCATTAAAGTAAAGTGCATTAAAGAAAACATTAATCTATTCTCAGTGTTGCAAGGATTGTTGAAAGAGTTCCTTTTTATTCCCATCACACTATTGTTCTCAGGTACATCAGTGTTCGAACAAAGATCCATACACACGTAGACTTCTACTACGGGCACTTAGAAGATATTCTAACTTTGGAGGAAACAAACTACAAAATCTTTGCTAACTATGACAAAAACTAATATCAAAATTGTGAACACAAGCACTATATTTATAGGTTGGCATAGAACCCGCAATATTGGATATTTGACATCACATCTTGGGCTCCGACATTAGATACTCGATGTTAAGGCTCTGATATTGGGTACCTGATAGTGGAGTTGTGAAAAATGTGATTCATCATACCCCCATGACTGAATAAAAACTTGTCCTTGAGTGAAGAACAGGAGAAACAAGTTCCCTACAAAATATTGTAGGTATGGGATTATTGATTGACATACAAACTGACTCAGATGGAACAAATAGACTGAGTGCCCAAGTGTACAGAGTTATAATCTTTACAAAATTGGGTGTTCATGATAAGAGAAGTGAGCACCTTGGATAAAACTAACATCCAATGCCTCTTGGCAACTGAAGAGTGAGAGAGAAGATCCAATAATCATGAATGGTCCACATCGTGTGTTATTGTCACATCATCCTTGGTGAAGATAGTTCCACTTCTAGTCCATGCTTCCCACTACAATCATAATAGAATCATGAATTAGTATGCAATGTGTAACACATAGCTATTATATGCCTTGTCTCATTAGTGATTACACTCAACTAGGTTGTGATTATGGTAGATTGATTCCTTTAGGAGTGTTAGCAAGAAGCTTGACAAATAGGGTAAAATAGTTAAGTGGTTCATTATATTTGAAAAAGTTCTACACAAGAAAATATTTGAAGATGATGTAAGGATTCACAATAATAAAAAGGAAAGTTCACTAAAAAATGTTGTGAAGATGTGCACAATTGGATGTCATTGATGAGGTAAACAATAGGATTTGATTATAATAGTGTCAAAGGGTAAAGGACTTAACTAACCCAACCAAAAGATATGCAAGTGGGTCTTTCCCAAAGCAGGAAAAGGCCTTTTATGCCCTTACATAACTTCAAACCAAAGAGTTCATGGGCTTCATGGGTGATTAATGGTTATGAAAGGTTAAGTACAAAAACCAGAAGAAACTACCTAAGAATTTCAACACATCAAACTAGGACATCGAAAAAGAACATGAAATTGGAAATGAGGTGAGACATGGAAAGCATAGATGGATGAGAGAGAGTAGGATGGATTTCCTAATTAAGATCACATGAATTTCCTTGTGAATTTTATGGTTAAATGACTTGATAAGATCCATCATTAGTTCAAACCAAAACCAACCTTGTTCAATGAATTCACATTGCCATTCTAAGACTTGTCCATTCCCCTAGGACACAAGAGTACATCCATAGAAAAACCACCATTCCTTATTAAAGAAGAAAAAAGAAGTAGGAAGTTCAAAAAGTCCTTAGTTAGAGGGGACCTTTAAGCAAGGGTAACATGTCTTTCTAGTTCCAAAACCAGTGCTTGTAGCTTGTTTATTTTGTCCAAGGGATGTGCTTTGATTTTTCATCATTTTGTTTTTTTTTTAAATGAGAACCACACCACGCAAAGAATTATTCATTTATTATGTCTAAGGGGTGTGCTTTAAATTCCAATTATTTCCTTTATGAGAACCACACCATGCAAAGACTTATTTAACTTCCTTTATTGGTTGACATGGAATGGTAAGAAATCTATGAAAATAGACATGCACCCAGGAAAATAGAAAGACACAAAGAATTTTGAATCCCCTTGAAGTCACACCCTATTCAAACCTTTGAATCCTTTCCAATTCTAGAAACTACCAAAGTCACAAATTTTTTAATGTTTTATTAATGAAAAAGGGACTTTAGTTTTTCAAAACAAGGAAAACCATAGAGTTTGTGAATGGGTGGATGTTGTGGACTCACTACTTATTGTAGAAAAAGAAACCATGTCCTAATCATTCATAATGAAATTCAAAGCTAGAATCCAGACACCAACAATCAAATAACAAAATAGCACATACCACTATCAAGCAACGCATTACCACTGTACCTGGCACTTATTAACAAAATGTTAGAAAATCACACCAAAATGAAATAAAAGAAAATATAAAAGAAACTGTAAAATATTTAAGAAATAAAAAATGTACTAATGATGGTGTAAAAAATTAGAAAATATTAATAACATGAAAACAAGATGTAAAATAAAGAATGTGTAAAATAAAAAGTTGTAAAATAAAAATGTGTAAAACAAAAAGATGAAAAACTAAGGAACCACTTATATGGTTAGCATGGATGGCCATCTCCCCCACAACTAAGTTAAAATGAGGAGATCCAAAATATCGAGCATGGTTGTCCACCTAATGAGGTGTTTGTTGTATTTGTTGGCTTATGCTCATGGAAAGGTTTGACTTGTTGGATGTTGACCAGCTGTTTCTTGCCTGGGCTCTCAAGTTTGTAGATCATCATGGCCCCAAAAGGAAAAGTTTCATAAATGATGTAAGGTCCTTTCCACAATGTTTGAAACTTAGTTCGTTGAGGTACATGTATGGGGTTCCACTAAAGAATGTTATCTCCTGGTTGAAATTTGACTTTTTTGATTTTAAGGTCATGGTGCTATTTGTTGTAGGCCTTGTGCAACTCATTAGATGATAGGGCCACCAATCGATTTTCGTCTAGCAGGCTGAGATTCATTAGTCTTTCTTTTTGTGCTAGACTCAATTTAAGGTTAAGGTCATAAGCTATTAAAAGTGTACAAAGCTCAGATTGAATAGGAAGTATTGGTAATTTTCTGTACACAAGTTCATAGGAAGAACAACTTATAGGAAGTTTCCATGTTAAGTAGTAGGCCCAAAGGGCATCGTTGAGTTTTGTGCTCCAGTCTTTCCAATATTTGCTAATAGTTCTTATTAGAATCCTTGTTATTTCCCTATTGGTAACCTTAGCTTGACCATTAGCTTGGGGGTGGTAGGGTGTTGTGATTTTATGTTCAACCCCCAAGCATTGCATGAGCTTTCGAAAAGTAGTGCTTATAAAGTGAGTTCCATTATCAGAAATTAATGCACATGGCACACCAAACCTATTTACAACATTTTGTTATACAAACTGAGCAACAGTATAAGATGTATAGTCGATAATGGCTACTACTTTTGCCCATTTCATACAATAGTCAATAGTGACTATGATGTACACCTTTTATTTGACATGGGCATGATGGAACCCATGAAGTCAATGCCCCAGACGTTGAAGGGTTCTCGTGGTTAAATCCATTTTTGAGGTCCCTCCATTCAAGTAGTCATTCCACCATCTCGTTGGCGTCATTCATAAGAGCAAACATAATGGTGAGCATCCCTAAAAATTGTTGGCCAATAGTACCCTTCCATCAGGATTTTAATGATCATGTGTCTCCCAACATAATGTCCTCTACAAGGACCTTCATGAGCATCTTGGAGAATGCATAGTTGATCAGCATTAGGGACACACCAACAAACTAGGCCATTGATGCACACCTTGTAGAGCTATAAATTAATCTCCATGAACTGTTTTACCTGGTGAAGAAACTATTATTTCTTCCGATGGTCTAGCCCTTGTGGCATCTCTTAGATGAGAAGATAGGAGCTTATTGGGATAATTATTTAGTTATAGCCAAAACAAAGAGGAGTTTGTTAGGAAACATATCAGATAGTGGGCTTTCTTCCTCTTTGTTGTCCCACTATGACTGAGATAAGTGATCAGCAACCAC
Source organism: Gnetum montanum (assembly GCA_015680685.1). Taxonomy (NCBI): domain Eukaryota; kingdom Viridiplantae; phylum Streptophyta; class Gnetopsida; order Gnetales; family Gnetaceae; genus Gnetum; species Gnetum montanum. Next base: position 13,530 of record MNCI01008968.1, on the reverse strand, counting down.
ATTCTTAGTGTCTTTTTGATCAACCATCATAAGATTGAATTCCTGCAAGATCACTAGCCATTATATGACATGAGGGCTTACCATTAGCTTGTTCATTAGGAAGCATATGGCACTATGGTCTGTGTGCACAAACACCTTGTATCCAAGCACATAATGCCTAAACTTTTCTAGAGTAAACACCACTACCATCAATCCTTTTTTTGTGGTGGTGTAGTTCAATTGTTCACCCATAATGCTTCAACTAGCATAATGGATGTAATATGGATGTTTCTTATCATGCATTTGCATAAGCATGGCTCTCAAGGCATAGTTAGATGCATCCATCATGATGTGGAAGGGTCTGGACTAATCAAGTGCTTGTAGAATTGGAGTTTCCACAAGTTTCTCTTTTAGTTACTAGAATGGTCTTTCACATTTCATGGTCCAGATCAATGGAACATCTTTCTGTTGGCGACTGTTTGGGACATGACCACCAACGAGTGTCTTCAAACAGGATTTAGGTGCTTGCTAGTCTCTGGCAACACCAAGGCCCAGATACCTCCAAATAGACTCAGTAGTTAATGTGAGTATGTGTGTGTGTGCTGTTGTGGTGTGCGGTTGTAAAACATGAAATGATTGGATTATGTGTAAAACTACAAATGACTTATCTTAAAGAGATTCAACCAACTTTGCAAAGTACTATGAGTTGTTGAGAGTTCCTATTTTGTTCAATTGCCTAGTCTATGCAAACCTTATAATACTTACTTGTAACAAATAAAATTTTGCAAACACATCTGAGCACAACTATGCGCATCTACTTCTAATTTTCCCCAGAGAAAGAGATAGTTCCACAAGAAAACTAGAAATAGAGCGAGATTCAATGGAAATAGAAAGAAGAGAACAAGAAAGCAGATTTGTGTAAAGATCTCAAATGTTTAAACAAGGTAAAATGATACGAGTAAACACTTCACAATAAAGCTATCCCAAATTCAATAACTATGAATTGTTCAAACTTCCAAGGCTCAAAATAAGCAATTTCTTTAAGACATTCCTACTATGCTATCCAAAAAATTACTACATAAACTATCATGTACGAGACTCTATTTTGGCTAGATAATGGATGTCAACAATTTCCTTCAACAGAACCTTCAAAAGACTTGACAATTTCTGATTGAAATACCATGAAGATTCACTTTAAAGATAAAAGAAAGTGATTCTGGTCCTATCGAAATACCAAAGATTTTCTGAACCCTCTTGACTATTGAATTGTTCAACGGTTTGACTACATGCAGAGGCTCTCTTACAACAACCTTAATAGCAGTTCTTATACATTGCACAATAATAAAATTCACTACTAAAATGCTCTTAAGGCTTTCAAACATAAGCTCTTCTATGGTAAAATTTTAATAGAAATCTTCTATCATGCAACAAGAATAATAAGAGCAATCTAAAAATCCCAAAATTACTTGCCAAGCATGATACTATCTAAACCACTAGCTAAAAAATTTAAACAAAACAAAAAATAAACATAATTCATAGGACTATGACAAAGAGGCTGAAATGTTGTCTTTAGCAAGTCATCTTACAAGCAATCTTTCACAATTTCTTCTTTACAATCTTCCTCCAAGACCCCAAAGTGAGACCTCAAGTGTATCCCCAAGTAGTGTCCTTCCTTCCTATCCTTGAAGCTCTTTTATAGGGTCTCATAGGTAGTTAGGTATTAAAAAATATCTTAGGTAACTTCTCTCTTAAGTAAGGAAGTTATAACTTTCCCAACAAGTTAGGAAGTTGTAACTTATACATAAAGTTAGGAGAAAATCATGCTAACATTGGCATGTGTAAATATTACAAATATTGCTTTTATAAACAACAACCTATATAAAAATAAATCCAAAATCTCCATATTATAAGAGCTTCATACAATTGTCATTTTATTTTTATTTAGGATTTTAATTACCCACCGTGTATAAAGCCTTAGTAATTCATTTGAGATAATTAAATTAATGTTAGGTCTTTAATAAGCGCTTCATACCATTGTTGCATGTGAGAAATTGCTAAAATTATTTTTTTGCCATCGGACCATATGAAATTGAAATTTTATTTTGTGACTTCAATTTCGTGAGTTCGGGTTTCGCATTTGTCTTCAACGATGACGATTTCTTCTGAATAAACTGTAACCCTGATTCATCGGCATCAGCTAAATAATCTCCAGGTTCTGCTGATTTAGTTGTGCACCTATCTTGCTGTGTTTTCGTGTCTTTGTGGCCGCACTTGATGGATTGGCAATGGTGATGACGAATGTGCTAGTGTTGGGCACTACTGCTATTTTTGGTAAGGTTGCTATGTGTTCCATAAAAAACTACGGTCATTGTAACCTTTGCCGATGTGCTGTGTTTCCACAATTGACCATGAGAACGTGCAAGTTCTTGGGGACAAATTAATTGAGAAAGGATTTTAATCCATGGTAACGTTGGTACCAGTCGAAGGAGTGTAGATAGCTGCTACCCTGATACTCGGAATCACCGTAATTGAAAGTGTTGAACAGTGCTATGTCTCTTGAAATTTTATTTTGTGACTTCAATTCCGTGTGTTCAAGTTTCGCATTTATCTTCAGCGATGATGGTTTCTTCCGAATAAACTGTAACCCTGATTCATTGGCATCGGCTAAATAATCTTCGGGTTCCGCTGATTCAGTTGTGCACCTGTCTTGCTTTTTTTCGTGTCTCTGTGGGCGCACTTGATGGATTGGTAATGGCGATGATGAATGCATTGGCATCGGGCACTGCTACTATTTTTGGTAAGGTTTCCATGTGTTCCATAAAAAACTACGGTCATTGTAACCTTTACCACCATGTTGCATTTCCACAACTGACCATGAGAACGCGCAAGTTCTTGGGGACAAATGAATTGAGAAAGGGTTTTAATCCGTGGTAACACTGGTACCAGTCGAAGGAGTGTAGATAGTTACTGCCATGATACTCGGAATCACTGTAATTGGAAGTGTTGAACAGTGCCGTGTCTCTCCAATGCACATTCTGGTCGCCCATTATTCCTCCTGCTACTACTGCTAAGGATGATTCCAAAGTTTGGTTACTTCTTACCTTCAGACGCTCAATAATAGAGGATCTGCTCATACATTTTCAAACTAGGATTCGAGGTCTGCAAATCCCTGCAATCTGACAGGAATTGTTTACTTGGGTGGAGATGAAGGGCACGTCGTGAAGGTGTAGCTTCAAAATTATTATCTCCAAGATAAGGTTTTGGTAGTGAGCATTGATGTTGGAATTGTGGGTGAAGTTGTTGAAATTGCTAAGAGTAGGGATTAAGATTGTTTACAGATGCTGGATAACAAGTTTCATCATTGTCTGTGGCCTCCTCATTTGACGTCAATTCTAAAGCAATGCCCTGGTCTTCAATGGTGTCTGTGGCGATTACTGAATCCTGAGCAAAAATGGTGAATCCGGTACCAAAATTTCTGGCCCTAGCAATACATGGCTTTCTTGAACTCTATTTCTTTCATACCCTTTGACGTCTTCGCTCTAGTCATAGCTTGCCAGTTGTGCCCGCACAGTGCCTGCAGTGAGTTATTTTGTGTCCAAACCATTTTCCTTCGCACAGGCATCATTATTTGTGGATTTCTTGAGCATGGTTAGGTTTCCTTGCACACGTGGTTGTTTCTATCATCTCACTAAACTATATCTTGACCAAAACAATCTTGCAAGAACCATTACACCCTATTTAAGCAACCTCACCACTCTTATAGATCTAGGTTTATCCTGGAACAATTTACAAGATCGCTTTCCTTCCTGGATTGGCAACTTCAACAAATTACAGTATTTTTTTATTTGAAAACAAATTCATTGGTAACTGTTCCATGAAATGGCCAAAATGTGCCAACATTTCTACCCCCTTAAAAGCTTAAAGAAATTTATGTAGCCCCATTTTAAAACTGAAACGTATTGAAACTTTTATTGAATTTTTATAGATGAACAGAAATCTTTTTTGGAGGAAAATTTCCATCAAACATAAGGTTTGATGGTATAAAAACCTCATTCCTAAGAAAAAAAATAAACTATACATCAGCAAGTCCTTCATTCATGGACTATTCTTGAGATGGGAACAGAATTGTGAGGGTCACTCTGGCAGGAATCTTCATCTCTCTAACTATCTCATAGGCAATTTTTAAAGTGATGAAGGTTGTTCTGTTGCTTTCTGGCTTAGTGGAGCTTTCAACTTGATCTGCTTGAACTTTTTCTTCAGCAGTCTTCTCATTTTCTTTTTCATATGAAATCTTCTATTCTTCCCAATTGGGTCCTTCATCTTCCTCTTAGGACACAAAGGCTTCTTACCATGAATCTTCATTGATTAGTTCTTTCTCAAAACTATAATTTTCCTAGAGTATACAAATTTTGTTTTCAACACCTCCTTTTTCAACCATTTTACTTTTTCCATTTGAAGTAATGTTATCAATCATCGAAGGTTCACTATAGATGTATATTTGATTTGGTTCTCCTTTCCAAGGTAGCCACATGTGAGAATAATCTGTTGATATGTAACCTGAGAAATTCTTGCTCCAACTTCTACTCAATAAGAGACTATGCGAATCTGGTATACCTGCCACTTGAATAGTTACTCTACTTTTGACACAAGGTTCAGAAACAATTTCCAATAGGACATTTGGTAATTGACCCATAATCTTCACTCTACTTTTATCCACTTGAACAAAATTTTTATTTGATTTTTCAGGAATCAAACCAAGTTTCTTACATATAGACAATGGAATTATAGTGGACGTAGCTCCAGAATCAACCAAACAATTGTGTAAGTATTTATCCTTTAATTTCATTGTCAAAAGAAAAGGAGGAGCTTCCTTATCATACGAGGTCTTTAATTTCTCATCATTATTAGACACATAACTTAACTCTGATTCTCTAACTCTCCTTTTACCTTTAATGAA
>MNCI01008967.1:389897-425426 GCA_015680685.1 Gnetum montanum | reverse complement strand
ACGGTCGCCAACAGTTACTATGCCTTTGACCATCACGCATGACCCGCTGAACGATTTTAAACATGTAGTTGTAGTCGACTTGATTGACTCCATTAGCCCTAGTTGTTCAACGGTGGGGTATGGTAACACGTTCGTAGCAGCTCCATCATCTACGTGGACCCTGTGTATCTTGGACTGATTTATGCGTATCGTTATGAACATGGGGGTTGTTGTCACTTCCCCTGTTTCCTTATCCACTTTAATGTTATCGTTGTGGAAGCTTAGTGGTTTGGACGTTGACCCTTTAGGCGAGGACATTACTGCATGAATGGATGGTTCGTTTGGGAGCAAGTCCTCACTTACTGAGATGGACGTTAGCATGCGTGCCAAAGCTTCACAATGTGTTTGAGAGGTAAGAACCAAGTCATACAAGCTTAGTGATGTGTTCTTTTGCTTGAGTGCTTATGTGACTTGTATTAAAGCCATTGCCAAGTCTCTACTTTTGGGCGTGTTCGCATCAGTGGTGACTGGGTCCATTGGGCGCAACAGTTTTATTTCATGTTTCGTTGGTTTATCGTTTTTGCTCGGGGCTATTGTCTTAGAAGTATCATGTTTGTTAGATGGTTCACCTTCATGTCCTATGTTTGGTTGACTGTTAGGCGGCATCATGGGTATGGTGTTAAGTGGAGTGGGTTTAGGTGGCCCTACAGCTAACCGTTGATGCTCCTTCTCCAAGCGTTCACCCGTAAGCTTATCTGCTAAGCGTTCTCATGTGTGGCGTGGAGGTGGAGCTGGTCTTGAAGCTTCAGGTTGCCCTGGGATCCGTACCACATATGGAGGCGGGTGGGGTTGGGGTTGGACATTCAGATGTGATTGAGCAGAAGGCTGGCTAGGCATCCTAATGACGTAGGGGATAGGTCTGCCTTACATTTGTGAGGTGGAGGCTTGGACTTCTACTGTTGCAACTATGGGCGGTACTCAGACTATGAAAGGGGTAGGCCGAGTAGGAGGGGTTGATAGATTTGGGGTAGTGACAGTGGGAGGTACACGCACTACATATGGTTTTTGCGGGGCAGGTAATGGTTGAGGCATGGATGTGGCTGGAGTGGGAGGAACATAGACTACGAACAACTTGTTAGGTGTTTGTTGTTTGTATTCAGGGTATACAGTGTTAATGTTGGGTGTCTCGGGTTCATCATCAAGGCAAATCGTATTGATAATGTACGACGCCTCTTTGGTGTTCAGAGGGTCTTTATATACCCCCATAGCCTGATTCTGCGGCTGGACCGGGTTGGCCTCGTCAAAAGTGATTTGGCCTTCATCGATCATTCGCTGTATGTCCTACTTCAGGGTGAAATAGTAATCCGTGCCATGCCCGTTGCATTGGTGATAATCGCAGAAGCGATCCATTCTAAAGCCTTTGGGCACTGGAGGCTCATCCGGTGTTGCTAAGCTTGGGTTCTGAACGAGTTGACAAAACCGATCATGTCTCTGGATGGCCGCAGGGGATAACTGTATGTGTTTCATTAACCCAGCCTTTAGGAGTTGATTGAAGAGCTGGGATGGCTTCATAGGCAACGATGTATATTGAGAGGGTTCTTTCCTCTCAAAATTTCTCGTACGGTTTGGTGTTGGGTTCTGCAATGATGATGATTCCGATGCGGTTGTGGGAGTAGGTTTAGTATAGTTAGTGGGAGCTACTGGCGGTTTATTTTGCTGTGCCGTGTGTGCTTGTTGCGTTTCCGCTATTGCCGCTATAGTTGCTTTAGCCTTCTCTTTATCCTTTTTACTGTGTTGATTTTTGAAGGCTAAGTATGCAGGGTCATGGCTATTTTGAGCCGCCTCTTCTATGTTTTTGATTTGTACAAAGGCGTGGTTAAGATTATGCGTGTTAAGATAGTATAATTTGGATTTGAAGAAGTCATTAACGATCCCCTTTAGAATTTTGAGTAGATATGTCTGGGGAATTGGCTCATGTAGCTCATTGAGAGCGGCACTTCACCTCTGAATGAATTTTCATACAGGTTCAAGTGGTGCTTGTTTAACCTGTATAAGGCTGTCCAATGTCACCTTAGGTTTCAAGTTATATTTGAACTTGGTCACAAACTAATGTAAAAACTATTCCAAAGAAAATATAGAATTCCTCGGCAGGGCCCGGTACCAATCGAGTGCTCTCCCAGCAAGGGACATAGGGAACACTCGCAAAATGGCATGGGGCCATGCCTGGAGTAACACGCATTCTAACCTAAACGTTATGAGATGTGCATTGGGGTCTGTCTCCCCATTATATTTAGTTAGTGTTGGCAATGATATGCCTTTGGGAAAGGTTAGGGGCAGGACAGAAGGACTGATGGGGTCATCGTGGTAGAAGTCCACTACCTTCAGCTCTTCGTCGGCAGCGGTTTTGAGGTGCTTTACCTCGTCAGCTAGTTCTTGCATTAATTTTTTAGCATCTACCCAGTCTTGGATGCTAGGTGACATGGTAGCTTGAGGTTGTGGTATATTGTACAGGTTATAGTATTGGATGGTGGGTTGAAAGGATGAAAGCTGTGCGGTCGATGGTTGTGCTTGTGGGATGTTTATATGTGTGGCACCAGGGGCGGCACATTGTAGGTGGGAGGTTGTTGTTGCTGCGGTTGCGGCTATACTGGGGGAATGTTGGCTGGTGGCATCGTGTGGGGTTGCACGTGGTGGTGAGACGGTTGATGTGATGGCACACCCATTGCTACCCATTGCCTAGCTACATTTTGTGGAGGAACCCCCTGTTGGGTTACAGTGGTGGAAGGGGCCCCGTGCACTTGGATGTGGGGGATGTAGTGGGCGGACGTGGATGCTGGTATCACATGCAACATCCCTATCACTCGAGGCATGAAGGCTACTCCCATGTTATTGTGTGGGGGTGGTGGTTGCGAAGACGGGCTGGCTGCTGCAGCAGGAATGATAGTGAGAGAGTGTGTGCTGAATTGCCGGTCAATTATCGGAGGAACATGAACTAGTGTGGATGTTTCTGGTGGAGGTGCTTGTGCCTGGGTGAACCTGAGGGGTTGGAGGGGCATGACTTCCCTTGTGCTTGGATGAAACATGGGATTGATATGGGTTTTTGGACTAAGGGTGTGATAGGAGTTTTCGTGCTCGGATTGGGCAGCGAACTCGTCCTCCTCTTCCGGTTGGAAATCTACTATAGGCTGATCCAACGACTAGCTCCTTTGCAGGAGGAGTCGTGTGATGAGCTCTGAGTATTGTTCTGGAACAAGGATTATATCGTACGGGGAAGGGATGAACTCATGTCCCCCCTGTAGAAGAGTTCATATTGCCTCTTCACCTCCATTTCGGCTCGATCTACTGCCAGACCAGCTTGTGTCTTCACACATATGAAGTTGTACTGGTCTTGGGTTATAATGTTAGAGGTTGGGTCCCTCCCTTACAACCTTAGGGACTGACAGGGCCCCGCTATGGGTTGTACTGTTGGCTATGGAATGATGGGCTGTTGGGCAGCCATAGTGCCTACCATGTCAGTGACTTGAGCAGTTTCAGCAGTGGTGTTTACGGGGTTCATGATGACTTGTTAAAGGTATGACACGGTATAGAGGTGTGAAACTAGTGTACTTGGTACAACGTAAACTTAGGCGGTAACGTGCAGCGTATACGCTTCAATGTCCAACGTATAACGTTAGCGTAGACAACGTATAGAGATGGAGCGTAAAAGGTCAGCGTAGACAAGTCTACAGCGTAAGGAGTGTAGCGTATACGCTAGGCAGCATATACAGCCTCAGGATTATAGCATATGAAGTGTGGTATAAATGAACAGTAGCGTAAACGAGTTTGCAGTGTAAATAGAATCTCAGAGAAAGTATGCAGTGTAGACAAAATCTACGGTGTAAAAAGCGTAGCGAAAGGGGACGGCAGCGTAGACAAGTCTACAGTGTAAAAATGTGCAGCGTAAACTTTGTGGTGGTGTATGTCAGGAGTGTAAATAGGGTTTTATATGCGGCGTAAATCGTGCAGCGTATATGTTGCAGCGTAGACACTGGGAGTTCTGCGGATAGAGTCCATGTAGGGTTGATAGCATAGACGTTGGAAGACTTGCGGTGGGTGAGTTTTGAATAGGGCAGCGTAAACGCTGATCAGTGTAGATGCTGGATAGTTCATAGATGAGGTTTAGATTACACAGCGTAAATGCAGGGAGGGTTTCAGCAGGAATGGGCGTATGGTCGATGGTGTAAACGCTTAGCAGCGTAAACATTGGGAAGCGTGCAGGTAAGGTTTTAGGTGGAGGCCCTCCTTCTAGCACCAATTTCTATACCACCCAAAATCGTCAGCCTCCAGCTGGAAGAAAACAGAGACCGTGGGATTGCAGGACGTGCATAGAAGACCCTACCTTCACCTGAGGGTGAGCTAGAATGAACAAAGGTAGAGCACCTTGGGTGGTCTGCATGTGGATCAGACAAAGATTTCCTCGAACGTACACCGAAGTGCTATACGCTGGGTTATACGTGAACAGCGTAACGGGCGTAAACAGAGCGTAAACAGTGTAAACAATGCAAACAGAGTGTAAACGTAAACAGGTGTAAACAAAATATGTACAACAATTAATGCAAACTGTAAACGATTATGGGAAGAAAATGTAACAATGGCATTACAGAATGAAAGTACAATGCACCGGTCTAACGCAGTTGTGAGTGGAACACAAGGCGGACGAAAGCCTCGGTGGGTGCAGGGATGATTGCGGCTGGTTCACACTATAAGCACAGCGTAGAGGCTATATGCTTAGCGTACAGGGTTGTCCAGTGTAAAAGGTTTTGTGCTCTAGTTCTCAGCGTCTCTGTTCTCTAGTGTGCTCTAGGAATTTTTTCCAACCCTCCTGGATTTTGTCAAGAATTGGGGTTTTATACAGGTTTTGATGGCAGACTCGGGTTGGACGACACGTGGCGCGTTGACCGGGTCCAAAGGCATAAAATTTACAAGCATACAATATGTTACATTTTCCGGGCATATACGCTGGGCGTATACGCTGAAGGTTGCTGCCTTGTGCCAAATCTCGCTCTGTAGTGTTGTTTTCATGCTATCTTTGGAGGTTTCATGTCGGGCGTATGCATCTGTTGTACCTGCTGAGCGTACATGTGAGGCGTGTACACTGGGAACTCAAGCACGCCTGCTGGGCGTATATGCTGAGATTTTGAGCGTATACGTTGGGCATATACGCTGGAACTGCATACTTAGTGAAAATTAAGCATTTGGTCTCCGAAGTTGCCATGTTTGACACCAAATGTAGCTGTGGTCGTTTGGGGGTCCCAGGGACCTGCTTGGTGTTGGACAAGTACTAAGCTTCAAATTTTGTGGTGTTTCAATGGAATCATGAGACATCAATGCTATTGCAAGCTCCTTAGGAATCCCTCTTTGGCCCTGCCCAATGAGCCCCTAGTTCCTAAGGGTTTCAGGTTGGACAAGTTTTGTGACTACCACCAACAGTGTGGTCACAACACAGATTATTGTCTAGCATTGGAGGGTGACATCGAGAGATTGATTGACTAGGAAAAATTGGTGTTGGATGAAAGCAACCCAGTACATCCTGAAAACCAATCTATGCATGTCTATATAGACCCCCTCAATGCCAACAATGTCTATTACGTCATCAACGCCATCGGCATTGATAGTCATCCTAGGCCATCCCAGCAGCCATTCGTGGTTTGTGTACCTGAACATACTGCACTGGCACCATGAGCAGCTAATCAAAGCTCACAACAGCTGTTCATCTTGAGAGTCCCTCCACGAGCATCCATCTCTAGACCACCTGTTAGCGAAACCGCGCTACTTCATCCACTAACATCGTTAGCTCCTTTCATCATTAGGGGGATGATCCATTCAATAGCCCCCACCCTGCATAAAATAGCTAAATAAACTTCTCATCCTAAAAAATGGGAAGTGTGTTTTATTGGTGATATGTCGAGAGGAGGTACTGCTCCTGGTACTTCCAAGCCTACGCCTCCACCCGCTGCGTCTACACCCTCGTCACCAAAGACGAACGTTGCTATAACCACGTCGCCCTGCCAAAGAGGGTCTGAACCTAGATCCGAAGTTACCCCTCGGGAAATTTTTCTTTTGGGACAAATTGAAGAGGAGGAAAACTTTAAATAGGGGGATGGCCAAGACCTTCTGGATGCCCTCACTTAGGTCAAGCAAGCTCTAAAATAGAAAAACACTACACTGAGCTTGTACGATCTAATCATGACATCTATCCCCCACCGTGAGGCTCTGATCCACATGTTGACAATGATTCTAGTTAATGAATACATGCCAATGGAATAGGAAGTGATCTACTTGATCATGCTTCCCTCTACACCTATAGAGCTTGAGCCATCCCAATTGACTTTCAGTGATGATGCCATTAGGGAAGATCTCGAGAGGGGTCAGGTGATCATGGCACTGCTTTTCATCACAATTTGGGTCAGCCAACACTAGATTTGAAGGGTACACATTGATGATGGGCTGCCACGAACGTCATCCCCTTCCCTATTGTGGACAAGTTAGGCTTGGTCGACCAGATCAAACCCACAACAACGTGATGCCTGAGGTCGTTCAACGGGGCACACATCCTGGTGAAAGGCATAGTCTACATAGACTTCATAGTAGGGGACTAGTTCTCCACAAATGCAACATTCATCGTAGTCGAGGAAATGCCTGGGTTTAACCTGATCTTGGGGGGATCATGGTTGGCACAACTTAGGGTTGTCTCCTCACCTATACACCAGGAAATTCACCTACCATACATAGGCAAGGAGGTGGTAATCCATGGTGATGAAGTAGCAGCATAAGCAATCAGTAACATAGACATGGAGTAGGGCTTAGAGGTCATAACCTCTGAGAATGAAGTGCCTACTTACGCAACCATTAACTATCCAATGGGAGAATCAGATCAGCAAGCCAATTACCAAAATGAAAGCGCATGGGTTCAGTTGCCCTTCCAAGCGAGGGACAATGATGTGAACGAGGGCCCTAGCGAAACACCTCAGCCTTACGTTCCACTCAACCCACGGTGGATCAAGAGGCAGTTATGCATAGCGTAGCAACCCCATTGCTTCTTGCCCAGTTGCCATCCCTTGTACATTCACCGCTTTTTTGCTTTGTTAACATACCATCCTTTTGGCATTTTGCGCTATGGTCCGAAATGGCCTAAAACTATGCTATGCTATGGCCCGAAATGGCCTAAAACTAGCAATGGCCCAAAATGACCTAAACTTAGCATAAGTTAGCAGTTAGCCATTATTCAAGTTGTTAATGTATCATCTCTTTGGCATGTTATGCAAAGGCCCAAAATGGCCTAAAACTAGCAATGGCCCAAAATGGTCTAAAACTAGCACATGAAAGCATGAACATTTTATACAAAATGCAGCATGTATGCAATGCACAAGTTAGTGTAGAATCAATTTTTGTTTCACAAAATCCTCTTTGATTTATTCAAAACTATTTTCTTTTAAACAATGTTTGCAAAATTTGTTACAAAAAAATTTAAAATTCCAAAAAAAAATCCCATGCTGTCATGGGTTGTCTCTATGTGCATCATCTTCACCTTTCATTTCTACATCATTTCCTTTTGCATCGCCTTCCCTTGCGTTGTCCTCTGNTTCTACATCATTTCCTTTTGCATCGCCTTCCCTTGCGTTGTCCTCTACCAATTCTTCATTCCCTCCCTCTACGGGCCCTGTGCCCTCATCTAGAGCCTACATTGTAGGAGTGAAGTGGTCAGCTAGGGCAACAAATGCAAACTACAATAGAGCATAAGACTTAACACGGTAGAAAGAAACTAACTTGAGAAGGGCTTGCATCCATCTCAAAGGGTATCCAGTCTAAATCGGGTCCAAGGCGGTGCCAGACCTCCTTTGCTGTGATGTCCATCCAATGCCTGTTGCTTGGTTCAGCATTCGCAATAGCTCTCTCCCTTTTGGAAGTTGTCCACCTTGGTGGTTCTAGAGAAAGGGAGATGGTTGCAGTCTCTCTTATGGGAAGGTCCACTTTCAGGTCAGGAGATTCCGTAACCTTTACCTACTCCTTAAACTTGACATAGGCCTCAGAAGCGTCAATGGCATTTATGAATTCTTTATACATAGACACCTCCACAGCAGCATCCCTGTACAGTTTACAATGGGTGGCATTTTTCCATTTATACATGTGTTTATGTTTTTTCTGGGACTGCTCCTATTTGTAAACCTTGGCACTGAAGTCTTTCAAATCCTGACACTTCTGGGCTAGCAAGTCCATCTGCATCCGCTGTTCTATTATTTCATGGGTGGCCTCAACGTTCTGACATGCAACTGTCCAAAACCTAGCATAGTCTATTATAGCCATGTGTTAGTCCTCATTATTAGTATCACGGTCTATGAGGAACTCATTCCTCAACCTAAGATCCTCCACCTCGGCTACCAAGTCGATTTCTCTTTGCTTAGCACTTTGGACCCGTTTCCACAGGTCCTCATTGATGCACTTATACTCCCACAAGGAGCGTGCTGAGTGAAAAATGCATTTGCAATCCTCATCATACGCATGAAGAGACACCTCGGTCACTTTAGGAAGGAATGTAGGCATGGCATTGACTTTTGAACACCGTGCTAGGTCCCATTTAAGTCAAGAGGTTGCCATGACACAAAGAGTGTAGCAATCGCGTTAGCATAGCAAGAGCAGCAAACTCAAGGAATTCTAGCATAACAACATGAGAGCACCTAACACTACTACTTACCCACATTAGGGTTCACTTGCTGGAGGTAGTTGATCATGTCATTAACGATTCCTTGCACGAACGTAAACTTGTCAAGGATCTCGGCCCACAACTTTGCATGAATTAGAGATGGTCCTGCAGCATCAACAGTAGCACCTATCACATGACTAAACATATTAACAAAGGTTGAAAAGGGGCTGTGACAAGGCAAACATATTGCCAAACTCACCAGCATTTGATTGTGGTCTCCCTTCTTGTTGATGTAAGACGATGGCGGTAGCCTTGGCTGAGGTCCTTGCCAAGTCTGTACGGACCTCTTCTTCATGCATTGGTGCCTTTCCTTTGGAAAGACCAACATCCTTTTTATTTAAAGGAGACTCTAATTCATCTCCAAAAGTGCCCTCCTTGTTGCTAGGAGGACTCTGCCTAATGACAAGAGCCCCTACCTTAGCGACAGAAGCTTCTTTATGCTTGACTGGGGCCCTTTCTTCCAAGACTGGGGCCTCTATGTCTTTATTTGTCACCCCTACCTTAGGGGCCAAGCCCTCTTCGTCACCTTCTTCTTCTTCTTCTTCTTCCTCTGCTAGCAAAGAAACATGTTTGCATTAGTCCAAAATAAGTTAGCTTCAAGTAGGTGCTATGCTATGCTACATCGCCTAGCGTAGCATAGTGTAGCAAACAATAACAAAGTAAGCATTAGAAAAAAATGTTTACCAATGGGAAGTTGTGTCGTATGCAGTTTAAGCCATAGTCTTCACCTCTCCTCTTCCTCCATGCGAAGGGTTTCCTTAGTTGGAGGAGGCCTCTTCCACTGCAACTTTTTGGGCATAGTCTCAGCTATGAGACGTTCCCCCTGCGACATGCTACCGGATATGGTAGGAGGTGTCTCTCCTACATTGTCCTGGCCACGAACATTGTGAGCCACCCGATCCTTAGTCATCATAGAGAACGAATCCCCAATTATTTCTGGGGGATCTTGGGCTCGGATGGTCCAGAGGATTTAGTGAATTGATGTTCTGGAAATCTGGTTGTGATTTCGCATGACCCAGACTCCATTCTCGTGAACCACTAGAAACTCCGTGAAGCACTTCAGAAAGGCTATGTAAAAGGTGTAATGTATATTGGAACGGGACTTCGATTTCTGGTGGAGTCCCAAGATTTTAGTTTGCAAGCCTTTACATAGAAAGTTGGCCCAGTTGTAATAGTCCCCCANTGGGTGGGTGTGATTGGTCAATGCGGGGGTGAATACTGCACCTACCCATACCTATACCCCATTCCCTATGNCCCTTTTCACTCCTTAGAAATCCCCAACCACTCCTAAATATCCTTCTTCTGAAGGTTCAGCTCCTTCTTGCCCTTCAACCCTATGAGGACGCCATCGGTAGGGACATCGAATAGGTCTACAAATAGTTGGTCATTGATTTCAATGACCACCCACATGCCTTGTATGTGCTCGCGGAAGCGGCCCATCTTGTTAGAAAAGGAGTTGACCAGGGAGAGCATCTCGACGATAAGAATGCTCAGATTTGGGGCTAGAAATAGATCCATAAGCTCAACCTTTTGGATGTTCTGGACCAAGGAGTCTGAAGCTACAAGGTTTATCCAGCATTGGCTTGCTTCTACTTTGTTGTATTTGAAGTAGATGTTTGCCCCCTGTGTCTTGGCAGTTACCACCATCACCTCCTGGGGCTTCTTCTCCCTTGCAATAGTTTTGCAAAAATGTTTAGCATAAAAACACAAAAAATAAAAATATTGCAAAGGCACTTAAGCATGCGACACTTACTGTTCAGCCTACCAGGTCTTTACGGTAACAGGAACGGCAGAAGGTCAACCAGAACTTGTGTAACTGTGACCGGTTTGAAGGGTTCTGCCCACTCCTCATCTAGCCAACCCTACCCCTTGCACTAATCATAGGGAATGGGGTATAGGTATGGGTAGGTGCAGTATTCACCCCCGCATTGACCAATCACACCCACCCGAAGGTTCTCAGCAGAAGAGAACTCTTGTAGGGCTATCTGTGCTATAGCCACTAGACCTGGTAGGTCGTGAACCCCATCCTTGTTGATGAGGAACCTAATAAAAAATACATACTATTAGCATTTGGCCGATATGGCTAGCATCACACAACACAGTAGAGCAAGGTTGCAAAACTCACCTACCATCACAGTAGATAGTTCCTTGTGGGTTCTAGAAGCACATCACCATATAAGATGCAACAAATAATGTGTTGTAACAGTGGTAGCAGCTGTACTCAGGCATGTCCCAGATCCAAGTCAAATTCCTTAACCTTATGGGGCATTGACTAGATCCTTCTCCCTACCTACTCATAATTACCCCATTCATCAGAAACCTAAAGATGCCTTGGCTTGCCCCAGGAAATATGGCTTCGGTTATGACATCCACCTCTTCCTCCTCTAAGGATGACCAAACGATCACACTAAAGTGATTGAGGAGGTATTGTAGGAAGTCCTGTGTCCCTTTTCTGAACCAGACTCCCCACTCTCCCACACATATATGAGGAGGAGGAGCGTTGGCCACAAGTTTGCTCACATGACACAGGACCTCGGGAATTTCCAAGAAAATCAGCATTGGCCTTAGCCCCATTCTACACAACACAACCAGTAAGTGTTAGCATCATGTCTAAGTGTAATACACACGCAACGTAGCAATACTTAGCAGTCCACTCATATAGCATTGCATAACCCTCTTCCCACACGTAGCGTAGCAAGAACATGAAAGCGGTAGCATAGCAAAAATAGCTTAGCATAGCAATAGAGCAATTAACCCTAACAGGGCAATTAACAATATGCCCCAAAAGAACACGTGTCGCACTATCACATCATGCATGGTCCAACCCTCCTCAAGGTCCTATGTCATGACATTCAAAAGCTAAGTAACTTAAATTATCCAAACCCCGCGGTTATGATAACCGCAGTGGTGGCGGTTTAAGCGACCTTGCACGCAATGATGGCGTAACGTTTATGCACTCACCGTAGCCGAAATGGTAACAGTGGTGATGCAAAGGCCAAAACAACGCAATGAGAGAAAATGCAAATAACTAAGATTGGGATACAAAATGAAAGCAGAAAACAATAGAAGGAAAAAATAATAATAAAATCATGAAAAAAATAGAGGAAGCATAGTAGCCTACTAGGTCAATGGCATGTCCTTCTGCATTGCGATGCGCGCTTGTGTCAGATACCCTAGGGTTTGCTTCACCTCCTCGATCTTTGCAAGTGCCAAATTCATGCATTCCTTTTTTGAAGACATTGTCCTGCTTGCAGATTTTTTTCCCTCGTCGCTGTGTAGAAAACCACCTTGCTCACTATTAGCACAATCGCTCTGAAATCACCTTGTGCTTCGAATATGGGCTCTGCACTCTTACAGTGAGAATGAAAAGCTTACCAGGGTTTAATCCCTATTTATGGCTATAATGGTGAAAAGGGAAACTTGCCGCTCTCTCTCTTTGTTTAATGCATAGTGCACCATACAACATAGCATGCTCACCACGACATCGTAGCACTGTTAGCATTAAAACCTTGACACGCTTCAAGCTAACAGCTTGCTTTTACGAAAAATGAAAAAATATATTTTCGATTATCCTGGTCCAAAAAGACCTTAAATTAGCAATTGTATCATAGTTGAGCTCTTATCGGTCCAAAAAGACCTTAAAATAGCAAACCCCAACGCAGTTGCAACTTCCACGATCTGAAAAGACCTTAAACTAGCATGTTTCGATCTGTTATACATTCGTAGTCTACAATGATGCTAAACTTGTAGCATCATATTTTCGCATCGATAGTTTTACATTTCCTATTTTAGCAGCTCTGCATCTCCATGCCATAACGGTCTACCATGACCTTAAACTAGTAAAATTTTAATCACTACATCATACTTCGCTAGTTACATCTCATCATTGCTTTGCAAGTAGTCGTTGTACACAATTTCTACCAATAGGTGCCTCTTAACCAAGCTTTCATCTCATTTTGGTAGGTTCTATGGAAAATGGAAATCCATTGTGATCTCTTCACACCTTTAGCCCTAGCAGGTCCACATGGCAAGCTTGCGATACAATTGAACCCAGACCTAATTAATTGGGGGTCAACCATAGCTAGCACCATAGCATCTTTAGAAGCATCCCTGGACTGGCCTGAGCATCTAGTTTGAACCCTAGATTTATAGGCTAGGGATGTAACTAAGGACCCTTTTGTTGAGATTTCTGTGACAACGTCCAAGGGAAAAGTAAAAACATTAAAGGTTAGCTCCCTCCTAGATGCGCAGACATACGAAAACGTAGTCAAAATTCTACAAGACAACATCAATGTCTTTGCATGGTCGTACAACGACATGCCAAGTTTAGATCTGAGGCTAATACAACACAACATTGTCCTAGATCTGCGCATGAAGAAAGTCAAGTAGAAGGCTCGTAAAGTCAAACCGGAAATTGCACTAGCCGTAAGGAACGAAATCATCAAGCTATACCAAGCTGGTTTTATTCGTGTAGTTGATTATTTGGAATGGGTGTCCAACATCGTTGTGGTTTCTATGAAAATGGGAGGAATACGAATCTACATAGACTTCTAAGATCTGAATAAGGTGATGATCAAAGACAATTTCCCACTTCCAAGCATCGATCAACTCATTAACACTACAAATGGTCATGCTCTGTTATCCTTCATGGATGGCTTTTCCGGCTACAACCAAATTTGCATAAACCTAGAGCATTAGCTAACAACAACCTTCATGACCCCATGGGGGACCTTTTGTTACACCATGATGCCTTTTGGGCTCAAGAATGCTGGAGCAACCTATCAGCGGGCCATGACCTACATCTTCAGCGAATACATCCTAGAAACGTTAAATGACTACGTGGATGATATAGTAGTCAAGTCCAAGGAGGAAGTTAATCACCCACACAATCTAGTGGTAGTTGTTAAATATTGTCAAATGCATGATCTATGCCTTCATCCTAAGAAGTGTGTCTTCAGTGTGAAAACTAGATGCATGTTAGGATTCATAGTATCGGAAGCCGGAATAAGGGTGGAGCCTAACAAAGTCAAGGCCATTGCCAATTTGGTACCTCCTGCAAACCTTAAGGAGTTACGTGGGTTACAAGGCAAGGTACAGTTCATCCAAAGGTTTATAGAAAAGTTGACTGACAAGTTACACCCCATGCAACATCTTCTAAAGAAAGGGGTTGACTTCAAGTGGACAACCCAATGTTAATAAGCCTTCGATGACTTGAAGGAAGAACTCTCGCACCTCCCAACTGTGCATCCACCATAAAGGGATAAGCCTTTCTTCATCTACCTTCCCACCTCCAACAAATCTATTGTAGCACTGCTATGTCAGAAACAAGATGATGGATATGAGATACTAGTGTATTACCTAAGTCATGCATTGATAGCGCATGAGGTGAAATACAATGAAGTGGAGAGGAATTGCCTTGCCTTATTGTTTGCATTAAGAAAGTGGAGGCACTACCTATTTTGTAGTACAATTAACATCATTTGCAAAAGCAACATACTCCGGGCTATCACTAACAACCTATATGAAAGTAGCAAGATAGCCTGATGGAAAGCAATAACCATGGAGTTCGACCTACACTATGTAAGCCAATCGTCGACTAAGGGTCAAGCCATAGAGACGCAACTGACGGCCTCACCCAATCAACGACCACGCAACCATAGATCCTAAATTTCTAGATGAGCACGTTGGCATAATCAACATAATTCCATCACATCTAGAAGCTACTCTACACTTCAATGGCACCTCAACTACGCGAGGAGGTGGCGTAGCGGCCATCATTACATTCTCCTCTAGGGAAATGCACCTGTTTGCTTATCATTTTGCATTCCCCTATACCAACAATGTGGCAGAGTATGAGGGGCTACTCAGAGGCCTCTCAGTTTCCCAAACACTATGCATACAACACTTGGTAATCCACAGTGATTCACAACTAGTTGTGAATCAAATCATCAGGTTGTAACCTAGCAACCCTACTGTGACCTAGCAAAAAGCATGCTTGCCCCTCATACTCTGCCACATTGATTCACAACCCTACTATACCCAGCAAAAAGCATGCTTAAGCAATTTGCAACCACAGATGTGCAACACGTGCCACACAATGAGAACACCATGGTAGATGCCTTGGCCACCCTTGCATTAAACATTCTAGCACACTCATTTGCAAGTCTTCCAACTACGATTGTTGAATCTACTGATCCTATCACTCAGGTGGGACACATGGCCTCTATCAGTGCTGCAGATACCCAAGTGTGGTATGTTAACATTAAAGCCTACCTGCAACACAGCAAACCTCCACATGGACTGACATCCACTCAGAGAGATGTGATCTGAAAGTGTGCCTGGAAATATATGCTCATGGGGAATAACGTCTTGTGCTGATGTTCTTACGACAGGATATTGTTGGCATGCGTGGGTGGGGAGCAGGCACAAAAATTAGTTAATGAAGTGCATGAGGGGCTGTGCGGTGGACACATAGCACCTAGGGTTATGGCTATGAAAATCATATGCCTAGGGTCCTATTGGCCTCACATGGAGCATGACTGCTTGTCAAAAGTTAAGACATGTGACACGTGCTAGAGATACACAAATCTCATACATGTCTCACCTATATATGTACACTCAACGTGAATCATGTGGCCTTTCCAACGATGGGGACTAGACCTCATAGGACCTATCACGCCTAAGTCCTCTGCAGGGCATAGCTTCATTATCACTGCCACTAAGTATTTTACTAAGTGGGTGGAAGCTATTTCCCTAATGAAAACGACATCTCAACAAATCTACCATTTCATCCTGGACAACATCGTGATAAGGTTTGGACTTCCAATGACTATTGTAACCAATAATGGGCCACAATTCAGTAGTACCGAAACCGAAACCTTCTGTAGCAATCTAAGCATTAAGTAATCATTCTCCTCCCCGTACTACCCACAGGAGAATGGATAGGTGGAGGCTACAAATAAGTCCATCATCAACTTGCTGAAGTGGATGCTTTGCAATAGCAAGAGACGGTGGCACGCGAAAATCCTCTACATTCTATGGGCCTACAGAACGACATGCAGAACCGCAACAAGTAAGACTCCTTACAGCCTTGTTTATGGATTTGAAGCTATGTTGCCTCTTGAGTTGTAGGTACCATCACTCCAGATGATCCTCTCAAACATCATGAGCGAAGCCTAGAAAAATGTGTCATGGATCATCAACCTCAACTTAATAGAGGAGGAGTGCGTGTAGATGCTGAGTCGCATAGAGCAGTACTAGAGCAAGCAACAACAAAAGCACCGTGTAGACCCACATCAACAGCCAGTACAGAAGGGAGACCTTGTCCTCAAGGTCATCCGTAAGCATGTGAGCAAATTCTTAGCTAATTGGGAAGGCCCTTACATGGTCACTAAAGCCTTCGGGAATGGAGCCTTCAAGGTGGTGGACATGGATGGAAATGAGTTCACCAACTTGGTGAATCACTCATACCTCAAGCCATACTACATCTGAAGCATGGCAGCAACAATCAGTGTCTGCTACGATGTTAAACTAGCAACAACAAAAAGTAGTATCCACTATGATGATAAACTAGCAACAACAACAAGCAACGTCTGCTACGATGATAAACTGGAAACATCAACCGATGTTCGCAATGACATTAAATTAGGGCATTGAGCACCATATGCTATGATGATAAATTGGCAACCACAACAAGCAACATCTAGTACAACGTTAAACTGGTGGCAACCATCTGCTATGACGTAAAACTAGCATAGGTAGTCTGCTATGACTATAAACTAGCATGGCACGTCCACCATGATGTTAAACTGACATGTACGGTTTGCTGGGACCTTAAGCCAGCACAACGGTCCGCTGGGACTCTAAACCAGCACACGGTCTACCAAGACCTTAAACTGGGTTTGCGTTATGTTCCTAGCATGCATCTGCATCAAGTACATATCGAATGAGCATGCACAATGTTGACATGGGCGTGGGACGTTTCAGCTCCAAAATGTGGTTCACAATGTAGTGGGAACACGATCTGGAACACATGCAATGCCACCACCCTTGGCATCATGCTGACCCTCTGGAGATGTCGTATGACATCACACTGGCCCTCTGGACCTGCTGTCGCCATGGCCCACCACCCTGATGGTAGTTCCTCAGCCAGTGCCTGCTGATGGAGTTCCAGCAGTATTGTGGCCCAACCACAATATTGTCATCCTCTAGCCCCCTACCAACGCCTCGGCTCGAACAACATTTAGCTATGTGGTAGCTGATCCCATAGTTGAACTGAGAATGCATGCCTCTGGTAGGGATTCCAGAGAATCTGCACTCATAGCAACTCCCGGTGCCTTTGATGCCAGCTCCTCCACCCCGGTGTTGCCAAGGCTTCTGTTGGCCTTCCTACTTTGGACACTGTGCACTAGCATGGGTGTCCAAGAGCTTCAAAAACATTTGCAAAAAGTAAGACCTTTTGCCCTCGCTTTGCATCGTGGCTGTTTCACTCTCTGTTGTGCTTACAGAGTGTGGCCAAAGGTGAGTTTGGCCACAACAGTAGGTGATATGGCATTGTGAAGTGAGTGCCTCGACTAGCTTGACTACTTCAAAGTGCAAATTCCATGACGCGCATAACATAGCTCGCCGCATGGGAAGCATCTATAGGCAGGTCAAAACCCTTCGCAGATGTAACATAGCTCATCCTACGAAGGAAACAACTATCCTACACAAGGTCAAAGGTTAGAGTAAAGATGAAAACATGAACAAGTTCCTAATAAGCACTCTGACGAGGGATTTTGCTAAACCTCATCTTTTCCCTTTTTTTGGAAACCAATGCAACACTCTCAAGCGCAGCCAAACGACGTCTTGACACTCACCGAGCAGCAACATTAGCATCATACCTTCTGGGGTGTTTCGTTTTCTTTATCCATGTCTCTCGGGCCCATCCTCTAGACGTTGACAAAGAGGGGCCAATGAAACACTCCAAAATTCGAAGGCATGCCTGCTTCACCAAGCCTTTGCAATTCGTGTAGCGTTACAGTAGTTTTTTAGGAGATAGATGATCTGATGTTCAAACTGTCCAGTTTGGCAAGTTTGCTAAGTCAAGAAGTCTTGCTACGCTCTACTATGTAGGGTAGCAAACTTCAGAAGATGTTTGCAGAAGCATAGTGCTACGCTATGCTATGCTACGCAGTGTAGCACAGCGTAGCAAAAGCTGGACGATCAGCCCCCTCGCCTGACTTCAAGTCCTTCGGCAATGTCTCCTTTCGTCAGAAAGAGGCAAACTTGGTAAAATCAAGTCATGTTTGCTGCTGTGCTATGCTCAGCTACGAAAGTAACAAAAGGTAACTTGAAGGGCGGGATCAGCAAGTTTGCAAGTTTTGTAGTGCAAAAGACAAAGTTTGCAGATAGGCGACGTTTTTTGAAACTAAGGCCAGTTGCTATGCTATAATACACTACGTAGTGTAGCATAGCATAGAAAAAATGTGACAAATAGTTAGCGCACTCCAAAGGTTTCTAATGCGTGCAGCAGAACATAATGCAAGTTTCTTGCTTCAAACCGGCGGCTACGCTACGCTACACTACGCACAACGTAACAAAATGCTACGCCACGCTAAACATGCTACACTAGAAAGCATAACAAAACGTGGTGAGCGGTTATGCAACATCAATGCACCTCACCTAATTGCACCATTGCTCTGATAGTGCAATTACGACATGGCAGGCTCGTAATTACGGCATGATAGGCTCCCTCAACGGTTATACAGGCATGTGCAGCATAGACTAGCCAGCATAGGCCAAAGGCATGTGGCATTCAAACCACATCTTTTATGCACCCTTGGTCCTATAAATACCCCAATGAGCAACACTTAAAAGGCTAGTTCTCTCTCTTTGATCCCATTCTTTCAAAACTTTTAGATCCAAGAGACTTCCTTTGTAGCTTTTCAGTCTATTTTCTTAGCAATCTGGTTGGGTAATAGTCTAGTTGGCTAACAAGAAAAAATTTGGCACTATAATCTCAAGCATTGTAAGCTTTCTATTTAACATTGTAAATAGTTAGCACCTTTAGTGGGCATTCTATCCCATTCTTTTCTACCACCTTGGTAGCACTTTGCATTATTAACGACTGAGCCCGCGTTCAAGCACAGCCATCTCGCTCTACATGTCTTGGTTACTCTCTGGATCTCTACACCTCCCAGCGCTATGCAATCGATTGTATCTATCTTGACAGAGCAAGGTTATAGCTTCGAAGCAGTGCATTTTTCTAACTGAATTTTACATTATCCCCTGTTTACTATTGCATTTTACACTGTATTCTATCTATTTTGCATTTAAGCATTACTTCATGCTATCAGTCTCATTTTTCAAATTACACATTGCAAAAGGTTATATTAACACTGACTAAGTCCCTGTCTGATCGACCAGACCGTTCAGGGCACCCCGTTTCCATCCCATCTAGCACGGCCCTCTCATGGAAATGTGGTCAAGACTATTAGCAGCCAATGACACCTGCAGCATCAGCATTGCAACTACAAATTTGTCTAAGTTTTGTGCTATGCTCTAGAGTGTAGGAAGTGTAGCACTATAGATAAGCCTTCGACAACCTCCAACTAGAGCTTAGCATCAACCTTCACCTTAGCTCTAGCACTCCTTTGGTACGCAAGATTAGCAATTTGCATTTCTCCTACGCTGCTCATTTATCCCGAATTATACCTATGCTCTAGAGTGTAGCAACTAGAGTTAGAAAATTTTCTAAAATTTTCTTGTAGTCCTACCTACCACACTACCACATGGCACTTGATCTACATTTTGTGCTAATCCTAGCACTATAAATACCCCTGAATCCCCAACATTTTAATGGTTGAAATTCCCTGACTATTGGCATTCCTTGATGGTTGACATTCCTTGATTGTTGGCATTCCTTGACTGTTGGCATTCCTTGATGGTTGGAATTCCCCAATGGTTGGCATTCCCCGATGGTTGGCATTGCTTGATTGTTGGCATTCCCCAATGGTTGACATTCCCTGACTGTTGGTGTTCCATGATGGTTGGCATTCCTTGATTGTTGGCAGTCCCTTGATGGTTGGCATTCCCAAGTGATTGGCATTCCTTGGACATGAGAATTTTTAAGCACTTAGCATTTTGGCATCTTGGCACTTTCTTTGTGGGAAAATGAGACCCATAGCACATCACACCCGTAGAGAGGTAGAATTTCACATCACGGTCCACTATAGCCCCATTGAAACCCTGTAGAACACTGCATGGTACACTGTAGTAACCAACCTGGCAGGCATGGTTCATCACGGTGAGTGCGAGACTTCATGGCCTAACATCATTGAGACTATGACTATGCTTCCACTGTGCTTGTCGTACACTGTGTACCTTCTAAGACCTTTTTGGAGTTAACTACGCTTCCATTTGGGGTGGTGTTCCATTTCTCTCTCCTACTTTTAGCATTTTCTTGGATTTTTTTGGCATCTTTCTACACTTTTTGATGTGTCGTCATGTTGTACTACATATTGTTTGCATTTGCATTTTGGCTAACCACACCACCCCCTAGTTGTACCCATTGCCCTAGTTGCAACTAGTAAAGTCCCTATTTGATTGACAAGAACATTTAGGGTGCTCTGCCTCTATTTCCAACAAGGCCCTTATGTGGAGGCAGGGTTAAGACTGTGTGTCTGTTGATCCCTTGGTGATTCTAGCCACCGATGTTTTTGATCATTACAAGCATGAGTTTAGGATTGAATTTGAGCCCAAAAATATCTTGGAAGGGTTGTTCCAGCAAGCATCTCCCAAGGCCACAACACCTTCCACTAATACCTTTGTTTTCTCCATGGGTCAAGTATTACCATTGTCTATCCCTTCATACCCTACTACGGTTGATCCCACACTAGCTATAGCCATGCATCAAACTCGTTCAACATCACAACCAACAACTTATAACCTACCAGTGTCTTTTGCCACATAGCCCTAATTTATGCAGCATCAGTAGTGGTTTTCACCATCACAAATCCACTAACCATCCATGTGGGATCCACCATGGGATCCTAGACAACTCAAGGATCACATACCCTCTTTTTCCCATTTGTGCACTAGATACCAACACAAACTTCTTTTTTCTTATTTGGCCCATAGAGTAAAGTCATAACAAAACCTCTCCTCTCTATCTTATAACCAATAATAAGACCACAATCCTTAAAAAAAACACCATAGATGTATATGCAAGCCTCATAGCCAACAAGGGCATCACAAGGCCTAGATTAGGCCTTCTAGATGATCCAAGACTTGACGGAGGAGTTGAAGAGGCTTAACAACTCTACTTCCCAAAGTGTCAAGATCATGGTTTTTACCAGGATGATCTCAGTATGGTCCCACCCTTGACACTTCCTCATGGTGTTCCTATCCCTTAATTTAGCAAGTATTATGGAGAAGGTGACCCCAACACTCACCTTATTACCTTCCACTTTGAGTGCTTACTGTTGCAACCTTGGCCGCATACTATCATGAGGATTTTTCCTATGTCCTTGACTGGGAAAGCACTTAATTGGTACTATGACTTACCTAGAGGATCCCTATTCTCTCTTGAGGACTTAATATCCCAGTTTGTTAATTGATTTAAGTATAACTTGAATCTCAACACCACACTTTACTAGCTAGTGAAGGTCAAGCAAGGATCCCTAGAACTAGTGTAGAAGGTCATTGAACGATGGAAAAAATCTACTCAATTGAATACTAGAGGCTATAGCTAAAACACAACTTTTGGCTATATTCAAGAGGGTGGTTAATGACTTTATGAAGTCCAAGCTATATTACCTTGACCCATGATTAGTTAGTTAAGCATCCTTCCAAACCAAATACATATAGGAAGCTACAAAAGCTAGCCATGACCCTACCTACGTGGCATACAAAAACCAACATATGTGGAGGAATAAAGAGAAAGGCAAGCAACACAACATAGCTATAGTAATGGTAGCCAAGGAGGCCAACTCAACTAACTAGGGGCCAAGGGTCAACCCAGCCAAAGCCCTTGCTAACAATAGAGATAACTAACCATCAACCTCTAGGATCATTGCATTAACTACTCATAGGCCAAACTTTGAGTGAAAAGATCATAGCATGTACACTACCCTACCTTTGAAGCTATCCAAATTGTTAGATCAACTATTGAAGAGTGGGTGCATATAACATAAGAAAATGAGTGAAGCCGCTCAAAAGAAGCATAAATGACTATGTGAAATAGCCGAAGATCCCACTTGAAAAAAAAGATGATCCTTAATTACCTAGGTACTTTAAACTACTCCACTTTTTTTACTATCACCAATTGCCTATTCATAACATAGACTTCTACCTCATGTTGAAGGATGACTTGTAGAAAATGATAGATAGGAGAGAGTTGGTCCTAGATGCTTTAAACCTCATCTGACCACAAAATCAATCAATGTATGTGTGCAAGAACCCATTGAATGCTAATAATAATCCCTATGTTATTTCAACATTCAACATTAATGATAACCAAAGATCATTGAGGAAACCGTTTGTGATTTGGATATCCCCTTACAATGAAAAGGCCTCTTCAGCTTCCACTAGCTTAAGACCTTATTTTGTTGTGAGATTACGATCACAAGCACCTCCAAGAAAGCTTTTTTTCATTAGGATACCTTAACCTAACATAACTCAAACAGCCATAGCCCAACCAACTGACATGACCATATAACAACCTCCTATGGTGGCCAATGCTACTGCCTCTTTCTCATAACCAATAAATGAAAACTACAAAGATTTAGCCAAGCAAAGGAAGAAGCATAATCAAAAGCCTAACAACAAGGATGATGAGTAGGTTGAGTCACAAAAGAAAGTGGATCTTGACAACAGCACAAAATTTTGGCCTAGCACTTTTAGACAGGATTCAAGCTAAGTCATGCCACTGCTCAACCTGAGTACAGTGTGACCAAACTTGAGAGCCTCCAAAATAGCATGAAATGACACATAATTGAATAGGCAAAGTTCCCCCGGGGTCCACAGATGACTGCTCCAACTCCTGGCATCTAGAATCTAGGGTTTCAGGCTCAAAATGCATGGATTTTGCTATATACACTCTGTTCATGCTATGGTCATGCTACTCAGCATAAGACCAGCATGTGTACAGTGTGACCAACTTCTGGAGCCCCAAAATCAAGTCCAAACAGCCTAGATTCGAGCACATGGACCCTCCATAAGATTCATCAATGTCCCCTGTAGCTCCCAACCTTCAGAACCTTGAAGTTTGAGTTCACAATCACATGTTTTGAGAAAATTTCAGTTAGTCATGATGAGGTCACGCTGCACAGCATGACCACAGTGTGACCAAAAAAGAACTGCTCAATTCAGGCACCTCTAGGAATAATTTTGACATAAGTTCAACTCCTGGGAGCTAGGAAACAATTGTACATGTTCATAGGCTCCAGAAAATCAAAATTAGGGCCTCAAACATGGCACTTTCAGTTGGTCATGCTGAGGTCATGTTGAAGTCAGGCTGCACAGTGTGATCAAGCAAAAAATAGGGCACATCAAGCAGTTTCAGGTCTAGTTTCAACATTAACTCAATCCCCAAGGGACAGGAAACAACTGTACTGACTCTCAAAGCTTCAAGAAATCTAGATTTGGGCTTCAAATATGTCATTTTAACTTAGTTACACTGAGGTCACGCTGCATAGCATGACCATAGTGTGACCAAATGAAAGATGACCAAAACAACATCAAATTGGGCTCAAATTCAGCATCCAGACCACCCTGGATAGCAACCAATAGTTGGGCATCAACAAACAGGCATCAATGTCCAAAAATTAGCTCAAAATAGGGCATAAACACTTGGTCATGCTAAGGTCATGTTGAGGTCATGCTGGGTAGTGTGACCACAGCGTGACCAACCAAAAGTATGCCAAAACAGCCTCCAAATGAGCTGAAATTCGACGTGTAGAACGCTCTCGACCTCAAGCATGTAGATCCTCTCTGAAAATGTATTACATAGGTCAAAAATAGGCTCAAAATGCATTATAAACATTGGACAAGTTGATGGTCATCTTGGCACACTGACGCCAGCGTATGCACAACATAAACACTGGGACGTTGGATGTTGGACACTAGATGATGATGCTAGGACATGCTGCAGACATGCCAGAGCCAGATCCATGCCTGCTAGAGACCTTAATAGAGAAAAAATAGCACAGATTTTTAGATCTAGAGACTAGACATCCAGATCCACTCTTGTACTTTAACATTCTTTGTACATTTTGCATTTTTTAGTGTATCAAGCTCTTACGCTACGGATTACACATGTCAACATAAGAGATCTTGATTACACTGCATCCTATACATTGTAAAATTCTATGCATCTAGTCAAAATGTGGATACTTATCACTTGATCTACATTCGTCTCATCCCGTAGCCATAGATCTTCCTCTAGATTCGAATCCCATGCCTGAAAATCCTATAAATACCCTGTTTTTCCATTTAATCAAGGTTGGAAATTCTAAACACACAAGAGCATAGAACGTTGGGAAAATTCCGCCATACAAAACTTGGTCACGCTGAGCAACTTTGAGCATCCAAATCTCCCATGTCAGACACTTTGGAGTCAGAAACCTGCACTCTCCCAGAGTCTGCAACACCTTTCACATTGGGGCTAAACATCCATCTTGCAATCATTCTGCAACTATGTTTTGACTGGTGCACTTCTTTGTAATTTTCAATCAATACAAATAATTACATTTTTTCCAATCATATTTACAGTTTACATTGCTTTCTGTTTACGTTGTTTACACCTTGTTTGTGCTTGTCCACATTTATGTTTGCATGTGTTTACGTTTGTTTATGATAACTCGGTGCACCACCATTGTGTATTCTAGGGGAAGTCCTTGTTTGATCTACATGTAGACCATCCAAGGCACTCTACTTTCATTTTTCTAGCTTGCCCTCACACGAAGGCAGGGTTCATTGTATATCTCCGGAGATCTTTAGGCGTTCATTTTTCTTCTAGCCTTACGCCGATGATTTTGGATAGTATAGTTTTTGGTGCTATAAGGAGGGCCCCATTTCTGTTACATTTGCTTGTCCAGCATCTAGACACTGCTCACAGCATCCTAAACTTTGTTCCAATTTCAAACATTCACAACATCCAGCATCCTTCTCCTTCTTTGACACTGTTCACAGCCTCCTACACTTGATTCTCCCTTAGACACTATCCTCAGTGTCTAGATGCCATTCTGACCTGCTAAACATGCTCCTGCTTAACTCACAGTTTCTAGCACTTAGGCCCTAGCTCCTAGACACTGTATCTAGCATCCAGACATTGTTCCTTAGTTCTAAACACTATATCTAACATCTAGATGTTGTACCTCAATTCCAGATGCTCCATTCAGCGTCCATACACTGTCCCTCTATGCCAGATGCTGCAGTTCAACCTAACTGCATTCTGCATTTTAGTTTCCAAGCCACACACTGTCCCTTGACTTTCACACGCTGTGTTTGAAGCTGCTAGACTTCACACACTGCAATTCCACCCTAGACAATGCATGCTTCACTTGCCATTGTGGCCATATGCTATGCCCCTTCTATAATGCACGTTGTACTTTACACTACTGACATAGCTTATATGCTGTTCCTATTTTTCACACACTGCACTCCCTCTTTACATTGCTTCATCTCTTTCATACGATACTCAATCTTTTCACACGTTGCATTATTCACACACTGTTGACTACACGTTGTTAACACTTATCATGTATTTTCTCTCTCTTACACAGCATTCTCTCTCCTACGCTGCATCACTTGACATTGAAAATGGACTCCACACACACCAACACCACTACCATGCCCATCTTCAACTTCGATACCACAATCTCAGGTCCTGTCACCACCGTTGAGTCCATAGTTGCCCTTGGCGAGATGAACCCTTAGGGGCCACCTCACCGGTCACTGATACTGCAAGGTAGAGATCCCATGTTCACCATCCTAACAACCGAACAATATAGCTTTATTTGTGTTAAAATCTAGGCTAACTTGGCCATTGACCAAACCGAACTAGAAGCAAAGAGACACTATGAGCTAATTCACAAAGGAGGGCATGACTTCACTCCCACTACCTATGATGTCATCCCCCTCACTGAATCCCACCATGAACTCCTATCCCAACTCCTCATGGCAAGGAACCAAACCTCACACCAACCCATCGTAGAGCCTCAAAACGGAGATGAGGAAGATAATTTTGCAGCTCAATCCGAACATGGGGATTCGTACCATACTCTCAGTCTGCATACTTACGCGAACCCTTTATTTCACCCTTTCATGCATTTAAAAGCACTCAAGCACATGTATCTCAATAGGAAGCACCCACTCTCATTCCCACTCTCCCCATGACCAATGCTCAATTCAATGAACCCATCTTCGTTATTCCTCTGGTCACCACGTTATCCCCTCTCCTACAAGTACAACCCCAACAACTCTCCTCTCAAACTAATGTAGGAGTGACCTTTCCACCCCAAGTAATTAGGATGCCATCTGTGATACCCGCTTCTACATCTACTCACTATATACCATGAGTGTAAATTTAAGGGACACCCTTCACCAATTTGGCTCAATAGGTTCAGGGTGTTCCCTCACAACTCGTAACTGGACAGTGGACCACATCTAGCACACAACAATATCAACCTATTCATTACAGCATACCACTTGCTACAATTCCATCCGTGAACATCACTCAAGCACAATCATCAACAACTCAAAAGTCATCATTCCTACCAACCGTATAGTAGTCTAACTTGTATAGCACTTAAACTAACCAACGTACTGCTCCACCGAGTGCTCAACAATGGGCTGAAGCCAAAAAGATGATGCAAGACCTCACTGATGAGATGAAGTACCTCAAAAATGCTAATAATGAAGAGCTTAAAGTATTGGAATTCTACCAAGATGATCCGATTAGCTCGTCAATGCCACCTTTAACTTTACCCAAGGGAGTTTCATTACCTCAATTGACAAAATATAATGGGAAAGGAGACCCCAACGCCCACTTAGTAACATTCATATTAGAATGTATGTTGCTTCAAGATTGGCCCCACGTAATCCTATGCATGTTCGCCATGTCTTTAACTAGAAGAGCTCTAGACTGGTACAGAGCCTTACCCTGTAACTCTATATCCTCTCTGGAGGATCTATTACACTAGTTTGTTACCAGGTTTAAATACAACCTGAAGCCTGAAGCAACCTTAGATAGTCTAATCTAGGTAAAGAAAGCACCACTAGAACCTGTACAAAAGTTCATTCAAAGATAGAGTGCTGCACTTAATGAACTTCACGAGCCTATCCCGGAAACATACCTACTTACGATTCTTAAAGGAGCCGTGAATGACTTCATTAAGTCAAGGCTCTACTATCTAAATGCTCGCACCCTGAGTCAAGCCTTTATACACATAAAGAACATAGAGGAGACAGTCCAAAATAGTCATGACCCTACTTATTCAACCTTTAAAAATCAACACATGAAGAAAGACAAAGACAAGGCTAAAGCAACAGTGGCAGTAGTAGCAGAGATGGCTCAACCCAACAACACGGGACAGAAAGGGAAACAACCTACTATTCCTGTTAACTATGAGAGAACTACTCACGCATCCACACCTAAACCATCCTTTACACAAACTACTAACACAAGTCATGCTAGTACATTTGAGAGAAAAGAACCTGCTCAATATACACCGTTGCAACTGCTAGATCAACTTTTACACCATCATCATGCTAGATCAACATCATCATGCTCAATATACACCATATTTATGCAATACGAAGTTATAGCATATTACACCATCATCATGTTACATTTGTCTTCACATATTTCAAAAACAAAACAACAATCTGAAAAACTAAAAA
The DNA here is from genome assembly GCA_015680685.1 of Gnetum montanum. Taxonomy (NCBI): domain Eukaryota; kingdom Viridiplantae; phylum Streptophyta; class Gnetopsida; order Gnetales; family Gnetaceae; genus Gnetum; species Gnetum montanum. The sequence continues at coordinate 397,822 of MNCI01008967.1, read as the reverse complement.
AAAATGACAAGACTAACAAGCCAAATCAGGCACTAGCACTAGGAGGGGGCTAATCCCCAAAGTCCTCTACGTCATCAACTCCTGTCCCACTAGGGCTAGCCTCATCATCACCATGTCCCTATCATAAAAAGACAACAAAAAAATAAAATAAGTAAGCACACATAAACAGATTAAAAGAGCAAAAAAAAAAAAAAAACACCAAGGAAAATGATGATGACTGAAGGCAATAAAAAAATATTAGACTAAAACACTCATAGATGAGGAAGGCCTGAGGTTAGCTTCCAGGCATCATAAAATCTCCTCTTCGGGCATGCATGCCCAGTCTTTCTCAAGTCCAAGTTCAATGTTGGCCAAGATTTTTCCCTTGTCCACTAAAGACCAAGAAGGACGCTCAAGAGAAAACATGCTTGTTGAAGCTTCACTAGAGGTAGTGGTAATGGACCTCTCAGGAGACCCTTCCACCTTTGTACACTCAACAAACTTCTCATAGGAAGAGCGTAAGCCTAACCTCGCCACAAACATCTCCAACTGGCAACATTCAATTGATTCCTCTTTTAACCACTTTTTGTATTTGTGCTTGTGGTCTTTCTGATCCTAGCCCCATTTACGTACCTTGGATGCAAAGGATTTCTAGTCATGGCACTTCCTATTCAACAAATCCATTTGGGCCTACTGTTCGGCCAGATCTCGAATCACCTACACTTTGCTGTTCAAGCTTGCCCAATAACATGCATAGGTGATCTCGGATGTTCGTTAGGTACTATCACTAGCCAATCTAGTAGAGGCAAAATCATAACGGGCCTGCAAGTCATTCCTTTCCTCTGTTACTTTTGCCAAATTTCCTTTCAATGATTGAATTTCAAGCCATAATTATTCAATTAAATGCCTGCAGGTCCAGAGAGACTTGGCATTTGGAACAACACAACCTGAAACTGCATCATAAATACTTCTTGGAATCTGCTCAACATCTTTGGGCAATTCCGGACGACCATCAATATGGGTAGCCTCAGAAGGACTCCATTGAAGTTTTGCACCTATAAGTACAAACATTACATATATGAGCCAATAAGAAAACTCCAATAGATGCATAAATAGAATGAACCTAGGTGCCTAGTATAAAGTACACACCTAATTCAGGATGAGCTTGTTGTAGATGAGCAACAACATCATTGACAATACTAGTAACAAAGTCTACCTTATTGGGCATCTCATGCCATGGCCTCAATGGATTAGTGGATGTTTAATCTGTATGGAAAGGCACCTCAACTAGGGCCTCTAACTCCAACCCATCCACCTGAGATACATGTGCTTCAGGCGCTTCGGCATCCATGTATGATGTTAAGAAGAGCCATGATAATCAAAATAATATACAAAGCTAAGAAGTACGGAATGCGAATCAAGCTAACAAGACTTACCAAGAGGCCCCTTGCTAGTCAGCTCAGGTAGATCACCAATGTGTAGAGATCCATCAAAGAAATCTTCAAAGACGCCTTTCTCCTTGCTCGAATGCTTAAGGGCATCTAAAGCCTCGGCAAGCATCACTTCCATGGAGTTCGTTGCACCCTCTTCTCGTAAGAGGGGAATAACCTCAACTGCTTCTTTTCTGGTTTCCTCCCCTTCATCACACCCAATGATAACCATTTCAGGTTCACCCATAGGAGCTAATTCTTCCCTTTCCCTCTCAGGGGTACACTTTGTTAACACCAAAAAATATAAAGTTAGAATGACATAATAGATATGCATATTTAAGTAAGAAAAGAAATTCAGAAGGCAATAAAAAATACATAAAGCAAAAAAATTTTAAAAAAAAGAGAAACTTACCTACTCTTGGCAAGGTGAATCGAATCTTCTTCACCCTTTGAGGTCTCACCTCTGTAGCAGGTGCTCTCTAACTCTTAGCTCTTTTCACCTTAGCCTTGGCTTTCCCAACGGTCTCCTGGATCAAGTGCTTGGCTCTCCTAATAGCTGTATGCAATATGGGTGGTTCCAACCTCAAGCTATCATGTGAGTGGTGGGAACAACTAGCTGCACCTCCTATGGTAATGGAGACTAATTCATCGATACCTTTGGGTGGATCTTGGAATCTAGTGATGTAAAATAAATGATGGATCCAAGGGTGAGACAACTATGAGTGATCCCTTAACATATAATGATCATCTCCATAGACCACTAATAACTTGGAAAAGCTACGGAGATAGCTTGCAAAAAATGCAAAAGTGAATCTGATAATCTCCGCACAGAAGCCCAAAACTAGAAACTGTGCCTAGTTATAATGCATACCAGTCTCTAGGATCGAGCACATGATACGTGCAGGATCTACCCCAAGAGTTCTCACTTGAGAAAGAGACTTGGGAAATGCATGTGCTCTAAACAATGGGTACAACAAATTCACTTCCTCACTTTAGTGTCCACTTGCATAGGGAAGCCCTTGGAACCCCGTGGCACACCCAGCCATTCCTCAAGGTCCTTAATCATGTGGTCTTCCCTATTCACCTTATCCACTACCACTTTGACACCATTTGCCGATACCCCAAAGAGATCTGAGAAGAATTCGGTAGTCAGATGGAATATAACCTTAACCCTCTAGACTTGCATGCTAAAATAAGTAATGTCATCGTTGAAAGAGTCAACGATGATAACCATTTTAGTTTCGGGAATGATAGGAGTTAAGGCACTGAACAGATCCATAAGGCTAGCATCGATAAGGCAAGTAATGACGTGTTGAGGTGCATTTCTATGCAACCACTATTGCAAATCTTCCATCTCCTTGTACTTCATGAAAAGGGTACCCTCAGTATGCCCAGACATGATGGTAACCCCCACCAAGAGTAATATCCACTATAAAAACATGTTACACAATAGATCAACATCATGATAAACAATGGGATAGCAAAGATAAAAACAAAGTTTAGAACACAATCACTTACCATTAGTAAATGGATCAAGCATCCTTGGCACTGAATCAACCACTTGAGGGAAAGTGGGTCCATGGCGAGACCAATCTTCATGTAGCCACCCACGAGCTTCACAATGTTCAAAGGCCCTAGAAAACTACTTATGATAATGGACAATAGCATCCTTGGTTTGAGCCAACATGGCACCATGAAGAGTGGGGCCCACCATGAAATCCTCCAAGGCTGTACATGTTAAGTCAAGTCCATCATCATTCCTGCGCATTCCGTGCTCATCAAAATTGAGCTTGCCAAGAAAAAGATAATCAAACATAAAAAATGGTATAACATCGAAACAAAAAAAATAAAGATAAATAAAAAAAGCGCTTACCTTTCTACCCTATACACTATTCCAGGTGGATTCTGGAATAATGTATGTACATGGAAAGCTAGCAAAAGGGTGTTACTGATGTTGTAGTGGCTACAAAGTGGTAACTCTGAAACATGAGTCAGAGGGTGGGTAGATCAAGGACCTTTGGTAGGGATTCCATCAACTTTAAATAATCCCTCGTCCACATCAACAATGAAGGCCAATATGTCATGGGATGAGCCAGGCAGTATGGTCTCAAAAACACTACGGGCCAATTGTTCACTTAAATGAGACCAGATGACCACACTAAAACCTTGCAGGATAAATGATAGAAATTTACTAGAGCCCAGGTGAAACCATAACCCTTGTGATTTGATCTTCATGTCATGACAAGGTGCATTGGGCTCCAAGGGGCCAAACCATGATAACACACCCATGAGTTCCACCAGCAAAAGAAAAGACTTAAGTCCCCTACACGTAGCCAGAACCTTAAGTAAGTCACTTAAAACGTATAAAACATATAAAATAAACAAATAAAAATAAACAAATAAGTAAATAAACCTAATGAATAAATAATATTCAATGCACACGCAAGATTACCCCTTGGGATAAGAACTCTAGTATTTGTTTAGTGCATCTAACGCTCAATGGGGAACATTGGAATCCACTAGGTAACACCAATCTTAAAAGGACAACATTTGCAAGAATCACGATAATGGTTTAATCTATCAAAAATCATCACATCCGCAAGTGAAAAGTATCACATAGTTTACGCTATTTTAAATCTTGTAGCTCACACTGCATATAAAAGAAACTCACACTACACATGGTAAATCAATTGCGTTACAACTGGAGATGGTAGTAGCTCACGATAAAGGTAACTCACGCTGCCAGGATGGACAACTCATGCGACAATGAGGGTTACTCACACTGCAGTAGAAAATGCTAATGTTGCAACTGCAACTGAAGACAACAATTTATGCTGTACTTGGTAGTCACTCGCGCTATATGAGGGAAGAACTCACATTGCACATGAGGTTGCTCGCGTCACACCATGGTGAATAGTGAACTCTTGCTACTAAAGCAACTGTGAGACCAAAACATTGTCTCATGCAGCAAATAGAATGCCTTATGTTGCCAAGGTAGCAGCTAATGCTGCAAGGTGGCTACCTCATGCTGTAATTTTCTTGTAGTACGAACTTCAGGGTTGGCTCATGATGCAACACTAGGGTAGTTGATCACCCTACCAACATTGATTCACACTGCAAGGTGGTCACTAACGCTACCAACAGTAGTTCAACATGCCAAAGAAAACCCCTCACACTGCTAAGAAAAAGGCATTACTCATGCTAAGTAAGGCTCACGAGCATTCACGCTATAGCAAGGACAGTTACTCACACTGCCTTGTCCAATTCCACACACCATAATCAATTCACTTACACTGAAAATTAAATATAGTAATTCTTAATGAAAAAGAGGGAAAAAATTAAAGAATAATCACACTACAAATTAGTAATGCATGAGCTCATGCTGTAGTAGGAACCAATCACTCACGTCCTAGTTTGGAGACCAGTAAATTACACCGTGGTCTAAAAGGCCTTGGAACATGCTATATTTCAAACAGCCCTGCAACTAACGCTAGAGATGTGGCCTTGCAATTTATGTTACAATAAATAGAAATTCAAAAACTTAGTTCTTCCAACCAAAATGTAGCCAAAAATACCCAAAATGTGGCAAACCTCGCAACTCACACTACCTGTGGGCATACCCTATGTTGCTCATGCTAGCTCAAAAAAAATAGCAATAGGGATAAAAATAGCATCCCCAAATCCAAAATTGAAATAATAGACCCTCAAAACATAACCAAAAATGTACCAAAAACACATCAAAACTGCAACAAAAATGCACCAAAACATGATTGTTTTAGGGCCACTCACACTGAGGGCAAATCACGCTGCAATCTTAGGGGAACTCACTACAATTACGAATTAAAATGGAAGAAAAAAACCTTGGAATGTAGGGAGGAAACACAATCACTTTCAACACAACCAAAAATCATCCACAAACACTAGAAAATCCATGGCTCTCATAGCTCACGCTACCACTCATTGATGTCACACCACAAAAAAATAGGAAAGAATGAGGAAAGTAATAAACCTACGTAGGGTTCCAACCCACAAAGAAATCTTGGGCTGAGGAAGGCATTGGATCATCTCCTCGCTCTCCTCCATGAATGCCAGCATCACCTCCTTCTTTCCTTTTCCTCTCTCCTTCCTACCTTTTCCCTTCATCCTACAGTGGTCATGCTGCCTTGAACCTTGTCAGTAGTCACGCTGACACTACCCTAGATGCTGTTGGTAGTCATGTTGATGCTACCCTAGATGTTGCCTGGTAGTCATGTTGACGCTGCACCCTGGTGGTCATGTTGTCCACTTCTCTGTGCTCACACTATTCATCGCCTGTCAAATGTTGAAAATTCTGAAAATGACTTCCACCTTAACCCTGTTTGACCCCTTTTAAACCCCCCCCTTTCTTTTTTTTATTTTGTTTATTTTATTTTTACTTCATTTATTGTTACATGGTGCATTTTATTTATTTATTTTATATTATTTTGTTTCATTTATTCTTTTTTACGTTGAGGCTCTTTTGTGCAACGCCCAAACTTAACATGTGAAAACGTTAAAAATAAAAAGAAGAAAAAAAAACAAAAAATAAACAACAAAAAATTTAAAAACAAGAAAAAATCCAAAAAAATCCAAAAAGAAAAGGAATCCAAAAATCACAAAAAATCATAATCCTTGTATATACTTGGAACATGACTGACAGATGACTTGGTATGGCCTTAAACTGCAATACCTAGCCTGGTAAGGCTTAAAACTGCCAAGCGTTCGTGTATGATGATAAACTACTCATCGCACACGTTAGTTACATTAAGATGTGGAAATTAATTTTTTGAGAAATAGCAACTCACCCTTGCTCACATGGCTCCCTGTTTAATTGGCAGGGGAAAATACATGGATAACAAGAACCTCCTAACAATGTTGTCTATCAATTGACCACATGGAACCATTAAAAGAGAGATTAATCTATAGTCCATTGATCTAGACTCATCAACTTATGATAATTTCGTGGCATCAACACAAGAGACACTTGATTGCTTTAAGGGAATGACAAAAAATCTAGACTTAGAGGTCAATAACATCACCGAAGATCCCCTCGCCAAAGTCCCCATCACTATGTCTGATGGTGAAGTTAAAATATTAAAACTGAGTACTCTATTAAATCCACAACTGGCTAGTGACATAGCTCAAGTGCTGAAAGACAATATGAAAGCATTCTCTTGGTCCTATACTGATATGCCAAGACTAGACCCTTGAATAGTCCAGCATAACATCATCCTTGATCCAAAACTCATACTAGTGAAACAAAAAGCACGAAAGGTTAGACCTAAGGTAGCGTTGGTATTTTGTAATGAAATTATGAAGCTTTACCAAGCTAGTTGCATTTGAGCTGTTGACTACGCCGATTGGGTGTCCAACATGGTTGTAGTCCCAAAGGCGAATGGGAGCATTCGCCTATGCATTAAATTCTATGACCTCAACATAGCAACCATAAAAGATGACTTCCCCCTACCTGGTATTGATCAACTTGTTGATTCAACTATGGAGCATACATTGTTGTCCTTTATGGATGGATTTTCAAGATACAACTGGATTAGGATCAACCCAGAACATCAACTCAGGAAAACCTTCATGACACCATGGGGCACATTCTATTATACAATGATGCCATTCGATCTAAAAAATGCTAGTGCTACTTATTAGCAAGCAATGACTTACATCTTTAGTGATTATATGCTTAATTCGCTCAATGATTATGTAGACAATAGCACGGTCAAGTCAAAAACAATTGAGCAACATGTCAACGGTTTAGACTTGGTACTTAAATGTTGTCTCAAGTATGAGCTTAGACTTAACCCAAATAAATGTGTTTTTGGAGTGAAAATAGGAAAAATGCTTGGATTCATAGTATCTAAAATAGGGATATGAGTAGATCCTAATAAGGTTAAGGCAATAACAAATTTGAAGCCACCTAGCAACCTTATCGAACTACGTGGTCTACAAGGTAGATTACAATTTATTAGGTGCTTCATTAAAAAATTGAAGAACAATTTGAAGCCCATGCAACATTTATTGCTTAAAAATGTCCATTTTCAATGGACTCAATAGTGCCAAGAATCCTTTGAGAATGTCAAAATGGCATTAGCTCAACTACCGACAATTTATCCCCTACAGAACAACAAGCCCTTCTACATTTACCTTGTGACATCAAATTCATCTATTGCATCTATGCTTTGTCAGAAATGAGAAGATGGAACCGAAATCCCTATCTACTACCTAAGCTATGCCTTAGTGGCCCACAAACTGAGATACAATGATGTGGAGAGGTCATTTCTAGCCCTTATCTTTTCTTTGAAGAAGTGGTGACATTATCTCTTCTGTAACCAAGTCAACATTATTTGTAAAGACAATGTGCTCAGAGCTATCACTAATAACATTTATGAATCAAGAAGGATAGCTAGATGGAAGGCAATGATTATGGAGTTTGACCTATGCTACATAGCTCAATCTTCCACAAAGGGTCAAGAAATAGTCAATCAAATG
>MNCI01008967.1:334247-389628 GCA_015680685.1 Gnetum montanum | reverse complement strand
AAACAGTTAACAAAAATAGATGTGCAACATGTCCCTAGAAACAAAAATATCATCGCAGATGCACTTGCAACACTAGCCTTAAACATGACACCTGACATGTTTTATGCGTTGCCTAGTTCCATAATGAATTGTGCCAAACCCATAACCAAGACTCCCGATGACACACCTATAGCATCCATTAGTACCACACATGCAGTAGAATGGTATGATGACATAAAAGAGTATCTTCTATGTGGTGAACCGCCACAACATCTAACAAATGCCCAAAAGGACGCGGTGCGAAAACGTTCTCGACAGTATGCTTTAATAGGAGACACATTATGTCATAGATCCTATGAAGGAATTTTGTTAGTATGTGTTAGTAGCATCGATGGTCACACAATTGTGGAGCAAGTTCATGAAGGAATTTGCCGAGGACATATAGCGCCCAAGGAAATGGCAACAAAAATTAGACATTTAGGTTATTATTTGCCACACATGGAGTACGATTGTTTCTCCAAGGTTAAAATGTGCAACATATGTTAGAAGCATGGTAATTTAATACATGTGCCAGCTAATGAGTTGCATACAACACAAATCACATGGCCTTTCCAGAAATGGGGGTTAGACATCATTGGACCGATAACACTCCCATCTTCAATAGGACATAGCTTCATCATCACCACAATTGAATACTTCAAAAAATGGGTAGAATCTATCCTCCTTAGAAAGACCACATCCAGACAAGTATGTAATTTCATAATCAAAAATATTATAACTCGTTTCGGCATCCCAATGACCATAATCACCAATAACGGGCCACAGTTCAACAGTGCCGAAACCGAAAACTTCTGTAAAAGCCTAGGAATCAAACACTTGTTCTCATCATCATATTACCTACAAAGAAATGGTCAAGCAGAGTCCAAGAATAAAACTATCATCATGGTGCTTAAGAAAATGCTTCATCAGAGCAAAAGAAGATGGCATGAACGGCTAGTTTACGCACTATGGACATATCGAATGACGCATCGAACGTCCATAGGTAAAACACCCTAGAGTATTTTTTATGGATTAGAAGTTGTTCTACCTTTGGAATTGTAGGTACCCTCGTTGTAGATTACTCTCTTTGGACTCCTTGATGAAGGTCAAAATGATGAATTCCACATTGTTGACCTTGACTCGGTGGAGGAGGAACGTACACAGACACTGGATCAAATCAAGTGGTACCAAAAGCAACAACGATGATGACATCAACACAAAGTATACAAGCGTCCAATCAAAGAAGGTGACCTTATCCTCAAGATGGTCCATGAACACTTGGACAAATTCTCAGTGAACTGGGAAGGGCCTTACTTGGTCACTAAGGCATACAACAATGGGGCATTCAAACTCACTGACATGGATGGAAATGAGTTCGCCAACCCTACAAATCACATGTACCTGAAACCATTCTATGTCTGATGAGCTTAAGGTACATTCTGGTCCTGGCATCATGACCTAAAAATAATACCATAGAACATTCCTAGAGCTATGACTTAAAACTAGCACCATAGAACGTCTTGGCATCATGACGGAAAACTGATACCACAGATATGTCCTGACGTTATGACGATAAACTAACATCACACAGTTCTGTCTGACATGACACTAAACTACCACACTTATCTACTAGAGTCCACTAAGACTATAAACTAGCTTGCCTCTTCATAGTCCTCCATGACTATAAACTAGCACCAAACCATCTGCTATGATGCTAAACTGGCAATGTCCAACAGGTTATGATGTAAAACTAATCCATGACAGTCCACTAAGACTATAAACTAGAAACATAATCACAGGCCTATGGATCCACTATTGCATTCAACCACCTATGCTCATCAAAAGCTACTACACGAAATTGATACTATTCAACATTTTGCTTGCATGAGGCTCCACACAGTGGCTCCATTCGGCCAACTGCATTCAGGTTTGAAGTGTTTAAGCTAACATCACTTGTGGTTGTCTTGTCCTCTTGGAGTTTTGTTTGTAGGATGACACTCTGAGGTGTTCGTGCATGGATGCACTTCATCATAGTGACAAAGGTACCACATTGCTCCCAACACATGCAATCGGGTTAATCAATCCACTCATAAGTACATTCCTAGTTCCCGATGCATCCCCTACTCTCCATCATGTTCTCCTTGTCCTACTCAATTACATCTCCCTATTGCCATATTCATCCCAAGACTCTCGATACACTATTGCACACTATGATTCTCTAAGCAGTTGCAATGCAAAAACACAATACATGGTACACAACACAAAATGCAAGCGCTCAAACACGAGCAAAGCACAAAAATTAGGCTCTTTAAAAAAAGACCATAAAGAAAAACGAAACAAAAACAGAAAACAAAAAAGAAAAAGAAAAAGAAAACAAAAAAGAAGAAAAAAAAACTCAAAGAGAAAAATACATCATAAGGCCATTGGCTCTTCCCATACAAGCCCTAGGCGGGAAGGAACGTGTCTTGAAAGAAAATACTCATGCCTCAAGCGATCATGTTGCACCACCTCATTGCGTGGCTTTGGCTGTTGAGAAAAAGTTCTCTTAAACATGATGCAAGAGTCTCATTCCTCCAAAGGACACACCTCCCATGCCTTGGTCCCAAGTCTACTAGATACTGGTTGTCGACAAGGACCAACATGACTTGTTCACAAGAGCATTCCTCTCCCATAGTTAAACAAAAAAATCTCTTGATCAATCCCTAATCCCATAGTTACAACCTACTTCCCATTCATCTTGAAACTTCATTTCCTGATCCAATGTACTTTTAAACACAGTGTGATGACATCTAGCTAGGTGCCCAACAGATAGTGCTTGATGCCAAGTTGCTCATGGTGTTTTATACTTCTTTGTCGATGCCTCTCAGGTGGATTCCTCTAGGTATCAACAAAGAGGGGCCAATGAAAACACCAAAAAATTTTGGCCTAGCACTTTTAGACAGGATTCAGGCTAAGTCATGCTGTTGACCAACCTGAGTATAGCCTAACCAAACTTGAGAGCCTCCAAAACAGCATGAAACAACACACAATTGAACAGGAAAAGTCCCCCTAGGGCCCATAGATGACTACTCCAACTCCCAGCATCTAGGGTTTCAGGCTTAAAACACATGGTTTTTGCTGTATACACTCTGGTCACGGTATGGTCACGCTGCCCAACGTAAGACTAGCATGTGTATAACATGACCAACTTCTGAAGCCCCAAAATCAAGTCCAAATAGCCCAGATTCAAGCACACGGACCCTCCATGAGCTTCACCGATGTCCCTTGCAACTCCCAACCTTTAGAACCTTGAAGTTTGAGTTCACAATCACATGTTTCAAGCCACTTTCAGTTAGTCATGATGAGGTCATGCTGCACAGTGTGACCACAGCATGACCAAACAAGAACCGCTTAATTCAAGCACCTTTAGGCAGAATTTAAACATAAGTTCAACTCTCGGGAGCTAGGAAAAATTGTACATGTTCATAGGCTCTAGAAAATCAAAATTAGGGCCTCAAACATGGCACTTTTAGTTGGTCACACTAAGGTCATGCTAAAGTCACGCTGCACAGTGTGACCACAATGTGACCAAGCAAAAAATAGGGTACATCAAGAAGTTTCAAGTCTAATTTCAACATTAACTCAATCCCCAAGGGATAGGAAACAACTGTACTAACTCTCAAAGCTTCATAAAATCTAGATTTGGGCTTCAAATATGTCATTTTAACTTAGTTACATTGAGGTCATGCTGCATAGCATGACCAAATGAAAGACAACCAAAACAACATCAAATTGGGCTCATATTTAGCATCCAAACCACCCTGGAGAGCAGGTAGTAGTTGGGCATCAAAAAAAAGGCATTAGTGTCCAAAAATCAACTCAAAAAAGGGCATAAACACTGGTCATGCTAAGGTCATGCTGAGGTCACGCTGGGTAGCATGACCATAGCATGACCAACCAAAATTATGCTAAAAACACCTCCAAATGAGCTCAAATTCGATGTGCAGAATCCTCTTGACCTCAAGCATGTAGATCCACTCTGAAAATGGATCACATAGATCAAAAATAGGCTCAAAATGCATCATAAACATTGGACACGTTGATGGTCATGCTGGCACGCTGACGCCAGCGTATGCATAGCGTAAACACTGGGATGCTAGACGTTGGACACTAGACGATGACACCAGGACACATTGCAGACATGCCAGAGCTAGATTCACACCTAATAGAGATCTTGACAAAGCAAAAACATCATAGATCTATAGATCCAGAGGCCAAACATCCAGATCCACTCTTGTACTTTAACATTCTTTGTACATTTTGCATTTGTTAGCATATCAAGCTCTTACGCTAGGGATTACACATGCCAACATAAGAGATATTGATCATGCTACACCCTGTACATTGTAAAATTCTATGCATCTGGTCAAAACGTGAATACTTATCACCTAATCTGCATTTCTCTCACCCTGCATCCATAGATCTTCCTCCAGATCCAAATCCCATGCCCAAAAATCCTATAAATACCCCATTTTTCCATTTAATCAAGGTTGGAAATTCTAAACACATAAGAGCATAGAATGCTAGGAAAATTCCGCCATACAAAACTTGGTCATGCTAAGAAACTTTGAGCATCCAAATCTCCCACATCAGACACTTTGGAGTTAGAAACCTACACTCTCCTAGAGTCTACAACACCTTTCACATCGGGGCTAAACATTTTCCTTGCAATCATTCTACAACTACGTTTTGAACGATGCACTTCTTTGTAATTTTCAATCAATACAAATAGTTATATTTTTTCCAATCATATTTACAATTTACATTGCTTTCTATTTATGCTATTTACACCTTTTTTATGCTTTTCCACGTTTACGTTTGCATGTGTTTACATTTGTTTATGATAACTCGATGCACTGCCATTGCATATGCTAGGGGAAGTCCTTGTTTGATCTGTGTGTAGACCATCCTTGGCACTCTGCGTTTGTTTTTCTAGCTTCCCCTCATGCGAAGGTAGGGTCCGCTGTATCTCTCCAAAGATCTTTAGGTGTTTGTTTTTCTTCCAGCCTTACGTCGATGATTTCGGATAGTACAGATCCATGAAAGCCCACTCCCATCTTGTCCATAACCATGACCTCCTCTACCTAGCCTACCTTAGCCAATGAATCATAGTAGGACCTCAAAATCAAAAACTAGAAGAAAGAGGAAAGACCCCAATAATCTAAGGTTGAAGTTCACATTTTTGGATGCATGGAGGAAGTAAAGCACAATTAGGATGACAAGTCCATGGCCAACAATAGAAACTTTCTTAGTGCGATGGATCAAGTTAGATAGTTCCTCAAGTAAAAGAACCCAAATCTAAGCTTGTATGACCTAATCATGACTTCTTCCACGCATCATGAGGTGCTAGTCAAAATGTTGACTTTTATCCCCATTAGCAAGGACATCCCTACTAATAGAAAATCTATCCATGTGATAATGGTTCCTTCTTCACCAAGGGAAGGGAAGTTAACATCACTAGTGTTCCACAATAGCAAAATCAAAGCTAGTCCCCAAAATAACAAAGTAACTAGGGCTTCTCTTTTCATTGCCATTTGGGTGGGGAAGTTTAAGATGCATTGGGTACATGTTGATGATGGAGCTGCAACAAACATCATCCCATGCACCATTGTTGAACACTTGGGCATAACAGAGTAGATATAGCTTCCAACAATTGTAGTTGTCAAGTCCTCCAATGGGTCAAGGGTTGCTTTTAAGAGGTCTATCTCTTTGGAATTTGTATTAAGGGAGTAATTCCCCATAATCACAAATTTCCTGGTGGTGGAGGAGACACTAGGATTTAAACTTATCTTGGAAAGACCTTGGTTGACTCAATTACGAGTCATGTCTTCAACTATCCAACAAAAGATTAGCCTTCCTTATGAGGGAGGTAAAATCATCATTCATATTGAAAACATAGTTCCCTTGGCTATCAACAATGTGGACATAGAGCAGGGGTCTAAAGTGAAGCTTCAAGAGAAAACTCCTAATTATGAAGTCCACCAACCTAAGATAGGAAAGCAAGCCAAGAACGATAATGATGGGCAATGGAATGTGTTATGGAATGAACTCTCTTTCAACATCATCAGTGAAGGGGATGGTGAGTACAAACTTGTGCAAAATAGGTCTTATACATTTCCTAATCTTTCAAAGATTAGGAAGAGTCTGCACAAGTAATGTGCATCCCTAATCCTTCCATGCTACACCCTTGTAACCTCTATAACCATGTGTACCATAACCATGTAGCCTAATTTTTTCTTTGTTGACTAGTTGTGCCTTTTCCTATGTTTTATTCTACTTTTTATGCATATAACCTAGAAATTTATTTTAGTTGCATTTCTATTTATTATGGTTGTGTATTTCTTTATCTTACTTGTTTAGCATGATTTAAACTAAAAAAATAATAAAATTTTTATAATAGAAAAATCACTAGAAAATAAGAATTTCTTTTTAACATCGATGGCTTGCCACAACCTTAAACTAGCAAAACAACATACCACAACCCATCATGGCCTAAAATTGGCAACATGAAAAATCCTATAGCATGGCTCATCATGGCCTAAAACTAGAAAAAGGATGCAACCTGTGCCCACCATGGCCTAAAACTAGAAAACATCTCTTTCTCTATTTATGTTTAGCCGTCAATCGCATTGTTTAGCTATTTAACTTTATAGCCAAAATCATCAACATAGCCATTTACAATGTCTATAATACTAGAATAATATATCTAGCAAAAACTAAAACTAAAATTTTAAATTTAAAGTATTTATAACATATATAGCCATGGACACATTGTATGGAAAAATGTCAAAAAAATAATAGTCATAGTCTTGGCTAATAATAGCCATCCACATAAAAATAAAAACACATAGCCAACAAGTTGAAATAGGTAGATGGAGGATGTTAAGGGGCATCTAGAGGAGGAAGTCATGGGTCATCCCCACCCTCACCACTGGGATCGTTGATGTCTCCTAATGTTTAAATAGAATAGCACATAGCCAATCAGTAACCAATAGCCAAAACTATAACTTAAACAAAACCATAACTTAAAATAAATCTAAAACATAAAATACATCAAACCTCTGGGGAATTTGGCACCATGACTTATAAGAGTAGATGTTGAAGGCCATTCTTCAAATGATGGAGAATATGGTCCTCCATCATATTGGCCTAGTCAATATCCCTAATATCAACACTAGTAAGGGTGTTGGTTGTGTCTACTGTAGTCCAAGTAGATGGTTCTTGAGTAATAGTAGCTGCAAAAGTCTCACCTACAATAGTGGTGATTTGAGGAGTAGGATATTTCTCCACTATGAAAGTGCTTTCAAAGAGCTAGTAGGCACTCTCCACAAAGATCCCCTGAATGAAAAACTCTCTCTTGTGTCATTCAACTTATTTCTCTTTGAGCCATGTTTGATAGTCCTCCTAATTAGCCTTATATTGTTTCTTGTGAGCCTTTTGTGTCCTACCCTACTCTAGGATCCAAGCGCAGTGATCTTTCCAATCCTTAACTTTCTTGGAGATGAGATCCATTTGCATTTGTTGCTGCACCATTTATTATGAGGGCACTACCTTGTCCTAGATGCTATGCTAGTAGTAGGTCCAACTATTCTCTCTAGTCCATAAGTTCTCTAAGTTAGCCAATTGGGCTTCCACAAAGGCCTCGCAATCTTGGAGATCTCTAATCACCTATCATTGAGTTTTCTTCCTCAAGGCCTCAACTTGCTCCCATAGGGGTTCATTGGACCTCTCTATCTCCCATGAAGTTTTTGTACATGAAAATGCTAGATTAGTAGTAGTTTTGTATAACTTTAGGGGTACACTTTGTACATTGGAGGGAAGCTTTAATAAGGATTCGATCTCCATGTCTTAGATAGGGTCCCACTCCATAGATGGCACTGTAGACAACACATAACCATGAAATACAATCATAAAAATCATTTACAACCTAATATAGCCATAACGTAAACACAACCTATAACATAGCTAAACTACTAAAGCATAGAAAACAAAGTTCTTATCTATCTTGAGTGCAACTTGTTACAACTAGTTGATGATGTCCTTGGACATCCTACGCATGAACTCCATCTTGTCTAGGACCTCTACCCATGATTTTGAGTGAAACTTAGGGATAGGGGCCTACATTGGTGGATCAAGAACTACTATAAACATAACAATCATCGAATGTTTAGGATGAAATCCAAACCTAAAACAATAGGATATAATGAGAAGCGTTAAGACATGCATATCTAGCTCCTCCTCTTTCTCCTCAAGGATGACAATGAGGGATGTACTTGGCACTATCTCATCAAATAAGGCATATGGATAATCTATTTCTACATTGGCTAATCCTTTAGCCTCATGCTTTTGTAAGAGTGCCTCCTCTGCATGCCTTTGTTCTTCCTCCACTGCAATGGCTATACACCTCTACACTTCCTCCTCCATGATAGCTTGGGCTACCATGTCCTGATGCTTCTCTACAACCATAGCACATAGAAAAATTATTAGCACATGAAACCATAACATAAACATACATCTTAAAACATATAATAGAAAAAACATAGATAAAACATACTTGTGACCACCTGATGTGATGTCTTAAGCTTAGAATTAAGCTTCTTTTGGGTGGGTTACTATGATGTTGGCAATGCTTCCATTGTGGGCCTCTTGAGCTTCACCTTGGCCACCCATTTGGCCTCTCTATGTAACTTTTTAGCCTCTAGGACATTTGTTGGAATCATGAGGGGCTCCTTCCCCATGCTGTCAGGGGATTTACACCTCCTACCACCAAGATCCTTAGTGGTAATAGTTAGCAAGTTATCCATCTCATCTGGTGGGTTTTGGGCCTACATGGTTGGATAAATGTGCTTTATACAAGGCCTATAAAGTTGGTCTAGGTGTTAGGAAACCTATTATCCATTCCTCCATAGCATCAAGAACTCCACAAATCTCTTTAGATAACCTATAAAGAGTGAAAAATGCATGTGGATTATGGTAGAGGCATCATCATGGAGTTTGAGAATCTCCTCTTGAAGCCCAATAGCCAAAGCAGCCACCCAATTAAATTTGGTATCCTATGTTAGGACCCTCTTAAAGGTCCACCCCTACATGATGTTGATTACCCTTTTTTTTAACAATATTTTAGAAAACACATGATACTTGAACAAAGGATATGATGCCTTTGCCTTAAGGTTTGTGTAGCATTCTGTAGAAAGCTCGGAGTGACCCTTGCTAGCACTAATCCACTCCAAAACTTCCTCATGATGGCCTGCTTCCTTCACTAGTTTGATGACAACCTTTTTCTTATCAGTGGGAACACAAAACGAGTTGCAAAAGGTACCCTCATCAATGGATATGGTAATTGGCATGCCTTGAATCATGGTGTTGAAAGTATTGACTTCTTTATTGAAAGAGTTGATGACATTCAACATCTCTCCAGCAGGGATGGAAGGGATGGGTGTCATAAATAAATTAAGCAAACTCATATACTTAATTTTTTCTTGGATGTATCTCGGTTCTTGTCCCCTCAACCACTCTTGTGTCAATAACACCTCACCAAACTTCAAGATGAGGGTATCCTCATGACATCCTAAAATTGATAAGGTGATGCTAGTAGAGGTGGAAGATCTTGCATTGCAATAACCAAACACTTAGCATCAACATAGGCATGTTTAATAACTAGTTAAAATGATAGTACACTTAAAAATTTAGTGACCATAAAACATTAGATGTTACAACTCTTATGTTTACCATTCTTCTTTTTGCTCAGTGTGGCTTGATCAGAGGTCCCAACTGTAAAGGTATGATCCTAAGTTCTCTTGGAGCCCACCCACTAGTTGTGTATTTTCCTATTGGCCACACACTTCTTGTAGACGGGGTTAAAGTCTTTAGTGTATCTACCAAAGTTCTCTCTTAGCTATTCATACATAATAGTTCTAATTTGAGGGTCCTTAGTGAACACATCTAAGGCAATTTGAGCCATTGCCAAGGTTTGATCATTATTGATTAAGCCTTGATCGTTAACCATATACCTATAAGAAGTTCATAAAATCAACAAGTTAGGAAATGTAATTTAACCAAAAATGCCAAAAAACATAAAAACACTACAAGAACCATGCTTACCTCTATAGATGTTATACAGTGCTAGGCAGGTTTTGAAAAAATGTGTGGACTTGATATGCCACCATTAGAGTATTGTTAACATTATATTGACTATACTCTAGCATAGGCTAGATCTTTGTAAGGTAGCATGTGCTAATCATGTTTGATACTTTCCCTACTACCTAAGGTGATGGATCATTAGCAATGAATGTGTAGATTAGATTAGATGCTCGAGACATCATTGTCTCCACTATGACCTTGGCCACATCTGTAGACAAGTGTGATCATAGTATCATACTGAATTCCCTTGCCCTTGGATAAAACCATAGAGAGCTCCTCTTTAAGGTCATGTTAGGAAAATGGATGTTTACCTTAGGGTGGCTGATGTAGCACAAGATGTCCACTAACTAAATAATGATGACTATGGGCTTCAAGAAGGTTGTGCATGAAAAAGAAAAAATATCATGATTGATTAGAATTTCTTGACAAGTTTGTGAAACATCATAGTTAGGGGTGAAATTAGGCCTAGTAACAAAATTTAATGTGTTTTTTCAAACTTATCCAAGGATTCAACAACAACATCATTACAAGCCTTGTAGCAATTATGCATCATAACCAAAAAATCATGCCTCGATCCAAAATCGTAGTGACAAAAAATGGCCTTGAAACTTAGAAAAAAATCATAAAAAAATATTACTATGAATATTAAAATATTCTTATTACAAAATTTATTTTAGAACATAGTTACTATCTTTAGGCATCCCTAAGGACATGGAAGTTGACAAGAGAAATCTCTAAGTATGTCAATAACAAAGCCTAATTGACATAGCCTTGATCAAAAATTCATCCTAACTTTGATTTCAATGATTCCACATAAACAGAATCCTAAATCATAATATTTTCATCCATGGCCATTAAAACTAGAAGTACATAACTAACCATTTTTACATAAAGCATAGCCAAAAATAGCAAAATTGTAGGTGTCAACCTAAACCCCCTTTTGTGCAAGGTTGGAAAACAATTCACCAAAAATTCATTTGAGCTCCAAACGAAATGATTACACTATCATTTGAAATATTGAATTGGGCCCTACACACCCACACTTAGAAAAAATTAAAAACACCCATTTTTTATTCAAAAAAAATTCATTAACTTGGATGAAAATCTAAAAAATGGCACAAACCCTAATTACACAACCTAATTAGAACGACCACAAGTTTATCATTTCACATCCAAATTACATGAAATGAAAACTAATGTAAAGCTTAAATATGACCCTAAAAATCCATAACCTTAGATGTTACAAACATTTAGCCATTTTCATAGCAAAAAATACACAAAAATGCTTGTTTTTTTCATCAAAAAGGCACCAAAAATCACAAAACTTGTAAAACCTAACTTAATCTAGCCATGAATTACAGAAAAAATGGTCAAAAAAACTTATATGCACATAAACAACATCAAAAAAAGAGAGAAATATTTTTTTTAAAATTAAATTTTGACAAAAATTTAGCATAGATCTAAGAAAAACAACTTCATGCCCAGAATTTTTGGAGAAAGCACCAAGACAACAAACCTAATTTTGAAAATCAAATATATCAAAGAAAAAATAGTGAAATAACATTATATATACATAGAAGCAACCAAAAAATGTGGTATTATTTTGTTTCATCCCCTTCATCAGCATAGATTTGACAAAAACGACCATACCCTAGCTAGGAAAACAATAAAAATAGCTAGAAACTGAAAGAAAAATGGCTAGAATTGCCTACCTTGGGGTAGCCATAGAGGATTCTCGAATGGAGATTGGCCTAGGAAGTCTAGATAGGTTTCTTGCATTCTCATTTTTCTTCTAGATCCATGGGTTCTTGTCCTTGCCTTCACGCTACTTCGCCACCATGGTTACACCAACATTGAGAAACTCTAAAATTTGGATGGGATGGAGGTTCTACTCTGGCTGAAGGAAATAGGTCATGATTCCACACTAAGAATGGATGGTTTTTGCTACAAAAATATCTTCTAGATCTTTCCACCAATGCACTATTTATCAATAATGAGATTTATGATTGAAACTTGTAAAAATCAACCATAAAAACCTAAGTAAATCCTAAAGATCCATCTCTAAGATCATGTTGGAAATTTCATGTACCATAACTCATAGTGCATTGAGGTGGAAAGGGGGAAATTTCTTTTCCATAATGGGCTTAGTGGGAGATAAGTTCAATTTTCAGAATTTTAAGTTTTGGGCAGTGAACCCCATCATACACCTCTCATACAAGCTATTTTAAGCTAGGGTTTTGATCCCTTGAACACTTAGAATGATGTTAAAGCCTTAAACCCCATGCATCCATGCTGGGGATACCATGCCCACTATGGATACATGACTCCCACCTCTTAGAACCTTTAAAACCAAATTTTCTTGTCATTTTTATAACTATAACTTACCTCATTCAACCCTGGGCTTCAAAAGGGAGTGAGACCTTGTCAAGACTAGACATATTGGGTTTTCACACTAGGGAAACATTGCCTAGCTTGGAGGAAGGGGGGTAACATCCATTGTTACCCCTCAACATCCATCTAGCCTAAGTTTGATACTTAGAGTAGGCCCATGTAACCTAAAACCCCTCCAGTCACCTCGACAACCTAAGAACCTCATCAAATCTAGTCGAAAGTGCTTGAAACCTTGTGATTTGGTGGTTCCACATTGGGGAAGCCCTCATCTATGTTGATCATCCTAGCTCCAATGTTGATGGATGGGAAGATGACCAAAACTACCTAAATTTATTACCTAGTAGTAACTTTTCAAATCCTAACACCCCCTGACAGCCTTGAGTAGCCTAGATTGATCTTAAAATAAATTGATTTTTCACCCATAGCCAGTTCCACATTGGTGAACCCTCCCTCCACACTACCTAGCATGGAACTAGCATGGAAACCTATGGGGTATGCTAGAAAACCTAATTTATGATCTAAAAATGCCAAATAACCTACTTTGGTGACCCCTAGACCCTGTTGGAACCCTTTGAAGCCTTAGAATGCCCCAAAAGTAGTAAAAAATGGCATAAAAATATCATCCCCACCCATCCATGCTGGGGCCATCATGATTAGCATGGAATAAGGGGGGTTGGTTGCATGAGGCACCTAGGAACCTCTAAACTGTCAAATTTTGACACTAAGTATCGAGCATTGACATCAGCAACCCCAAAGGCTAACATGCATGGTCGATTGGTTTTCAAACTAGCTTAGAGTTGAAATTATTCATTCATCCATGTTGGGGGAGACCTCTTCCATGTTGGCCAATGTGGAAATAATGAGGATGCAACTAGGAATTTTAGTGAGAAGTCCTAGATATATGAAAACAATGTCAAATTTCCTTGTACTTGCACTAGAACCTTGATAGCCCCTTCAAAAGCCACTAGAATGCAAAAAATCAATAAAAATCAACTACCTAAGAATCTTACACACTATAGAGGACCTCATCTAGACTGAGCATCCTAGCTTGAATGTGTATGGATTGGGGTGAAGTCAAAATTATTGAAGTTTGCATAGAAACCAACTTTTGGAAGTAACCCAACCCTTCCAAAAGCAATCAGACTTTTAGAAGTTAACTAAAATAGCCCAAACTTTTCCTCCTTGGATTCTCTACATTGAGAAGGATCCCATCCATGTTGAGCATCCTACCCTTAGCATTGATGGATGGGGGTGAAGCCCAAAAACCACCTAACAATACTTGAGGTTACCATATTTTGATCCTATGCATCAACAATTGATATTAGCAACCTTGGAGACCCACATGCATGGCTAGAAGTGATAAATAATAGAAAAAAATAGAGTCCCTTAGTTCTTGCACACTAGCTAGCATGGAAATATAGGGTAACTTGAGGATAACTCAAAAATGACTGTTAGACACATCAAATAGACACTAGACAACCTTGTCTGCACCTTAGGATTATGCTTACACCTTCCAAAACCCTCAAACCTAGCAAAACTAACCTCAAATAGTAAAAAATCTATACCTCTTAATCTTCCTATCTGGATCCATGTTGTACATCCCATCTCCTACTATAGAAAAAAGGGGATAAGCACAAAAACCACTTAGGAACACCCAAGACTACCAAATTTTGACCTCAAACCCTAGCCCTTGACCTGGTAACTTTGGGAGTGACATGCATAGTAGATTGTGATCCAAACTAGCCTAGATCTAGGATTCTTGATTCAGCTATGCTAAGGAAGGTATCTTCCACACTAGGTAGTGTGGAAATAGCTTTTGAGGGATACATTTCCACTTTTGGTGATAGATCAACACTCTTGGAGATTAAAAATCTGCATCAAAGAAGCATAGGACCTCATAGCCTCAAGTGTGCACTTTTTCAACTTCATTTTAGTCTTTAAAACTCATCCACCATCCTTTTTCATGTTGGAGCATTCCCTAGTATGGAAAAAAGGGGGTGAAACCTTAGATGCCCTTAAATAACCTTTAAACATGACCAAAATCAGTTGGAAACTTGGAAAATCATGATGTATAGTCCTAGGAGCCTAGAAACCTAGTTGATATGCTCCCAAACCATCCCAAAATCATAGAATAAGTGCATCCCATTATTCCATTCTAGGGCCACCATGCTTAGCATGAAAAAAATGGGGAAAGTAATTTCAACTTATTTTGGCACTCAAAATTGACTCAAATGGCCTCAAAATAATGTTAGGGGATGCACAATGCATAGATCTAGGTTCTAGCTACCTATTTGACCTTATTTGAACTTGGATGTTGATCCTCCATGTTAAGCCCCCTCTCATCCACGTTGGCCAGCATGTAAATAGGGGGATGAGACTCCAAAACCTACTTTTTGGTATTTATCGACCTCCAAAGTGTCCAATTTTAACATATCTAATCTGACACTACCTTGGGAAGGTCTCAGAACCCTTCCTTCAATCCTTTAGATGCCCTAAGATCCATTTTCCTTGGGTTCCATGCTAGGACCACCTTGCCTACTGTGGATCTAGCATGGAAGATATTTTCAAGCTCTAAAATGGGATCCCAAGGGTTGAAACTGATGCCAAAACTAGCCCATTTTCCCTAGTTAATTATGCTGACATGCAAGCCATCAAGAGTCAAAAACTGATCCAAAAAACCTTGGGAAACTCTTTGAATATTTCTTCCACACTAGGGATCACCCCTTCCATGGTGGTCAGCATGGAAACAAGAGGGGGTTCCAATGTGGAAGCCTCATAACCCTTGATTTTTAGGTCTAAACAACCCAAAAATAGCCCTAATTGATGTCCAAACATACCTAATAGCCTTACAATCCTAAACCATGGCTTGATAAGGCCTAAAAATAGCAAAATCCAACCCTTTTTTGATAATGATTTGACTAAAACTCATCATGTGTATCCTGCTTTGGCTTATTTTGGCCTTGTTTTATCATATCATGATCTACTATGATCATTGTTGCATTGTTAACCTTATATAGCTTCAATTATATTTTTATTTCATTATTCTGATCCTTATTAATGTCCTGTATGATCTTGTTTACCCTTTAATTGGTATTGAATGGTGGGGTTTGGCCTTCCCTAACCACTATTTGATACCATGTGACCATAGCTTGTTATGACCTTAAATTAACATCATGGCCTACTATGGCCTTAAACTAGCAAAACTATGATCCTTGTTGACCATTTGTAGTCTTATTTGTCATAATTCCCTTTTTTAACCCTTTTTTTAACCTTTATTTGATCCTTATTACATTTTATTTTCTTGTTTTCACTCTATTTATAACCTTGGATGACCTTGTTTGCATTAGAATAGCATGTATTTGTCTAATATAGCATTTTAGCATTATTTATTTACCTTTACCTAGGTGCCACTTAATATGCTTTTGGTTGACATGTAGGATTAAAGTATGAGTACCTAGAAGTAGATTAGTCTACCTTTGATCCTAAGTGGACCTCACAGTGATGTTGAATGATGTATCAGCCTTGATTGCCTAGATCTTAAGCATGAGAGTCTTGTTGACCGCATAGCCTTGATAGAAAAACCTCTAGAATGGATTGAAAACCTAGTCAAAACCCTTGACTTAGAGGTAGATAACATAACCAAAGACTCTTTGGTTAAGGTTCTTGTCATAACACATAATGGTAAGGAGAAAAATCTTAAACTAAGTTCCTCATTGGAACCTTAATAGGATCAAGACATCACCAAGTTTCTACACAACAACATTAAGGCCTTTTCTTGATCGTATGAAGATCTGCCAAGCCTAGACTTATGCTTAGTATAATACAAAATCATACTAGACCCTAGCATTAGACTAGTTAAGCAAAAAGTGTGCAAGATTAGACTTGATTTGGCCTTAGCAGTTTGTAATGAGATCTCAAAGCTCTACCAAGTAGGCTTTATTAGAGCTATTGACTATGTAGAATGGGTGTCCAACATGGTGGTAGTCCCTAAGAAAAATGTGAGTATTCATATTTACATTGATTTTTGAGATCTAAATAAAGCAACTATCAAGGATGACTTCCCTTTTCCTAGTATTGATCAACTTATTGATACTTCGGCCAAACATGCTTTGTTGTCCTTTATGGATGGATTCTCAGGATACAACCAAATTAGGATGAACCTAGAGCACCAACTTAGCATGACTTTCAAGGTGCATTTTGCTATACTATGATGTCCTTTGGTCTTAAGAATGCAGGAACAACCTATCAATGATCCATGACCTATATATTTAGCAATTACATATTAGGTTTGCTTAATAATTATGTAGACGATATAGCTATCAAGTCCAAAGTGGCTAGTAATCATGCTAATGACCTAGACCTTGTGCTTAAATGATGCCTCAAGTATCTGAAGCAAGAATATGTGTTGATCCTGATAAGGTCAAGGCCATATCCAAATTAGTAGCACCTACCAACCTTAAGGAGCTTTGGGGATTAAAAGGAAAATTTCAATTTATTCATAGGTTTATTGCTAGTCTTATAGATAAGTTACAACCCATGAAACACTTGATTAAGAAAGGGGTTTACTATGAATGGATGACTCAATGTTAAGGGGCCTTTGAAAACCTTAAGAAAGAGTTGGTATAACTATCAACAGTCTATCCTCCATAGGATGGTAAACCATTTTACATTTACCTTGCTATCTTTAACACATCCATTGCCTCTCTACTCTATTGAAAACATGATCATGGAGTAGAGGTGCCAGTGTACTATCTTAGCCATGCATTAGTTACCCACAAGACCTGATACACTAAAGTGAAGAAGTATTGTCTAATAGTAGTCTTCTCGTTGAAGAAGTGAAGACATTACCTCTTCAGAAGCCAAGTTAATGTCATTTGCAAGGATAATGTACTTAGAGCCATAATGACCAACATCTATGAGAGCACTTGTATAGCCTAATGAAAAGTCATAATCATGGAGTTTGACCTTTGTTATATTTGTTAATCCTCAACAAAGGGTCAAGCTATATCTGTACAACTTATGGTATCACCTGTTGATGACCATGTAGCCATAAATCTTGAGTTTCTTGATGAGCACATTAACATCATTAGCCAAGTGCCTGAGGATTATGAGGTAGTTATGTACTTTGGCAAAGCTTCAATTGCCAATGGGGCTAGTGCCATTTCCATCATAACATTTCCATTTGGTGAGATCTGATCCTTCACCTACCATCTTGAGTTTCCATGTACAAAAAACATAGTGGAGTATGAGGGTTTGATAAGAGGAATGATGGTAGCTCATGACCTAGGAATTAGACACTTAACGATCAGGGGTGATTCCCAACTTGTGGTTAACTAAGTAACTAAGGTCTATACATGTAAAGCCAAAAATTTACAACCTTATTGTGACCCTGGAAAGTAATTGTTACAACAATTTATAGACATTGACATCCAAAACATACCCCAAAATGAGAATGCCATAGCTGATGCCATTGTGATGCTAGCCTTTAGTGTGATGCCAGATGTGTTTGTTAAGTTGTCCATGTTAATTTTGGGCTATGCTATTTCTATCATGCAAAACACTAAGGATACCTTTGTGGCTATATTTCATACTACTCTTGCTAAGGAGTGGTATGATGATATTAAATTTTACCTTATGCATGGTGAGTCTTCACAAGGCCTGAATACTGGTCAAAAGGATGTTGTACATAAAAAATTGAAGTTGTATGTCATTGTAGGTGATAACTCATTATGTTGATGATCCTACGATGTCATATTAGTAAAGTGCTTAGGTAAAGCAAAAGCTAGAATAGTCCTATAGCAGGTTCTTGAGGGTGTTTGATGGGGACATATAGGACCAAGAGCTATGGCCACTAAAATTAGATGGTTAGGCTATTAATGGCCCTATATGGAAAGTGACTACCTATAGAAGGTTAAGCATTGTGGCATGTGCCATTTGGAATAGCAACCTTATACACTTGTGATGAGTCACTTTCAGTTGGCTATGTTGATGAGGTCCCATTGACGCAGTGTTGGTTTTCAGTTATAAATACGTGCCTACAATTGCATTTATGGCAATTAGGGGTTGTAGTTGTAGCAAATATCTTGTAGTTTTTCCATTTCAATGTTAGAATTTTTCCCTTGAGTGCCCATAGCATAAGTCATTGAGTCTATGAATCTTTATTCAAGCATTTTTGTGCCTGAGCACAACAGTGTGTGCGGCAATAAAGATGAGCTTTCTGATAAACCTTGTAGCACTTTTGATAGATTAGCTATTTTATTTATGCATTTAATGTTTTCAATTATTTATAAATGTTTTAAATTACTTATTAAATGTTTTTTTAGAATTTAAGTTAATGAAGTGATTAAGTCAGGTAGATTCAACACATAAGTATAACCACTTGGAGTGTAACACATATTCACTTGGTATTCCCAGCAGCATTATTGCTTGGTACACCTAGTAGCGTAGCACTTATTCACTAAGTAGTGGATACGTGGGTTCATGATGTGTACAGAAAGTGGGATAGGATGGTTATGTTAGGATTAGTTAAATGCTAGTAATTAGTTAATTTAGATTAGTTAATCCAATTTCTTTTATCTATATTTTGAACAACAAACTATAAAACACAAAATGATAAAAATTAGATGCCTCAGTTACACTTAACCATACTAGTGCATATCACAAGTATAATTGGGAAGACAATGATTGACCTTAAGGAAAAATTTACTTCCTAGAGGACTAGTGTACCAAAAAAAATAAAGTCCATTGAATTCAACTAGAACATGCATGAATTCTTCGTGATTGATATGGTTGGGCATAGGGATACCTCATCTCTCATCATTAGCACTGTTGCTAGGGACTTTTATTATGGAACATGTACTATTTAGGTCTAAGTGGATACCATTAATACAGTTGTACGAACCTAAAGGTCAATATCAGTCCCACTATACATAAAATTATAAAGGCACATTGATAATTTTATTTTGTTTTGCAAAATGTCTTCTTCTTCTCACAAGTGCAAAGATGTCAAACTACTGGTTCCATAAGAGTGCAAAGTGATATACGCTCATCTAAATGAGTTTGTGCCAAACTTCACCTTCATCCTACATTAGGATGAATAGCTATGATGGTGTGATATGGAGGGTAATATCATCTTGCCCCCTGAAAGATCTATGCCCAAGATGCTATTGAAAATATTTAAGAAGTTGGGCATAGCAAATCTCCATGAAGAATACGTTGTGGATGGGTATGACACTTGAAACTACTATTCCACTGAAACACAATGCAAATGAGATAGACATTAAGAGAAACTCCATGATGCTATGAAGGGGAAACATTTCACCAACCCCTTATTCCTACTAGATCAAGATGACAATGAGGATCCTCCCTTTGAAGGTTCCCAACATGAAGATTCTCCACCCCTTGTTACAGATGGTGAGGGTGTGAACCTAACCTTGTGATCCACTATTCATAAACTAGGTTCAAGAAAAAGTGACAACCAAGATAGGGACTCAGGCAAGCA
Source organism: Gnetum montanum (assembly GCA_015680685.1). Lineage (NCBI taxonomy): Eukaryota > Viridiplantae > Streptophyta > Gnetopsida > Gnetales > Gnetaceae > Gnetum > Gnetum montanum. The sequence goes on along the minus strand of MNCI01008967.1, from coordinate 369,539 downwards.
TCATAATAGCAAGGGATCTAAGGATGGTTATCATAATAAGAAAAAGAGTGGTGGTGAACACCATGATGGAAATGGTGGTCCACCTTCCTCTTCATCCTCTTCATCTAATTTTGAACATTCCTCTTCATCTGATGGTTCTCATAGAAGTTTCTACTAAAATAATCATGATGAAGGTGATCAGCAAGATAACAATGACCCTGAAGGCCACCAAAACTGAAGGGGTGGTTGAAACCATCATCGGCATCATTGACATAGTGATGATGATGAACCTCTATTAGTGACTCAAAGTATGCTCAACATTGTTGAGGTAGTTAAAATTCTGACTAGGCATATGAAAAATAGTCAGATCAAGTATTTAGACATGAACAATATCTCAAGATTTGAGGGGAGATACAACTATGATCCATAGACACATCTACAAGATTTTCATTATGCCTATGCCTTACAGAATATAGAAAATGAGTGGTAGAAACTCAATATTTTCCCGAGGATACTTATCAAGGAAGCTAAAAGTTGGTACCAGTCCGTAGAGCTGAAATATATCTATAGATGGAGTACCATGCTAGAGCTATTTAATGATAAATATCAAACATACTCTAGAGTGTATAATCTGAGAAGGAAAATCCAAGGCTAGAAATAGGGAGCACATGAACCCTTGGATGATACCATGGATTAATACTATTCACTCTTACATTGATGCCCTCGCCATGGTTATTCTCAAAGGGAATAACTTCACCACATCATACATGGTCTCAAAGTAGAAACAAGAAGAACCCTTGGGGTGTATGCCCAAGGAAGATTGTCTAAACTGAGAGCTCATTAGATCCAAAGGCTAATTGAGTAGGTAGAAAAATAAGAATATGAGCTACAAAAAAGGAAAAGTGCTAAAGAGTATAATAGGGATCCTTCCATTAGAAAATAATAGGTTTGCTTTTGCAACGAGGAGGAGTCACCACTTAATGAAGTGGTGAATAGAAAAACCTTGCCCATCCAAAAATCCATTCTTGATATTTCAACCAAGGTTGATAAATTATGGAACTCTTTGGATAAAAAATTTCAAATAGCCATGAAGATTGCTAAAGAATTCAGAAAGCAAAATAGTGATCATAATCATAGGAGGCAAAAAGAAGCTAAATGTGCCTGCCAAAGAGGTAAGGGCAAAGTTTCTTCTGTAGAAGAAGTTGTGGGAAACTAACTCTAATGATAAAACTAAACATGACATCTCTCAATATGAACATCTAAAGGGATGTTACCCTATGGTGTCACACTTACAAAAGTCTAGGATGTATGCATTGAATCCTCATCTAGCACATAGGTAAGCACTAAGAGGATTGCCTTATCCTCAAGGCAATTCATGATAGTTCCACCAATAATAACAAGCTTATACCCAAGTGGAACTCCAAAATTGTACGAATAATACCAATAGTGGTATCAACCACAATCATGGGGAATCCCACCAGCAAGACAGCAGTACCCTTATTAGCAACCAAATCCATACGGGTATTATGTTTAGTAGCCCATCTCCCCAAGAAGTTTTATAAGTGATACATCATTTCAACATCACTATTACCCTCCAGAGTACCATTGAATACATTCACCATCTACTCAAGGGAAAATACCTATCCATATCCATATCACCTTGCACATCAGTTTGCACACACATATTCACCTTCAACCTAGTTACCTCCTACTCCATCCATACAAGGTGAGATTCTACCACAGCTACAACAACAAAATGCTACAATGGCTGTACACTCACAACTAGCTTTTTAGCTAAGTGGTCTAGATAATCAATCAAGAAAAAGACCTTTATTCTAACCCAGAAGTCCTCTCCAACCCTCACAACCTAGTCCATTTGATTGCCCTGCATCTCCAACATCCTCCTCCTCTGCATCAAATACTTTCAAGTGCCCTTTAAACCAAGTGCTACCTCAAATCCACACTATAATGCTAACTCATTCCATTTTTTTCTAGATCAAGGCTGGAAATCTTCCTACAAAAATATTTGATCTAGGAAGTCCATTCATTTACCTATAGATCACTGGACATAAGCCATGCAAAGATTTTCTTGACTTTGGTTCTAGAGTTAGTCTCATCTCCCATGACATGTATAAGGCCTGGAACCTACCACCTCTTAAGAAGAGTAAAATTTGTCTAAAATTAGTAGATTAGTCAATTATTATCCCTCTAGGATTAGTAGAGGACATTATAACCATAGTTCATGGGTGGTGCTATCTTGCTGATTTTTGGTGATCAAGGTGGAAAACTACAAAAGTGACTTTCTCATCATTATGGGAAGAGCTTGGTTAAGCACGTTTGACACACGTATGGGTATAAGGGACCTATCTTTAGAAATATCCAAGGAAAATGAATTAGGCAAGATTAAGAACAAGTGTATTCCATGCATCATGTACAATGATAATGGGTGCAATTACATGCAAAAGATTTGGTGCATTAGGAGTACATACATTAAGGCATGCAATTAGTGTGCATAGGAGACTAACATTCAAAGGTTCCTATATGAAGTAGTCACAAAGTAGGAGGGAAACAAGTGGTTGATAGCTAACTTAGATAACATCACATTATGCATGGAGCCAATTGAGAGCCTAAAATGTGCTTATGTTAAAACCATGGACAAAATTGAACAAGTTCATTTTGAACTCTCTGATGAAGATGATGATACTTGTTGGGGAGAGTTGAAAATCCCTGATAATTTCAAGTAGGAGTGCCTAGAACTAAAAAATTTACTAGCTAGTATGGAGTATGAATTTTTAGAGAATGTTAAACTAGTCATAATTAATACCAAAGTTGCTCTTGAACAAAAATAAAATCTATTGAAGGTGGTGAAAAAATGGCCAACAACCTTTGTTTGGTCATATCTTGAGCTAACAGGAATTGATTCAAGGATATGTTAGCATCACATTTACACTAACCTAGCCATGAAGCCTATAGGTAGCCACAAAGGTAGCTGAACCTCAAATTGAAGAAAATCATCAAGGAGGAAATATAGTAAGTGCTCAAGGCAAGATTCATCTATCCCACTGCAAATAGTGAGTGGGTTAGCCTACTCGTAATTGTGCCAAAGAAAGGTGGCAAATGGTGGGTCTACACTAACTTTAGATTGTTGAATATGATAACATTTAAAGATCATTTTCCTTTACCATTTGTGGATCAAGTGTTGGACACCATACCCAGGCATTGTTATTATAGCTTCTTGTATGGTTATAGTGGCTATAGCCAAATCCAAATTGCATCCAAAGATCAGGCCAAGGTAACATTCACAAGTTCCCAGGGGACTTCTGCATATTGTAAGATGCCATTTAGTCTATGTAATGCCCCTACAACATTTCAATGCTTGGTCTTTAGTATCTTCCAATAGTAGATTAGTAGTGGTATTGAAGTCTTCATGGATGACCTTTCCACCTATGGAGCTACCTTTAAGCAAGCCTTGGTCCAACTTGAGCAAGTACTAAAGAGATGTGTAGAGACAAATCTATAGCTCAACTAGTAGAAGAGCCATCTCATGGTCCAAGAAGGCATTGTGCTAGGACACCAAATTTCACCAAAAGTGATTGAGGTAGATCCAAAATGATAAAGGTCATCCAAGGAATAACATGTCAATTAGAGATCGTTAAATATGCTTAGTCATTCCTTGAGCACACTGGCTACTACATATGATTTATAGAGAATTTCTTAAGATTGCAAAGCTGTTGATAGAACTTATAAAGAAATATGTACCTTTCATCTAGACCAAGGAATGTGAACATGAATTTCAACAATTAAAAGAGAAACTTGTAGAAACACCAATCCTATGAGCACCAGACTGGTTCAAGCCCTTCCATATCATGATGGATGCATCTAAGTATGCCTTGGGAGTAGTGCTCACACAGATGGATGATAAGAAACATCCATTCTACATCCATTGTGCAAGCCAAAGCATTATGGGAGCATAGTTAAATTACACCACAAGGAGAAAGAACTAATGGTAGTGGTGTATGCTCTGGAAAAGTTGAGGTACTATGTGCTTGGTTACAAAGCATTTGTGCACACGGACCATAGTGCAATCTTCTTCCTCATGAACAAATCGATGGTGAGCCCTCATGTCATATGGTGGCTAGTGATCTTGTAGGAATTCGATCTCATGATGGTAGATTAAAAAGGGACTGAGAATGTGGTCACTAATCACCTCTCTTACTTAAGATGGGATAATAAAGAGGAGAGCCTGATCTTTAATTAGTTTCTAGAAAAACTTCTCTTTACAAGAGAAATAAGTGAACAAATGCCTACAAAAATAACATGGTACAATGGCATCATGACCTATCTTCTTACTCAAGATATGCCATAAGACTTGGATTTTAGAAAGAAACAAGAATTTCTTCATTGGGTCAAATACTTCATGGAAATAAATAGACACCTCTACAAGGTGTGTGTCATGGCTTGATTCATTGGTGTGTCCCTAACAAAGATCAATTGCATGTTCTTTAGGAAACTCACAAAGGACCTTGTAGAGGTCACTATGCAAGGAGATGCATGGCCATAAAATCCTGATGGTAGAATACTATTGGCTTACAATCTTTAAGGATGCTCACCAATTCATCAAGTCTTGTAAACATTGTCAATGAGACAAGGGGATGACCACTTGCATGGAAGGTCCTCAATATTGGGTTCAACCACTAGAACCTTTCAACGTATGGGACATTGATTTCATGGGTTCCGTCATACCCATGTTTAATGGAAAGGTGTATATTATAGTAGCAATTGACTACTACACAAAATGGGTAGAAGTAGTAGCCATTATTGATTATACATCATCCACTACTACTAGATTCATATAACAACATATTGTAAATAGGTTTGGGATGCCACATTCACTAATTTCTGATAATGGAACTCATTTCATAGGTGCAACCTTTAGAAAATTAATGCAATGCTTAGGGGTAGAACATAAATTAACAACACCCTACCACCCTAAGCCAATGGTCAAGTAGAGGTAACCAACCAAGAGATTACAAAAATACTGACATGGACCATTAGCAAATATAGGAAGGATTGGAGCATGAAACTTAATGATGTNACTGACATGGACCATTAGCAAATATAGGAAGGATTGGAGCATGAAACTTAATGATGCTATCTAGGCTTATTGATCAACTTGGAAACTTCCTATTGGCTATTCTCCCTATGAGTTAGTGTATAGAAAACTTCCAACACTCTTGATTTAATCCAAACTTTGTACACTCTCAACAACCTGTGATCTAAATCTTGACCTAAGTCTAGCACAAAAAGAAAGATTAATCACCCTAAATGTGCTAGATGAAAATTGATTAGTGGCCCTATCCTTAAATGAGATAACAAGGCATTCAACAAGCAATGTCATAACCTCAAAATAAGGAAAGTAAAACTGCAACTAGGAGATAAGGTTCTCTATTGAAACCCCACACATGTACCCCAAAAGGAAAAATTTCAAACATTGTGGGAGGGACAATATATTATTAATCAAACCTTTCCCTCTAGGGTCATGATAATCTACAAACTTGACAGCCCAAATAAAAAGTAGTTGGTTAACATCGAACAAGTAAAGCCTTTCCTAGAACCAAGATAGGCTAGTGGAACTACCACCTCAATGGATGGACAACCACATTTCATTTTTCAAATCTCCTCCTTCCAACTCAATCGTGGGGTAGATGACCATCCATGCTAATCATCAACGTGGCTTTTTAGTTTTTCTACCTTTTTTTTCATGTTTTTGATTTGTACAAATTTTTGATTTTCAATTTTTTTCTAAATTTACACAATCTTTAGTACCTTTGAAATTTCTTGATTATTTCACTTTCTTATATATTTTTCTTTGTTTTGTTTTATTTAAGTATGATACTTTCTCATTTTTGCTAATAAAAGTGTTTTCTTGCCACAGGACACAGTGCTGCTGTTGCTATTTACTAATGATGGTTTATGCTTAATGTTGTGATTGTTGATGTCTCATTTTTATTTTTGAATTCTAATGTCTAATGACTTTAACATGATTTATTTTTCATAAAATAGGTAGTGAGTTCATGTCATCCACCCATCCAATGAATTCTATGGTTTTTCTTATTTTGGGAATTTGAGGTCCCTTTCATTAAAGAAAATTTTAATTAATTAGTGACCTTGGTAGTTCTTGAATTAGGAAGGATTCAAGGTTTGTAAAGGGTGTGACTTCAAGGGGACTCAATACTCTTTGTACTCTTCTACTTGCTTGAGTGTTTTTCATAGACTTCTTACTATTCCATACCAACCAGTAATAGGAAGTCAAACAACATCATTGCATGGTGTGGTTCCTATTCAAAACAAAATGATGGGAATTCAAAGCACACCCCTTTGAAATGAATAAGTCCTTGCATGGTGTGGTTCCCATTTCAAAAAAAGAAAAAAAAACAACAACAACAACAACAACACAATGACAATTCAAAGCACACCCCTTGGACAAATAAATGGGCTACAAGCACTGGTTATGGGACTTGAAAGACATGAACCTATGCCTGTAGGTCCCTTGTAACTAAGGTCCTTTCTCTCATTTCCTATTTCTCTTTTCTTTCCTTTGTAGAATAGTGGTTGTCTTGTGGAAGCACTCTTGTGTTTTGAGTGGGTGGCTTAATATTAGAGTGGCGATGAAAAGTCACTGAAAGCGGATGATTTTGGTTTGGACTGAGGATGAATCTTTTCAGATCATTTTAAACATAAATTCCATAAGAAACTTCTTATGACCTCAATTTGGAACTCCATTCCACATTCTCTATCATTCATCCATGTTTCCATAACTCACCTTACTACTGTGTTTTATGTTATGCTCTATGTTGGGATTCTTGAGTTGATTCTTTCAGGTTGGTCCTTAACTTTTCATGATCATTAATCGACTATGGAGCCCAAAGACTCTTTATTTGAGGTTATGCAAGGGCAAAAAAGGCATAAGCCTACTTTGGGGAGGACCCACTTGTATAGCTCTCGGCTTGATTAGTTATAGTTCCTTACCTTTGACATCGTTACAATCCTATCTTTTGCATATTCCATTGAGTATTCCATTCAATGCTCCTTAACCTTTTATTTCATTCATCTAATAAATCAAAATTTTTTCCATTTTTCTGAATTTATGAGCTTCAACACCCTCTTCTCATGTTTTCATCCTGTTCTTGGCCTTTTGAGCTTTCATTGGATCTCAATTTCATCCAAAAATTCCTTGTATTTTGAAAGTTTGACCAAGGTTAATAGTAGTTAACAATGGTCAATAGCTACATCGATGAGGCCTCATTGATGTAGCTAACCACATCAATGAGGCTTCATTGATGTAGTGCTTACATCCTATATATACCATCGAGCACTTAGGAATTTTTTGTCATTTACTCATAACACATAGGGAGTTTTTGCGATTTTTCAAAGCCTAAAACCTTCTAAAGCTCATAACTTCTCAATTGTTTGTCCAAATCATTCCATTTTTAATCCTACACTTACCTAAGGTAAGATATTTATCATGGGGGCCACAAACCTTAAGGTTTTTGATGAAAAATCAATGAAAAATTTTGAAAATTTTTCTAACTCCCCCAAAGGGTTAATAACCTTAACAACATATAAACATCAACTTTTTCAATAGTTAACCCTTCCAACAACATTTGGAATAGTTTATTAATGATAATACATAAATAAAATGATAATTTGAGTAATTAAATTAGCCATAATCACAACTTAGCCAAAAGTGTAACTATCCTTAAGAGATAAAGAAGGTATTCCAACTACTTTAAGTTACAAAATGATTGCTAATCCATGGTTTCATTATGATTACAGATGGCACCAAAACAAAGATGTTTGTAGGAAGGAGAACCCTCTCAACCATAGGAGAAATAACCCAGAGCTAGAAGGGGCCAACAAGAACAAGGCCAAGAACTACCAGAGGAAACCCATGTAATGGGACTTCTTCATGTGGAGCCTAAGGTGGAATCTATTCAATAGATTCCAAAAGAAGAAGTTCTTATAAAACAATCACAATGAGGAGAAGTTCTTGGACCCATGCCAAGGCTTGTGTCACTTTAACTCAAGCTTGTCTTAATATCATCAGGTCCCGAGAAATTCAACTATCCATTGTTCAAGAGATTAAATTTAGGTCATTTTTGGAGAAAGCTCTAGCAAATGTTAAGACTCAACTGCAAACCTCTCCCATGTGGCCAATCATCATGTCTAGTGGTAAATGGTACATGGAAGAGACATATCTCTTCTGAAGTAGTTGAAGGCTATGGTCTATTGTAAAAATCAAGGACATTCAAGTGTCCTACTTGGTAGAAGCTATCACACAAGCACTTAGGTAGCCTAACACCAGAACACAACTTGTAGAATTAACCATCAAAGATGACCCTGAGGCCAAGAGGGAGTGGACCCAACAATGTTACAAGGTTGACCATAAGGAGTATAGTGCTCTCACACTGGAAAATTGAATTTACTTCAAAATTATGGCCTATCACCTCAACCCAATAGTGAGGCCAAACAAGGTGACTGCCTTTTAGCCCTAGCATGTGTTGCTCTATGTAAAACATTTTCTATCAACATTCCACAATTGATCTACTTGGAGATCAAGAAGTGCTTTAAGGAAAATGAACATGGAAGGAAGATCCTACCCTTTTCATGTGTCATCAAAATTTTTTTAAAATGGTAGGCATCGTTCACTACTTCAATGATACCATTAGGCATGCTCCTTTGGCCTCATGGTCTAAAATTATGAAAGATAAAATGTCAGCAATGATCCAAGAAGAGGAGAAATCACCACCACCACCTGCTCAGAAAAAAACATCAGAGGCCCGCATAGCCATCGAGCATCTACAAAAAGTCCAAGAACACCTCTTGAGTGAACAAGAGCAACATGTAGGAATGAGTGGGATAGATCCATCTGTGTACTAACTAGTAATGAGTCAACTTAATGAGGTGGCCCGAATAGTTAGCCAGATGGAGAGGGGTGGCCCAATTTTCTCTACCCAAAAAACACTTGGGAGGTGATGATGTCATTATCACAACATCATTTATTCCCAAGAATCTCTGGGAATGTTGCCACTTTCTTGGTGCAATTGGAGGAAGGCAAAGGGGCAATTTTCTTGGTGATGCAGCACCAAGGGTAGGAAACAATGACTAAAGTGGTTGCTGACCATGTCACTGAAGCATTGAATGCACCTATAGCATCTATACCAAACGTATTTACACTTTAAGATGTGCAAACGTTTGTAGGCATGATCAACAAAAAGTTAAGTGCAACCTAGCATGAAAAGTTGTTGGAATGATTGGTAGGAACTGGGCAATCGATTTTAGACATCTTTGATCTTCTAGAAGACATCACTATGACCCAGTTGGAGCTACTAAATGCAAGCAAAAAATGCATTATTATAGAGGGGTGACTCAAAATGTCTTAAGAACAAAATCAACACTTGGTTGTGGAGGCTGCTAAACTATGTGTCCAACTTGCAGATCTTGTGATCCTTAGCTTGGTAGTAATAAGGAATGAAGCTTTCAAAAATCATTAGGAATGATTTAATAAGGCTGAGGAGGAGGCAGTAATGGCCATCTTCAACCATTCCATAGCTAAAGCCAAAACATATTCAAGTCAAAAGGACTTGAACCAGATGCACCAAGAGAATGAAACCGTAACTGCACAAAATCATCACCTGCAAAATGTTGATGCTTAGAAGGATCAAATGCAATAATTTATTCCTCAATAGTAGGAGTAGCTTGCCAGGGTGAACATTGAACTACAGAAATTGATCATATAAAATAGTAATTTATCAATGAAGGAAATACGCACCTTGCACCAGAAGTCTACCATCAAAATTACCACCTAGAAGAATGAGGCCCTCAAATTTGAGAAAGTGAAAAATCACTACAAGAACTAGGTTGGCTTATAGAAAGAAGTTAATGAAAAAAATATCTAGATGGCAAAGGAAAAAATGAATGAATCCCTCTAGCAACTCCAACAAGAAAGAGAAATGTGGCAATCCATCATTGATGGGTTCGATGCCTACAACAAAATGGAGATTCGATTAAAGGAGTTGCAAATCGAGGAAATGAAAAAATATATGGAGTTGGCCAATCTTTGATATGCAAGCTTGGTAATGTTGACCACCAAATGACTGTAGTTAGTTTTTGAAAAGTAAGTGGCTAGCTCGTATCTATTATATGAGGTAAAGTTCAAGCACCATAAAGACACCAAGCAGAAGCTTGAGACTACAAATGTTAAACTTGAAGTTCTTAGAGCACGATTTAGGGATCAACGGTCAATTGTTGAGAACCTAGCCAACTGGATAAATGACCACCAAGAGTTGAAAGACATAGTTAGGGTGTTTGACATTGAACACAAATAGTTTGCTGCCTAGTTTGCCAATGCGAAGGAGCTATTTCCAACAATCTCGTGTCCCTAGGATGTGCCCATTCCAACACACATCGGTGAAGCTACATAGATGGGGCATGATCTTAGAAGTAAGAAGGAGAAAATGAAAGCACTACTAGATGCTTTTCACCTCCCATCTAAAGTTGTAGCAGTAGTAAGATAGTTGCAGCCACCTCAACTATCACCTATGTGTGAAGCCAATGAAGGTTCCTTGGAGCCTTAGGAATCATAACCAACTGGGATCATCTGATCTTTTCCATCAACTTCACACCATCAAGGAACATGTTTTCTAGATTTTGAAGAGTTATGCATGGTATTCAATTTTGTGTCCTGAACACCATCATTTTTTATAATCTGTTGATCCATACACTTGGGCACTCACTTTTTTTGTCAAGTTAGTTAATTAGTTTTGTTTGAAGAAAAGTTAGTTAATAGTCCCATACCTTTCTAGTTTTGTAAAAGAACTCAAGGACAAGTTTTCATTTAGTCATGGGGGTATGATGAGTCACTTTCAGTTGGCTATGTTGATGAGGCCTCATCGATGCAGCTTTCTTGACTGGGCCTCATTGATGAGGCCTAGTTGACACATCTTATCATGCATTGATGAGGTCCCATTAACATAGTGTTAGTTTTTGACTATAAATATGCATCTACAACCACATTTATGGTAATTAGAGATTGTAGTTGCAGCGAAGCTCTTGTCATTTTTTCATTTGAAAGTTAGAAATTTTTTCCTAAGTGCTTGCAATAGGAGTCATTGAGTGTATGGATCTTTATTTAAGTTTGTTGTACTTGAGCATGACTCTGTGTGCAATAATAAAGACAAGATTTTTTATAAAACTTGTAGTAGTTTGGATACATTATCTATTTTAATTATGCATTTAATGTTGTCAATTGTTTGTTAAATGTTTTCTAGAATTTAAGTTAATGAAGTGATTAAGTTAGAAAAATTAAACACATAAGTACGACCACTTCGAGTGTAACACGTATTCACTTGGTAAACCCAACAACGTTATTGCTTGGTATGCCCAGTAGCGTAGTGCTTGGTCACTAAGTAGTGGATATTGAAACACCACAAAATTTAGAGCTTAGTACTTTTCCAACAAGAAGCAGGTCCCTAGAACCCACAAACGACCACGGCTATATCTGCTATCACACATGACAACTTCGGAGATCAAGACATTTAATTTTCACTAAGTATGCATTTTCAGCGTATATGCCCAAGTTCACATTCCCAGCGTATACGCCTAGAGTATACGCCCAGCGTATACGCCCAGCGTATACGCTCAAGTTCATATCCACAGCATATACGCCCGATTTTCACAGCATATATGCCCAGCGTACACGACCAGCGTAAACACCTCACAAGTACGTTTAGCTTGTATGACTGATGTATACGCTCGACATGCAATCCCCAAAGATAGCATGGAAACAGCACTGCAGAACAAGACTTTGTACAAGGCAGCAGCCATCAGCGTATACACCTCAGCATATACGCCCAGCAACCTTCAACATATATGCTCAGCATCCACAACATATACACCCAGTGTATACGCCTAGCACATCCAGCGTATACGCCCAGCGTGTATGCCTAGAGTTAATGCCCGTATGATACAGCGTATATGCCCAGTAAATGTAACATGTTGTACACTTGTAAATTTCATTCTTTTTCACCTGATCAATGTGCCACATGTCACCCAACCCAAGTCTAACGTCTAAACCTATATAAAATCCCTGATTTTCAACTAGATCCAGGTCGGTTGGCAAAATTTGGAGCAAACCAGAGAGCAGAGATGCAGAGAAACAGAGCAGAGAACCTTGTACGCTGGAAAACCCTGTACGCTGAGCATACAACCTCTACGTTGTGCCTACAGTGTAAACCAGCCCATAGTCATCCTTGCATCCACCGAGTCTTTTCGTCCGCCTTGTGTCAAAGCCACAACTGCGTTAGACCGGTGCATTGTAACTCTCATTTTGAAATACCATTGTTACATTTTCTTCCTAAAATCTGTTACAGTTTGTATTAATCGTTGCATGTATTCTGTTTACGTTCTTTTACATTTACGCTCCATTCACATCAGTTACACTGTTTACGCTCTGTTTTACGCCTGTTACGCCATTCACGTATAACCCAGCGTATAGCACCTCGGTGTATGTTTGGGAAAATCCTTGCCTGATCTGCGTGCAGACCACTCAAGGTACTCTACCTTCGTTCATTCCAGCGTGCCCTCAGGCAAAGGTAGGGTCTTCTGTGCATATCCGATGATCCCACGGTCTCTATTTCCTTCCAGCAGGAGACCGACGATGTCAGACGGTACAAAAACTGGTGCTAGAAGGAGGGCCTCTGCCTAAAACTTACTGTGCCTCAAAGCTCTCAGCGTCTACGCTGTTGGGCATACGCCAACCTTACCAGCAAACTTCCCAGCGTCTATGTTGTTGAGTGTCTACGTTTCCGACCACACACCAATTCTCTCTGCATATCTCCCAGCATTTTCGCTACGTAGTTTAAAACTTACTATCTGCAGGTCTCCCAGCATCTACCCTGTAAACCATACACTGACTCTGTCTACAAAATCCCCAGCGTCTAGGCTGCCAAATATACGCCGCACATACGCTACGCCGTAGACTTTATCTACGCTGCACACAGAACTTCATTTATGCTGTCGACATATATGCTGCAGACTTATACGCAACTACTAAATTTACGCTGCACCCTCTATGCCGTAGATCCCATCTACGCTATACGCTCACCCTGTACACATTGTACATAAACTCGTTTATGCTGCCATCCGTATACGCTACACACTGTACGTTGTAAACCCTGTTTATGTTGTACACTGATGCTGTCTACACTGCTTAGCGTATACGCTGTACACTTTATGCCATAGATTCTCTACGCTGACACTATACGCTCTAAACCTATACGTTGTCTACACTGTCACTATACGCTGGTCGTTGAAGCCTATACGCTGAGACCCAGTCTATACGTTGTACGCTACCAACGTAGGTTTACGCTGCACTAAGTGCACTAATTTCATATCCCTACACTGTGTCATATCCTCAACTATTCATAATTAACACTGCAAACACCACCGCTACAACCACCCAAGTCATCGACATTGTAGGCACCATGGCTATTCAACAGCCCGTAGTCCAACAGCCCGTGGTACAACCCACAGTGGGGCCTTGCCAGTCTCTTAGGTTGCAAGGGAGGAATCCATCGTCCAACATCATAACCCAAGATCAGTACAACTTCATATGTGTGAAAATACAAGTCAGCCTAGCTGTGGATCGAACTGAAATAGAAGTCAAGAGGTAGTACGAACTTTTCTATAGGGGAGGGCAAGAGTTCATCCCTTCCCCGTATGGTATCATCCCTGTCCCAGAGCCTTACTCTGAGCTCATCACACAACTCCTCCTTCAAAGGAGCCAGTCGCTAGATCAGCCTATATGAAACCCTCAACCAGAAGAGGAGGATGAGTTCGCCACCCAATCTGAACATGAAGATTCCTACCATACGCTTAGTCCACAAACCTATGTCAACCCCATGTTTCACCCAAGCATAGGGGAAATCACGTCCCTCCAACCCCTTAGATTCACCCAGCGCAATTACCTCCGCCAGAAACATTCGCACTTGTTCATGTTCCTCCTACAACTAACCCACAATTCAGTACACTCCCTCTCGCTATCATCCCCACCACCGCAGGCCCATCCTCGCAAGTACCACCCCCTCAAGATAACATCAGAGCAACCTTCCCACCCCGAGTGATCAGGATGCCGCATGTGATACCCGCATCCACGTCTGCTCATTATATTCCCCGCATCCAAACGCACAGAGCCCCTTCCACCACTGTAACCCAACAAGTTCAGGGGGTTCCTACACAAAACATGACCGGGCAATGGGCAGCGATGGGTGCTCAATCGCATCAACCCCCTCACTACAACATGCCACCTCATACAATCCCACTGGCCAACATTCCTCAGGAACAACCATAGCAACAACAACCCCTTGCCTACAACGTGCCATCCCTAGTACCACCCGCTATAAATATCCTGCAAATACAACCTCCAATTACACAAAATGTCCGCCTTCCTACCCACAACCCAACAATCTAACATGTACACCGTAAAACATCCCCAACCGGCCATCTCACCTAGTGCCCAAGACTGGGTTGACACTAGAAAACTAATGCATGATCTAGCTGACGAGGTCAAATGCCTCAAGACGGTTACCGACGAAGAATTGAAGGTAGTGGACTTTTACCACGATGACCCTATCAGCTCTTTGGTTCCGCCCCTAACATTACCCAAAGGTGTATCGTTACCTATGCTAACTAAATATAATGGGGAGATGGACCCCAATACTCACCTTATAACATTTAGACTAGAATGCGCATTACTCCAGGCGTGGCCACATGCCATTCTGCGAGTGTTTCCTATGTCCCTCGTAGGGATAGCACTTGATTGGTATTGGGCCTTGACTAGAAATTCGATATTTTCCCTAGAGGAGTTGCTACATCAATTTGTTACTAGGTTTAAGTATAACTTGAAACCTGAAGCGACACTTGATAGTCTTATATAGGTTAAACAAGCACCTTTAGAACCTGTACAAAAATTCATCCAAAGGTGGAGTGCTGCTCTCAATGAGCTCCATGAGCCAATTCCAGAGACGTACCTCCTCACCATTCTCAAGGGGGCTGTTAACAAATTTTTCAAATCCAAGTTATATTACCTCAATGCGCATAACCTTAGTCAAGCCTTTGTATAGATTAGAAACATAGAGGAGGTGGCCCAAAATAGCCACGATCTTGCGTATTTAGCCTTTAATAATCAACATAGTAAGAAAGATAAGGAAAAGGCTAAAGTAACCATAGCAGCAGTAGCCAAAATGCAACAAGTGAATGTGGCACAACAAGGCAAACCACCAGTGGCCCCTACTAATTATACCAAACCTACTCCAGCAACCACGCCAGAATCATTATCATCGCAGAACCTAACAAAAAACCGTACGAGAAACTTTGAAAGGAAAGAACCCTCCCAATATACGCCACTGCCTATGAAGCCATCCCAGCTATTTGACCAACTCATAAAGGCTGGGTTAATGAAACACAAACAGTTATCCCCTGCTACCATCTAGAGACATGATCGGTTCTGTCAACTAGTTCAGAACCTGAGCCTAGCAACGCCAGATGAGCCTCCAGTACCAAAAGGCTTTAGAATGGATCGCTTCTACGACTATCACCAATGTAATGGGCATGGCACGGATTATTGTTTCACCCTGAAACAAGACATACAGTGAATGATCGACGGAGGCCAAATCACTTTTGATGAGGCAAACCCGGTTCAACCGTAGAACCAGGCTATGGATGTGTATAAAGACCCTTTGAATACCAAAGAGGCACCGTACGTTATTAACACAATCTACCTAGATAACGAACTTGAAACACCGAGCATTAACACCGTCTACTTTGACTATGAACAACAAATGCCTAACAATCCATTTGTAGTATGTATTCCTCCCACTGCATCAACATCCATGCCTCAATCATCACACGTCCCACAACAGCCATATGTTGTCCGCATACCCCCTACCGTAGCGACTTCTAACACCCCCACATGCCAAAAACCATACGTGGTGCGTGTACCTCCCTCCGTCACTACCTCAAATCCACCAACCCCTCCTACTCAGCCTGCCCCTTTCGTAGACCGAGTGCCACCCACAGTCGCAATAGCAAAGGTCCAAACTCCACCTAAACCAACCCCATATGTCGTTAGGACACCAGAAAGTCCTAATGATTACCAATCCTCCACCTCCCAAATGCAAAGTAAACCCAATCCTTACATCATCAGGGTGCCCAGCCAGCCTTCTGCTCCATACATAGTACGAATCCCAAGGCAACCTGAGACTCTAAAACCAACTCCACCCCCACGCCACACACGAGAATGCTTAGTGGATAAGCTTACACGTGAACGTTTGGAGAAGGAGCGTCAACGGTTAGCTGTAGGACCACCTAAACCCACTCCACCAAACACAATACCTATGACACCACCTAACCATCAACCAAATGCAAGCTACGAGGGCCAATCGTCTAGAAAACTTGATACATCTAAATCAACGACTCTGGGTAAAAATAACAAACCAAAGATGCATGAAATAAAACTATTGGGCCCAATGGACCAAGTCACCGTTGATAAACACACGCCCAATAGTCGAGACTTAGCGACGGCCCTAACACAAGTCACGGAAGCACTCAAACAAACAAATACTTCATTGAGCTTATATGACTTAGTTTTAACATCTCAAACACATTGCAAAGCTTTGGTACGCATGCTAATGTCTATCCCAGTAAGCGAGGACTTGCCTTCGAATGAACCTTCGATTCATGCGGTAATGTACTCGTCCCAAGTGACGACTTCCAAACCATTAAGTTTCCACAATGATAACATCAAGGTGGATAAGAAAATAGGGGAGATAACAACAACCCCTATGTTCATAACAATAAGAGTAAACCAATTCAAAATACATAGGGTCCATGTAGATGATGGAGCTGCCACAAATGTAGTACCATATCCCATCGTCGAACAACTGGGGCTTACAGAGTTAATTAGACCAACCACCACCACATGCTTGAAATCATTCAGCAGGTCACGCGTGATAGTCAAAGGCACCATGACCTTAGAATTCATAGAAGGGGATCAATTCCCCACATCCGCCAACTTCGTAGTAATCGATGAAATGCCAGGATTCAACCTAATATTAGGAAGGCCCTGGCTAGCCCAACTGAAAGTAGTCTCATCCCCTATATACCAAGAGATTCATTTTCCTTATGAAGGTGGTGAAATCATCATACACGGGGAGGCTGCTACACCCATCATTTCATTGTACATGGACACAGACCAAGGCTTAGAGGTTAAGCTCGAAGAGCCTAGATAGCATGACATAAATGAACAGCAACCGGTAAACGATAATCCTTTAAACACAGAAGAAGATCCACCCAAAACAGAAATACCTGTGCCTGACATTGTACATACGCAACCTCACTTAGAAACCACAACTAGCATAGAAACCACGATACATCCCGAAACACAAGAAAACACTAACACGGAAATAATTTCATTAGATGTCCCTTGGGCTGAATTACCATTCAACGTGATTAGCGAAGGGGACGCTGAATATAGAATCATACCCACCAACACATCGCCTAACGTCAAAATAAGAAAAATCAAAAAACTACTAAAATAATAACAACACAAACTGTCCGAAATGACGTTAACCTACAATTGTTCCGAAATGATGTTAAACTACAACAAGTCCAAAAAGACATTAACTACATTCCTAGTCCGAGACGACGTTAAACTATCATGTCCGCAACGACATAAAACTAGCCACGATCAGAAATGGTTGGTCAACCAAGAAATTTACCCGTACCATTCAAAATGTCCCTTGCTTATGTTGGGGCACGAAATGGCCTTAAACTAGTGTGAATCTAGCCCGAAATGGCCTTAAACTATCTGGCCCGAAATGGCCTTAAACTAGTGCTAATCTACTTATACTTTTTTTCCTCTTTCGTTTATCATTATACTCCGCCTTATAATTACATCCATGCATTACACAAAAAAAAAAAAAAAACCAAAACATTTTACATTGCTGTGTCATGTTTACGATTAAAATCAAAAAACAAACCAAAACATTTTACATTGCTGTGCTGTGTTTACGATTAAAATAAAAAAAAACCAAAACATTTTACATTGTTGTGTCGTGTTTACGATTAAAATCAAAAAACAAACCAAAACATTTTACATTGCTGTGTCGTGTTTACAATTAAAAAAAAAACAAACCAAAACATTTTACATTGCTGTGTCATGTTTACAATTAAAATCAAAATCAACAAAAACAAATTTTCATATATATACATGCAATGATGTACAATTACAAGAGTTAACTGTTTTCATTCATCTATGCAACATAACTCGAAATTTTCAATTTACAATTCCCGTATAGATTTGAGTCAGAATAGCTTCGCAATAAAACAAAATGATAAAAAATAAAAACAACTAAACATCTGGGATGGGAGGGTCATCCCCTTTAGTCCCACTAGCATCATGGGTCCCCACTCCACTGGGGCCAGGTTTGTGGACATCGTCACCGCCTTGATCCTGAAAATGCAAAAAGAGACATCAACGTAAGAACAAGAGAAAGACAAAATCTCCAAACATTTTTGCAGTGAACGAATTTCATAATAACAAAGTGCTTACCATAAGGGATCCCCCTAAGCCAAATTCTAGTCGGCGAAGGATTTCCTCTTCTAAGACACTGGTCCAATCTGTCCCATCAAGGCCTAGGTTGACATCTGCCAAGGCCTTCCCCTTGTCAACAACTGACCAGGTAGGATGCTTTAGAGGGAATTCACCCATAGACACTTCCCCAGAAGTGGTTGTAATCACCCTAGTAGGCGATTCCATCTCGACAGTTATGTTTTGAGCAAAGGTATCAAAAGCAGAGCGCAGACCCAGACCCTCCACAAACATTTCCAGTTGGCACTTTTCAATGGAAACTTCTTTTAATGATTTCTTATAATGATGTTTGTGGTTCTTTTCATCCTGACCCCATTTGCGTACCTTGGAAGCGAAAGCTTTCCAATCTTGGCACTTGAGGTTTAGTAGATCTATTTGGGTCTTACGCTCCACCAGTCTCCATGTCAGTGACGCATGATGATTCAGTAGGTTCCAGTACCTAGTATATGTGACCTCGGAAGTTCGCCAAGAGTGATCACCACTTAGTTTAATAGAGGCGAACTCATACCAAGCCTTGAGATCATCATGCTCAACTAACAATTCAGAAACTTCCTTCTCCTTTGCTTGAATCTACAACCACAACTATTCGACGGAACGCCTATAGGTCCATAGTGACTTGGCGTTATGAACGAGACCTTCCACTACCTCCTCATAAACAGGCCTTGGCACCTGCTCAACTTCTGGGGATAATGTGGGCAAACTCTCTATGCTAATTATCTTAGAAGGATCCCACCTCAGTTTGGCACCTATGCACACCAAAAGAACAAACGCTAAAATGACAACAACAAGGTGTGAAACTCTAAAGCTGTGAATAATTCGATACATTTATACCTATCTTAGGGTGGGCTTCCTGAATTCGTTCAACAACTTCCTCAGCGATGCCAGCCACAAAATCCATTTTACTTGGCATTTCGGTCCAAGTAAATGGCCCACGAGTGCGAGATGGACTAACCTCCATGGTCCTTTTAGGGGGAACCATTTTCATGGGTACGTCCACTCGCATTATCCTGGTTTTGCTGCCTTCATCTAGAAGAGATGAAAACACAAAAGTAAAATTGTTGGCGACCGTTTGGGACGCGACCGCCAACGAGTGTCCTCGAACAGGATTTAGGTGCCTGCTGGTCTCTGGCAACACCAAGGCCCAGATACCTCCAAATAGCTCAGTAGTTAATGTGAGTATGTGTGTGTGCTGTTGCGGCGTGCGGTTGTGTGCAATGTAACGATTGCGTTGTATATGTTGTGTATAAACTAACAATGACTTACTTAAAGGGATTCAGCCAACTTTATCAAGTACTGTGAGTNATCAACCACTTGTTTGAAATTGCCGAGTCCCAAGATGCGCCCAAGGGAATAGATGAATCTGTGTCTATCACGATAGGGGGGTCATCTGGTACCTTAATCCACGNTCAAACAAGTGGTTGATCCACGGGCGGGATAGTTGACCTTGATCCCATAGAACATACTCGTTGTCTGTGTGAACTACCAGAAACTCAGCTAAGTGGCGAAGATAATCAGCAAAGAAGGAGAAGGTAAAGTGGGACTGCGCCTCGACATTTAAGAGCAATCTCACTATCTCCTTATGGAGGCCCGACAACAAAAATTGGGCCCAGTTATAGTGCATTCCGATTTCTAGGACAGTTCGCATAATACGTACAACTTTGACCCCAAGACTCCACACCTGGAAAAGGGATTTAGGGAATACCCGTGCCCTAAATAGGAGATATAGTTCATTCACCTCCTCAACCTTTAATTTCCCCTGCATAGGGAATCCCTTGGTACCCTTGGCAACATCCAACCAGTCCTCTAATTCACGAACCGTATGGAGCTCTTTATGAGCCCTATCTAAAACTACATTTATACCATCTGCCGGTACACCAAACAGGTTTGAAAAGAATTCAGGCGACAGATGGAAAACTATCTTAACACCCTTAATCTGGGTGTTGTAGTAAGAGACAGACTCATTGAAGAAATCCATGATCCCAATCATTTCTACTATTGATACATTAGGGCTCAGGGTCGTGAAGAGCTCCATGAGGTCGACATCATCTAAACAATGAACGATGGATGGCAGGGCACAAGTGCGTAACCATTTTTGAGCCTTACTGACCTCCCCAAACTTCATAGACAAGGTAGTCTCCGTTCATCCGGTTGTGACAAGATCCCTGCCAAGAGGCACATCAACTGTAAATACAATTCGAAATAATCATATCAGTATAACCCTGTGCAGTTGAATCAACACATTAATACATTTAGAAAATATAGTCGCTTACCTTTAGTTGTAGACTTAGATGTGCTACCCAAGTCAGAGTCAAGAGGAAAAATTGGTCCCTTATGCGACCAATCCCCATGCAACCATCCACGAGCTTGGCACATTGCGAATGCTCTAGAGAACCATTTGTGAAAGTGGACGATATCACCCTTCGTCTGAGCTAATATAGCTCTACGAAGGGTGGGACCTACCATAAAGGTCTCTAGAGTAGTACGAGCTAGAGTAAGCCCATCATCCTCAACGCATGTTCCGTCTAGGTTAACTTTAGGCCTACAAAAGAACGTTTGTAAAAATAGAAGCAAATGCCAAATGACATGAAAAATAGAAACAACAAGCTTAAACGATCCTACCTATTCACCCGGTACACGGTGCCAAGAGGGTTCTAGAACAACGTGTGTGCACGCGTAGCTAAAAATAGGGTATTTTTCAGATAGTTCCGCCCTCGCGGTAGTTGGGCCCACACATGCGCAAATGGACATGTAGACCTGGGCTCGCTGGAAGAACCATCCTTATTCACAAGCGGCCCCTCATCGATGTCTTCCATGAAGATCGTGACACCCTCCACAGCTCCTGGTAGCATGGCCTCAAGCACACTCGGTGCCACCAATTCACTTAGGTGCGACCAGATAACCACTTTGAACCTGTCTAGCATGAAGGCCAAGAATTCACACACACCTTCTTTAAACCAGACCCCATTGTTGTCAATAGTTAGATCTGGGGTAGGTTCATCAGCCTCAATGAGGCCAAACCATGTAAGTAACCCAACTAGCTCGACAACTAGGAGAAAAGGTTCAGTGTCCTTGCAGGCAGCCAAAATGCCACTATAAATCAGCCATACAAAACTTCATATTATAGGCTGACACTTAGAAAAATTACTGTTTACGCTCGGCGTATACGCTGCCTAACCTGGTGTATATGCTATCAAATTTTTTTACGCTCTACCTAACACGGCGTATACGCCATCGAACAAACTGTTTACCCCCAGCGTATACGCCACAAAAACCCTTAGCATATACGCCACCAAAAACCCTCAGCATATACGTTGTAAAAGCCTCTAGTGTATACGCTGCGTAAACAATATACGCTGTGTAAATTGTCTAGGCTGAATAGTGTAAACAGTCTATGCTAGACGCCATAAGCAAACAGTCAGCGTATACGCTGATAAAATCGTCTACGCTTCATGCCAGAAATTTGTTTACGCTATGCATTGATAAAACAGATTACGCTACAAACAACTTAAGCTATGTACAGTATACGCTCAGCAACCTTCTATGCTATCTGTCTACACTAACTGTCTATGCTGGGCGTATACGCCGAGACCCTCTACGCTAACTATTTACGCTAAGAAACTGGTACAGATGAAAATAACTAACAAAGATAGGATTAGAGCCTACCTGTGTGACTATCCAGGACATAATGGAATCCTTGGCCTAGGTAGACACTACAGCATGGCCTCGCTCTCCTCCGTGAAGGTCAGGTCAGGTCCCTTCCTCCCCTGGCCTTCCACTTCCTTGCCTTTGCCCATCTCAGCATCCTCTACACTGGGATTCACAGGTTTACTCTTTGATCTTTATGCCTACGTTGAGCCTCTACACCGATGCTTGAACCTCTACACTCTACATTTACGCTGAGGTTTAGTTGTTTACATCTACGCTCAGGGTTTGGGTTTCATGCTTATGCTTACGCCAGGGTTTAGTGGTTTAAGCTTACGTTGGGTCATCTATGCTCAAGATTTACGCTCGAGATTACGCTTCAAATACGATATGACAAATGAAAACCCCCCCTTTATATAGCGCTCTGCCGTTGCCACTGCTGCCGCTTCTGCTGCCTTCCGGTTTGCCTCTTTTTGCCCTTTTTCACTTATTTTAATTAAAATTTGCTCAAAAAATTTAAAAAAATAATAAAATATATATATATATTTAAAATAAAACAAAAATTACTACATCCTGGTTCCCCTGTGAACCCAATTTCACGTCTTCACGCCGAACACTCTAGCGCAAACAATATCCAGCCCGCTATGGCCTTAAACTGCCATGACGGCCTGGTATGGCCTTAAACTGCCACATATGAACCCCCTACGACCTGGTAAGGCCTTAAACTACCACTTACGGATCACATTTGGCCCGGTAAGGCCTTAAACTACCACCCACGACCCGGTATGACCTTAAATTGCCATGCGTCCCTGTGTGATAATAAACCACCATCATGCATGTACACATAATTTAAGTTGCCAAAGAACATGGAACAATACCCATTAGCTCATTCTGCTCTCTGTTTATTGGCAGGAGCAAGCCTGATGGATTGCCAGCATTTAGCCGCACCATTAATCATTGATGGACCATATGGAAAAATTGCAAGGGACATCGACATAAATCTCATCCACTTAAGTTTTCCAACAGACAATGCAGTCATAGCCTCAACACAGCAAACGATAGATAACTACAAAGGTATGACAAAGTCTCTTGACATAGAAGCTGAAAACATCACCGAAGATCCATTGACCAAAATCCCCATCACCATGCTCGATGGAGAAATTAAAATATTAACATTAACCACATTACTGCAACCTCAACTGGCCAAAGACATAGAGGTTGTGCTTAGGGACAACATAAAAGCATTTGCTTGGTCTTACACTGACATGCCCAGGTTAGGTCCCCGAATCATCTAGCACAACATTATCCTTGATCCGAAATTGAGACCGGTAAAATAAAAGATATGAAAGGTTAAACCCGAGGTGGCATTGGCAGTTTGCAATGAGATCACCAAGCTTTATCAGGCTGGTTTCATTTGAGCTGTCAATTACGTCAACTGGGTATCCAACATGGTCATTGTCCCAAAGAAGAACGAAAGTATCCGCTTATGCATTGATTTCTGAGATCCTAACGTTGCAACCATAAAAGATGATTTTCCCCTGCCCAACATCGATCAGCTTGTCGACTCGACCGCTGGGCATGCCCTATTATCTTTTATGGATGGCTTCTCAGGATACAACCAGATACATATTAACCTGGAGCATCAGCTCTGGACTACCTTTATGACACCATGGGGAACCTTTTGTTATACAATGATGCCCTTCGACCTCAAGAACGCTAGGGCCACATATCAAAGAGCGATGACATTCATTTTTAGCGACTACATGCTACACTCGCTCAATGACTATGTCGATGATATCGTGGTTAAATCAATAACATCACAACAACATGTACAAGACCTTGACTTGGTGTTAAAACGTTGTTTAAAATATGAACTGAGACTTAACCCAAAGAAATGTGTCTTTGGGGTTAAAACAGGAAAAATGCTTGGATTCATAGCATTGGAAGTAGGAATACGAGTAGACCCTGATAAAGTTAAGGCCATAACAGAGTTAAAACCACCTAGCAACCTTACTGAACTTTGAGGTCTACAAGGTGGATTACAGTTCATCAAAAGGTTCATAGAAAAACTAACAGATAAATCAAAACCTATGAATCACTTGTTGTGCAAAAATGTCCATTTTGAATGCACTCCACAGTACCAAGAAGCGTTTGATCATATTAAAATGGCACTTGCCCGACTACCCACAGTTTATCCACCTTAAAATGATAAACCATTTTACATCTACCTTGCCACATCGGATTCATCAATCGCGTCTATGCTTTGCCAGAAACAAGATAATGGAACCGAAGTCCCTGTCTACTACTTGAGCCATGCGTGAGTAGGCCATGAAAAGAAATACAACGATGTGGAGAGGTCATGTTTAGCCTTAGTCTTTTCTCTAAAGAAATGGTGACACTACCTATTCCACAATCAAGTTAACATAATCTGCAAAGATAACGTGCTCAGAGCCATCACAGGAAACATTTACGAAACAAGTCGGATAGCCCGTTGGAAAGCCATGATAGCTGAGTTTGACCTGCATTACATAGCGTAATCATTAGTCAAGGGTCAAGCCATAGCGAATCAAATGACCACATCACCAATGCATGATCAAGCGACAATAGAGCCAAAATTCCCGGATGAGAACATAAGCGCAATAGACATAGTGCCCAATGACTACGATGCCATTCTAAACTTTGATGGAGCCTCCACCTCTCGAGGGGGAAGTGCTGCCACTGTCATCACCTATCCCTCCAGGGAAATCAGACCCTTTTCTTATTGTTTCAACTTTCACTGTACCAACAACATACTAGAGTACGAAGGCCTCCTTAGAGGTGTCAAGTAGCATTGGCTTTAGACATCACATAGCTTGTGGTTAGAGGAGATTCACAACTAGTCTTAAACCAAGTCACAGATATTTATACATGCAAAGCACAACATTTACAACCATACTGTGACTTGGTAAAACACTTAATGAGGCAATTTGAGAACATCGATGTGCAACACGTTTCTAGAAATGATAATACCATCGCAGACGCACTAGCCACCTTAGCATTAAACATATCACCCGACAAATTCCACACATTGCCAAGCTCAATAATCCATTGTGCTAAACCAATTATTGATACTCTTCACACGTTGCTGACAACACATGCGAGAGAATGGTATGATGACATAAAAGAATACCTTCTACATGGTGAAACACTGCAACATTTAACGAACGCACAAAAAGACACGGTATGAAAACGTTCAAAGTAATATACATTGATAGGAGACACATTATGTCGTCGATCCTACAAAGGCATATTGCTAACATGCGTTAGTAGTATTGATGCCCAAACCATCGTTGAACAAGTACACGACGGACTATGCGGAGGACATATAGCACCAAAAGCAATGGCAACAAAGATTAGACGCTTAGGCTACTATTGGGCACACATGGAATATGATTGTCTTTCCAAGGCTAAAACATGTAGTACCTATCAAAGACACAGTAATCTAATTCATGTCCCACCAAATGAGTTGCATACGGTGCAAATCACATGGCCCTTTCAAAAGTGGGGGTTGGACCTTATCGGCCCAATAACACCCTCATCTTTTGCAGGGCATAGTTTCATCATAACCGCAACAGAATACTTCACAAAGTGGGTAGAAGCTATTCCCCTGTGCAATTTCATTCTCAAAAATATTGTAACCCATTTTGGCATTCCTATGACCATCATCACTGATCATGGGCCACAATTTAGCAGTGCTGAAACCAAAACCTTTTGTTAAAGTCTAGGGATCAAACATTCGTTTTCATCCCCTTACTACCCTCAGAGCAATGGGCAAGCAGAGGCCACCAACAAAACCATCATTACTATACTTAAAAAGATGCATACCCAAAGCAAGAGAAGATGGCACGAACAATTGGTATACGCATTGTGGGCATATCGTACTACACATCGGACTTCAAGAGGTAAAACACCATATAGTCTTCTTTATGGTTCAGAAGTTGTTTTACCTCTGGAATTACAGGTACCATCTTTAAGGATCACACTTTCCGGACTCCTTGACGAAGGATAAAACAATGACCTGCGCATTATTGACCTAGACTTGGTAGAGGAGGAACGCATACGTGCACTCGATCAGATCGAATGGTACCAAAAATAGCAACGGCAATGCCATCGTCATGACATTCATAAGTGCCCTATCAAAGAAGGCGACCTTGTACTCAAGGCTATTCGGGAACACCTCGACAAATTCTCAGCCAACTGGAAAGGGTCCTACTTGGTCACTAAAGCATTTGACAATGGAGCATTCAAGTTAGCAGATATGAAAGAGCATGAGCTTGCAAATCCAACCAATCACTTGTTCCTGAAACCGTTCTATATTTGAGCACAAGCTCAAGTACGTGCAAGTCCTGGGTCACGACTATAAACTGATACCACAGCTCATCTTGGAATTATGATGGTAAACTGAGACCACAAAATAGTCCTGGATCATGACTTAAAACCAATACCATAGCTTGTCTTGGAATCACAACGGTAAACTTATACCACCGGACAGTCTTGGAGTCACAACTTAAAACTGATACCATAGCCCGTCCTAGCATCATGACGATAAATTGATACCACAAAACATCCGCAATGACAATAAACTAGCACCCATCTGACACGACAGTAAACTGCCACAGTCACACTTGCCAGAGTCCGCTAAGACTATAAACTGGTTTGCCTCTTCACGGTCCACTAAGACTAGAAACTGGCAACGTAACATCCGCCACAATGCTAAATGGGAAATGTCCAATGGGTCATGACATAAAACTAACCCATGATAGTCCGCTAAGACTATAAACTGGCAAGTTCATCTCTGGTTCCTTAATCCGCGGCCACATTCAAACTTCATCAGAATCAATGCATCGCTCGCCATCAGATGATCCTACCAACATTGCTGCCATTCATATACAGTGCCTAAAATCTCCTCTAGTGCCTTTGTGCCACCTGTAGCTGTTTAAGTCTAAGCTTACTTATTCACTCATGGTTTTCTTATCTCCTTGGAGTTGTGTTTGCAGGATGACACTCGGAGGTTTTCGCACAAGAATGTACTTCATCATAAGCAACAAGATGAGGCAATGTTCACAGCATACATGGCAAGAATAAATCAAACCGTTCACTAGTACATCCCCATTTCCTGGTACATTTCCTATCTATTCACTAGCACACTCTACTCAGCCACACCTCTGATACACCCAGCACACTCAAAACTTTGAGCATGCTATTGCGCATTGTAACACTTTTAAGCAATTGCGACATACAACATAGCACTTGAACATGAGTAAAAGATCAAAACGTTTTCTTCCTGAAAAAAAATGAACGAGATGACAATTGTCTTGAAAATGAATACTCATGTCAAAAACAATTGAGTGACATCCCGTTGCATGGCTTTGGCTCTCCACCAACAGGCTTCCTCCTAAACACCAAACAAGGGCCCTGTTCCTCCAAAGAATGCAACACATCATCACGTGGCTTTGGTCTCGCCAACAAGCCCTCTTGGACACTAACCAAGAGTCTTGTTCCACCAAAGGACGCACATCGCATGTCTTGACTTCGAGTCTACTAAATAATGGCTATTGACAAGGATCATCATGATACATACTAGAGCATCCCCTCTACCTAGTACATTCCCTTGGTCAGTTACCAATCCCCACAATTTGAATTTCCCTATCCAGCTACAAATTTCACCTCCCCAATCCTATGTACTACAGAACACGATGCGATGATGTCTAGTCAGGTGGCAAAGGACAATGTCTTTATTAAGTTGCTTGTGGTGTTTTGCACTTCTCTGTCGATGCTTCTCAAGTCGATTCCTCCAAATGTCAACAAAGAGGATTTAATGAAACACCACAAATTTCGAGCTTAGTACTTTTCCAACAAGAAGCAGGTCCCTGAGACCCATAGATGACCACAGCTACATCTGGTATCACACATGACAACTTCAGAGATCAAGACATTTAATTTTCACTAAGTATGCATTCTCAGCATATATGCCTAGCGTATACGCCCAAGTTCACATTCCCAGCGTATATGCCCAGCGTATACGCTCGAGTTCATATCCACAGCGTATGCGCCTGAGATTCTCAGTGTATACGCCCGATGTTCATAGCATATACGCCCAGCGTACACAACCAGCGTACACACCTCACAAGTACGTTCAGCTTGTACGACTGATGTATACGCCTGGCATGCAATCCCCGAAGACGGCATGGAAACAGCACTACAGAATAAGACTTGGTACAAGGCAGCAGCCATCAGCGTATACGCCTAGCAACCTTCAGCGTATATGCTCTGGCATATATGCTCAGCATCCACAGCATATACGCCCAGCATATATGCCTAGCACATCTAGCGTATACGCCCAGCGTGTACGCCCAGAGTCTATGCCCGCCTGATACAGCGTATATACTCAGTGTATACACCCAAAAAATGTAACATATTGTACACTTGTAAATTTCATTCTTTTGCACCTGATCAATGCGCCATGTGTCACCCAACCTGAGTTTAACATCTAAACCTATATAAAACCCCCAATTTTCAACTAGATCCAGGTCGGTTGGAAAAATTTGGAGCAAACCAGAGAGTAGAGACGTGGAGAAACAAAGCAGAGAACCTTGTACGCTGGAGAACCTTGTACACTAAGCATACAACCTCTATACTGTGCCTACAGTGTAAACTAGCCCACAGTCATCCCTGCATCCACCGGGGCTTTTCGTCCACCTTGTGTCAAAGCCACAACTGCGTTAGACCTGTGCATTGTAACTCTGATTTTGAAATACCATTGTTACATTTTCTTCCTAAAATCTGTTACAGTTTGCATTAATAATTGCATGTTTTCTATTTACGTTCTTTTACGTTTATGCTCCGTTCGCATCAGTTATGCTGTTTACGCTCTGTTTTATGCCTATTACGACGTTCACGTATAACCCAGCGTATAGCACCTCAGTGTACGTTTGGGGAAATCCTTGCTTGATCCGCGTGCGGACCACTCAAGGTACTCTACCTTCGTTCATTCCAGCTTGCCCTTAGGTGAAGGTAGGATCTTCTGTGCGTATCCAGTGATCCCACAGTCTCTGTTTCCTTCCAGCAGGAGACCGACGATTTCAGACGGTACAGATATGTTGGTTCAAGATGTGTACAGGAAGTGGGACTAGATGCGTATGTTAGGATTATTTAAATGCAAGTAATTAGTTAATTTAGATTAGTTAATCCAATTCCTTTTATCTACATTTTGAAAACCAAACTATAAAACAAAAAATGATAAAAATTAGATGCCTTAGTTACACTTAACCACACTAGTGCATATCACAAGTATAATTGGGAAGACAATGATTGACCTTAAGGCAATATTCACTTTCTAGAAGACTAGTACACTAGTAATGATAAAGTTTACAGAATTCAATCGGATCACGCGTGAACACTTTATGATTTGTATGGTTGGGTGTAGGGGTATCTCATCGCTCATCAACATGTAACTAATTGAATTGCATACCACTTAGATAACCAACCCATTTTGATGATGGGGTTTGGATATCATTGGGCCTATAACACCTAAGTCTTCTATGAGACATAGCTTTATCATCACTACAACTGAATACTTTACTAAGTGGGTTGAAGGTATTTCCCTAAGGAAGACTACATTTGAATAAGTCTATAAATTTATCCTAGATAACATTGTAGTTTGGCATACCCATGACCATAGTTACATATAATGGACTATAAGTTAGTAGCCAAGAAACAAAGGATTTCTATCACAACCTAAGCATTAAGCATTCTTTTTCATCACCTTATTACCCTCAAGCTAGTGGACAAGTAGAAGCAAGCAATAAAGCCATCATCAACTTGCTCAAGAAGATGCTCAATAGTAGTAAGTGAAAATGACATGAGAAGCTTCTCCATGTACTTTGGGATAATCATAAAACTTATTGCATTGTAACTAGTGGAACACCTTATAGCTTGGTTTATGATTTTAAGATATTTTACCTCTTGAATTACATGTATTGTTACTTTAGGTGGTCTTGACCAACTTCATCAATGATGAAGAAAGCAAGTAGTTGTGGGTAGAAAACTTAGACTTGGTGAAGGAGCAACGTATGTAAGCACTTGCTCACATTGAGAACTATTAAGAGAGGCAAAAATGACAACACCATCATAACTTGATCAAGCATAAGATTAAGGAGGGTAAATTGGTCCTCAAATTTGTTTACAAGCATGTGGATAAATTCTTAGACAAATGGGAAGGGCCCTTTCTTATCACTAGGGCCTATGGTAATGGAGCATTTAGAATGGCCAACATGAATGGAAATGAGTTGGAAAATCTAGTTAGTCATTCTTATCTAAAGACATATTACATGTAGTCAATAATTAGAAACAATACAAGCTTACTTTCCATGGCCTACCAAGGCCTAAAACTGATGTAACCATAGCTTGCCAAGGCCTTAAATCGATACCATGGTCCACTATGATCTTAAATTGGCACCACATATTTCTAGGGCCTTAAACTGGTACCATGGCCCACCATGGCCTTAAAATAGCAACATTGGCAACTTGGGTAGCTTGTCTTTATCATTTCATGTGAACTATATGCATTGTAATGTTATAGTTTACATGGTATTCATGTCCTCTTGTAGTTGTATTTGCAGGATGAAGCCTAGAGTCATTGCAAAGGTGAAACTCATTACAACAAAAAGTCATCATGAGACCTTGATGTGCATAATTTGCTAAGTTTGTCTTACTATATAAAGAGTTTCTATATCATTTTCCTCCATCTAGCACAACTCCTTGAGCCTAGCACTATAGCCTCATTATAGCCTTCCATACCTTGGAAAACAATGTTGACATATGTTTGCCACTTATGCACTATAGCTATATGATGTATCTTCATTATGCTCCATCCTCAAGTGCACTTGAATTGTGACATAGCTCATTCAATGGAAAAACCATCAAGTTCATCAAGTGTAACACATCTCACTTTGATGGAAAAACCAAGTTCATTGGGTGTAACACAACTCACTCAATGGAAAAATTATATCCAACTAGCCTTGGTAAATAAACCCAATGAAGGTTTTACCCCATAGAAAAAACAACAACAGGAGCAAATTACCAAGAGGTTGAATGATCAATGAAACCTTAAAGCCCAATGGCCAAAGAAAACTTGGAGCGGAGTGATTGGATCCTCAAACACATTTGTTGAGCTACCAACACTTCAAAATGTATCAATACCATGCTATAACCATGATTTCAACATTTGGAATGCATTGTTAGTCTTCATGAAAATTTTCCTATGATCTCATTACCATCTCATCATCATAGCCTTATCCCATCATCACAAGAAATCTTTGCCATGGTTCAATATGACTAGATCAAGCACAAAGAGGGAGCATCGGTGGTGGACCTATAGTGGTGTTTTATATTCTTTGTTGGTGTCTCTTGGGTTGATCCTCTAGACACCAACAAAGAAGGACCATTGAAACACCATGAAAATTTGCATGTTGTAACCAATTTACATCATGTAGCTTTCATTGCATGAAACTCAAGGCAAAAATTTGTTGTAAATGTGAGGATTGTAATCGATGAGGGAAATCTCACCTGTTTCATACTTTTGGGGATGAAAAATGCTTCATAAGTGGTCAAAGCCTCATTCCCCAAGTGAAAAAAGTTACCTAGTATCTATATTTGGGCTTGGGTGGGGGGGAGGTGGGGTGGGGTTAAAAATGCCTTTTGAAATGCCAAAATGGAAATTCAATGGGTTTTATGGGGGGTATATACTTTCTATATTGAAAAGATCTGCAGGGGGTAAACCTCACCTAACCCCAATGTGGAAGAGTATAACCTTCCCCCTTAGCATGGAAACCTTTTTGCCCAACGTAGAAACTTTAACCCTTACTATGGAAGTTTCACCCTAGTGTGAAGGCTTCATCCCCAATGTAGAAATTGCATGCCCCCAGCATGGAAGCAACATGATCAAGATTTCTACAATGCATTGACTTCACGACTGACCAACCACTTTAGCAAGATGGAAAAAGGCTCAAAGTGGAAGAACAAGGCTAGCATAGATGGTGTGGCACCATTACTATTTATAGTAAATGGAATGGCCATGGGAATTTGGCACTTACTGTATATGGTAACCCTCAAATTTGGACATCCATATCACTTGTATGTGGTAGAAATTTACAGCAATTTGTTAGCCAAATTGCAACCAACTTGTAGCTTATTTCATGGCCCAAAACCTATTAAATCAAAACCCCAACATCATTTTTTAGGTTCCATGCTTTGGCATTTTCAGCATTATAGCACTTTTGGCTTCCAAGAGCTCTTGCAACACTTGTAAAATGTATCTTCTTAGAGTTGCCCAATGTGGAACCCCTATAGCCCAATTATCCCTTTTGTTACCCTCTTGAGACTTGTGGGTTTCTAGTCTCTATGCTACACTTATGGGACATCCAACTCCTAGCGTGAAGCATTTTTGTAGCCAAATCTCCCATTTTTATCATCCCCAACAATGACCAAAAGTGTAGATTTGAAGTTTTAGTAGAGGAGGTTCAACAACATTAGGAGTGGCTAAGCACCTGGACCATGGAGTGGATCACATTGCTTCAACAGGTTCTAAACTCTTACCCTAGTGAACCCTATTTTTCTCTCTCATGAGCAACTCTTGTACACATTCCTAAACTTATTCTTTATTTGTTTAAAGAAAGTTTCAAAATTTTAGTTTGTATGCAATTTATTTTTCTCTTAGTTTCTAGATCTACATTCTTGTTATTTATATCATTATATGTTTTTCATTCTGTAAGTCCCTAGATCATCTACCGAACTATCTAGTGTTGGCACATTTGGCCATTTCATGGAACAAGTTGGCACGATAAATTATTTTTTAGGAAAAGGTTTAATTAAAATATCTTCTTAAGGAATGCACTTCTCTGCTATGATTATTTATGAGGCCAGAATAAAAGGGTAAGAGAGTTTCAAAATCTTGTATGATTTTGTTTTGGGGAGAAATGATGGCCTTGCATGTAAATGCATTGTTGGGAACAAGAGCTATGCGATGTACTTGTGAGTTGCTGACTTTCTGGTCACTGTCGGTATCACAATTGGAATGAGGGTTAATGGAAATAAGAGAATGCAATGCTCTCTTTCAGAAATGCATTGAATCCAAGGAAACAAACCAAGTATCTCAATTTCAGTGGGTGGGGTGGAAACAACACTAAGGATTGATGAAATGAAAATGTTGAAGTTAATAGGATAGATGCATGTTTTTACTTCGACAAGATTCGTGGGCTTATGTGCAGCTTCTCTTTTTTCTTCATCAATTTTATGGCATTTAAAAACTCAAAAAAAAAACACAGCAATAACAAACAGCAAAGAGACATTTTTCTCTTTTTCCTAAACCTGTTTTCACAAGAGGAAAATACGAAAATATTAGGCTCTCTTAAGGTTTATTTCTAACAGGATGATACTGAGACTTAACAAAGAGAAAATCATAAGCCACTCCTTACTTGGATGATGATGAGAACCAGATATGATTAACCAGTGTTCTGCATTCCGGCTGCAATACCTTTCATGCACATTCAGAGTCGTGATGTATGAATCATGAAGTCTTAGCCGCTGCTTCAGATACAGATTACCTTCCAACACCTCTCTATGCTCGGCAACCTGACAAGAAGAAAAAGGGATGAAATTTCATTCAACAAAATTAGAGAATCCTAAAATCTTGCCCCTTTCCAGGGGAGGAGAGCAACAAGCCTAAACTAGGGAGACACAAATTTTGTAGATGTTCATATGGGGAGCATGCATTTCCTAATTAATTTCCTAATTCTTCAAACTGTAAGAGAAATCCAACATTTTCATTCCAAAACAAGCCATTCCATGAGTGAATGATTGAATGAATATCCATCCAGACCTGGAGGAAGAGGCTCTTGCTTGAGGTAGTTGTCGCAGAGCTGCTGACCAAGCAGTAGCAGCTGGGGATCCACAAGTAGCTTATCATACAGAGATGCAATTCCAGGGTCACCCTTGATGAACACCATTTATGCCAGTTAGAGGATGATGTGGAAGAAGGACCACTTGTTGCACGAGACATTTCACGACCTATCCCAGAGATGGTTCCTAGGCCACTCTTGGTTATTGTTTTCAAATTTACCAAAAGAAAAATGATTTCCATGAGAGTAGGAATGAAACAATAAAGCCAATGGCAACAGAAACACATCCACATGTCTAATTCGAGAGCATGAATAGAATTGCATCAAATTCACAACGGCAAGCAAGAAATTTAGATTCAAGACATCGACATGAGACGAACTACAAAAAACAAGAGGAGGTCAGTGTTGGTGTTGTATGTTAACTCCAGTAGCATGGCTGTGTCCAACAAA
The DNA here is from genome assembly GCA_015680685.1 of Gnetum montanum. Lineage (NCBI taxonomy): Eukaryota > Viridiplantae > Streptophyta > Gnetopsida > Gnetales > Gnetaceae > Gnetum > Gnetum montanum. The sequence continues at coordinate 334,823 of MNCI01008967.1, read as the reverse complement.
CCACGATTGCAGGAGTCAGCACTGAGAACGAGTTAGAACATGTGTCCATTTTTACAGATTTTGTGCAGAAGGAAAGAAGGAAAGAAATGACCTAGCAGTTGAAAAACGACCGACCAACTGATTACTCCCACCGTTCTTGCAACTATTACTTATTATGCATGGAGCAATTTACTAGTACATGGGTTCAAAAAAATAAACAAATAAATAAATAAATAATAATAAGGTGCAGGGAAGTGCAAATGGAGATGATTTATTTTGTAAAGATCAGCCTTATTGACTCCAAAGATCGTATAGTTGCCTTCACCTACGTTTACACTAAGGTATATGCTAAATTATCTTCTTATTACCACCTATTTATGAAATTACTAGAGTATCGGTGGTTAATGATATTCAACAATTGGAAACTTAAAAAAATAATAACAATTGAATGAAGCTCCTATAGTATGAAGACCTTGGCTTTAATTTTTAATTGAGATTTATGAAAGAAATATTTGTAAAATATGTAAAGACACATGCCAATATTAGCATGATTTTCTCCTAACTTCCCAACTTCCTAGCTTGTTGGGCAAGTAAGAT
>MNCI01008967.1:314748-327389 GCA_015680685.1 Gnetum montanum | reverse complement strand
TGGTAATTTTAAATTATGTGTACATGCATGATGGTGGATTATTNGTTCTTTGGTAATTTTAAATTATGTGTACATGCATGATGGTGGATTATCGTTGCACCGGGATGCATGGCAGTTTAAGGCCATACCGGGCAATAGGTGGCAGTTTAATGCCTTACCGGGCCAAATGTAATCCGCAGGTGGTAGTTTAAGGCTTTACCAGGCCATTATGGGTTCGTATGTGGTAGTTTAAGGCCGTATCTGGCTGTAATGGCAGTTTATGCTGAAATGTTTGGTGTAAACGCCTGAAAGGGGGTTCATAGGGGAATTGNTGTTTGGTGTAAACGCCTGAAAGGGGGTTCATAGGGGAATTGGGACATAGTAATTTTGTTTTTATTTTAAATATATATTTTTTATTATTTTTTTGAGCAATTTTTAGTTGAAAATAAGTTAAAAAGGAAAAAAACTAACAAAACAAGAGGCGGTGGCGTCAGCAGCGGCGGCAGCATCGGCGGAGCGCTATAAAAAGGGGGGGAAGCTTCATTTGTTACATTGCATTCTGAGTGTAAGCGATTGAGCGAGCGTAAGCGTAAACTGCAAAACCTAGTGTAAGCGTAAACCCAAACCCCAACGTAGACACCGATCGATTAAACCCCAGCATAGACGCCGAGCGTAGAAGGTCGAGCGTAGGCGTATAGAGTTTCAACCCTCAGCATAAGCTGTCAATCCCAGCGTAGATGCCGAGATGGGCAAAGGAAAGGAAGTGGAAGGGTAGGGTAGGAAGGGACCTGACTTGACCTTCGCAGAGGAGACCGAAGCCATGCTGCAGTGCCTGCCCAGGCCGAGGATTTTGTCATGGCTTGGATCATCACATAGGTAGGCTCTGATCCTATCTCTGTCAATTATTTTTTCTTATGCATGCTTCGTACCGTAGACAGTCTCGTAGAGGATTTCAGCATATACGTCGAGCATCAAGTCTAGTGTAGAGACTTTGGTGTATACACCGAGCGTAAAGTTTAGTGTGTAAAGACTTCAGCATATACGCTGAGTGTAAAGTTTAGCACATAAAGTTGGGTTAGCGTAAACTGTCAGCGTAATTTTTTTATCAACGTGCAGTGTAAACACTTTCTTGCTTGCAGTGTAGATGATTGTATCAACGTATATGCTGAAGGTTGTATGACGTAATGAGTTTTTTATGTGCGAAGTTTACTGTTTTATCAGCATAAGTTTCTGTTTCATCAGCGTAGACGATCTACGCTGTGACAACGTATATGCTGAGGGTTCCTTTAGCGTATACGCTGAGCGTACACGATTGTCTTTTTAAGTATGATACAACATAGACCTATTTTTCATGTTTCTGGCGTAAACTATTTGTTTAGTGTCTAGCGTAGACCATTTATATTGATAGCTTCTGTGGCATATACGCTGAGGGTTTCTTCAGTTTATACGCTGAGCGTAAGAGGTTCGGGCAACAGCATAAATAGTTGGTTATCAGCGTATACGCTGGGTCAGGCAGCGTATACACCAGGCGTAAACAAATTTTGACAGCGTATTTGCTAGGTTTGGCAGTGTATACGCTGAGCGTAAACAGTTAGGAAATTTTTCTAAGTGTCGGTCTACAATGTGAACTTTTGTTTTTCGCGTTATTTTGATGCATGGCTGATTTATCGTGGCATCCTGATTACTTGCAGGGACAGTAAGCCTTTTCTCCTCGTTGTTGAGCTCGTTGGGGTGCTAACATGGTTTGGCCCCATTGACACTGATGAACCTACCCCAGATCTAACTGTGGACAATAATGGGGTCTGGTTTAGAGAAGGTGCATGTGAGTTCCTGGCCTTCATGCTAGACAACTTTGAAGTGGCGATCTGGTCACAGCTAAGTGAACTGGTGGCACGAAGTGTGCTTGAGGCAATGCTGCCGGGAGCTGTAGAGGGTGTCATGATCTTCATAGAAGACATTGACGAGGGGCCGTTTGTTAACGAGGATGGTTCTACCCGCAGGCCCAAGTCTACATGCCCATTAGCGCGCATGTGGGCATGGTTGCCACGAGGGTTGGACTACCTCAACAACACCCTATTCATAGCTGTACGTGCGCACACATTGTTCTAGAATCCCCTTGGCACCATGTACCAGGTGGATAGGTAGGACCATTTAAGTTTATTGTTTCTCTTCACCGTTTGGTGTTTGCTTCTGTTTTGACATCCATTTGTTTGTAGGCCTAAGATTGACCAGGATGGGACGTGCATTGAGGACGAAGGACTTACTCTTGCTCGCACTGCTCTAGAGGCTTTTATGGCAGGTCCCACCCTTCGTGGAACCGTATTGGATCAAATGAAGGGTGCTATCGTTCATTTTCATAGACAGTTCTCTAGAGTGTTCGCGATGTGCAAAGCTCGTGGATGGTTGCATGAAGACTGGCTAGACAATGGGTCGGTCTTCCCTCATGACTCCGGTAGCACATCCAAGTCGACAACCAACGGTAAATGACAACATTTCCTAGATGTGCCAATGTGTTTGTTTAACTGTCGGGAGTTATAGTAACAATCTAAAGTCATACTTGCAGTTGATGTACCTCCTGGCGGGGACCTGGTTACAATGGGCCGAACTGAGACTACACTGTCGATGAAGTTTGGAGAGGTCAGTAAGGCCCAAAAGTGGTTGCGCAACCATTCCCCACCATCTATTATTCATTTCTTAGACAATGCTGGCCTCATGGAGCTTTTCATGACCCTGAGTCTTGATGTATCTATAGCAGAAATGATCGGGATCGTGGATTCCTTTAATGAGTCTATCTCCTACTACAGAACCCGAATTAAGGGTGTTAAGGTAGTTTTCCATCTGTCGCTAGAATTCTTTTCAAACTTATTTGGGGTACCAGCAGATGGCATAAGTGTAGTTTTAGACAGGGCTCATAAAGAGCTCCAGACGGTGCGTGAACTGGAGGGCTGGTTGGGCGTGGCCAAGGGTGCCAAGGGGTTCCCGATGTAGGGGAAAGCAAAGGTTGCAGAGGTAAATGAACTATATCCCCTGTTTAGGGCGTGGGTATTCCCCAAAACCCTTTCCTAGGTACAAAGTCTTGGGGTTGAGGCTATACGCATCATGCGAACTATCCTGGAAACTGGGATGCGCTATAACTGGGCTGAATTTTTTGTTGTCGGACATGCACAAGGAGATAGTGCAATTGCACTTGAATGTTGAGACACAATCTCATTTCACCTTTACCTTCTTTGCTGGCTACCTTTGCTACTTTGCCGAGTTTCTAGTAGTTCACGCAGACAACAAGTTTGTTCTACGGGATCAGGGTCAACTATCCCACCCATGGATCAACCACTTATACAACACAGCCAAGTCCCAGGATGCACCAGAGGGCATTGAAGACTCCGTGTCTATTACAACTGGGGGATCATCGGGTACCTCAATTCATACTCGTGATAGTTTGGGATTAGAGCTAGATGATTTGCCCCTCACTGCAAGAAGAGCTGAACGGGTTATCAAAGAGACCATTGGCCAGGCCAAATCGAAGCTGAAAAGATACGAACGCCCAACTGAGGAAGTTCCGAATGTAAGTGAGCCACAAGTAAAGCGTATATGATTTAAGATGCCTGGTATGTAGACTTCGCCCGCTTATTGCTTTATTGTTTTCATTTCATTCATAAGTTTTCTTCAATCACTTACATGTGACTAATACCTTTGGCTTGATTTGAGAAGTGATTAAGCAGGCTTTAGAAACTATTACTGAGGAGGAGGAGACCAACATAGAGTAGAATAATGAGGAGGAAAATGTGGAGAAGGATTAGGGAGGAGGAACGAAGGAGTTGAAGGAGAATACCACAGAAACTGAGCCATTGGATGACCAAGGTGGTATCAATCAAGTATTCAGTAGCTTTCTTAAGGGAAAGCTGGACTTGGGCGATCCCCCGGAAGGTGACAAGGAGCATGGTATGTCTTCTTTTATTTTTATTTTATATGGCTTCGTTAGTTGCCATTTCTCTGGTAATTTATTTTCGTATTTTTTTTTCTTTCAGACGAAGGCAGCGAAACCAGGATGGTGCGGTTAGACGTACCCATGAAGATGATTCCTCCTGAGAGGACCACGGAGGTTAGTTCATCCCACACCTGTGAGCCATTTACTTGGATAGAAATGCCAAGTAAGAAGGATTTTGTGGCTGGAATCGCTGAAGAGGTTGTCGAACGAATTCAAGAGGTCCACCCTGAAATAGGTATATGTGTTTTGAATCTTTTGTCATTTTAGAGTTTCACACCTTGTTCATGTTGTCTTAACATTTGTTCTTTTTGTTTGCGTAGGTGCCAAATTGAGGTGGGATCCCTCTGAGGGCATCAGCATAGAGAGTTTACCCTCACTATCCCCAGTGGTGGAGCAAGTGCCCAGACCTGTTTATGATGAGGTGGCGGAGGGTCTAGTGCACAACACCAAGTCATTATGGACCTGTAGGCGTTCTGTCGAACAGTTGTGGCTGCAGATCCAAGCAAAGGAAAGGGAAGTATTCGAATTGTCAGTTGAACATGACGATCTTAAGGCTTGGTATGAGTTCACCGTTGCTAAACTAAGTGGTGATCGCTCTTGGCAAACGTCCGAGGTTACGTATACGAGATATTGGAATCTACTAAATCGTCAGGTGTCACTAAATCACAAACATCATTACAAGAAGTCATTAAAGGAAGTGTCCATTGAAAAGAGGCAATTAGAAATGTTTGTGGAGGGTTTGGGTTTGCACTTTGCTTTTGATACTTTTTCCCAAAACACAACTATCGTGATGGAGTCACCTACAAGGGTGATTACAACTGCCTCTGGGGAAGTGTCTGTGGGTGAATTCCCTCTGAGACGTCCTACCTGGTCAGCTGTTGACAAGGGAAAGACCTTAGTAGACGTCGACTTAGGCCTTGATGGGACAGATTGGGCCAGTGCCTCAGAGGAGGAAATCCTTCATCGACTGGAATTTGGGTTAGGGGGATCTCCTGTGGTAAGCATTTTGTCATTATGAAATTAATTTGTTAAATAATGTTTGAAATTTTGAAGTTCTCTTGTTCTTATATTGGTTGTCTCACTTTGTATTTTCAGGATGAAGGGGGTGACAATGTCCAAGAAGCTGGTCCTAGTGGAGTAGGGGCCCTTGATACCAGTGGATCTAAAGGGGACGATCCTCCCATCCCATATGCTTAGTTTTTAGTTTCTTTTTTTTTTTTTGCCTTTGGAACTATGCTGACTCAAATTGATACAGGAATTGTAAATTGAAAATCTTGAGATGGATGGAAATAGTTAACACTTATAATTATACAGCATCGCATGTAACAATTTTTTGTTTTTTTTGTTGATTTTGAGTTTGATTACACACATGACATGACAATGTAAAATATTTTGGTTTATTTTTCATTTTTTTTAAACGTGATGTGCAGATGTAATTATAAATCATAATGACAAATGAAAGAGGAAAATAAAGTATGTATGATCTAGTTTAAGGCCATTTCGGGCCCCATGCATAGTTTAAGGCCATTTCGGGCCCTAATTATAAACAAGGAAGATTTCGGATAACATGGGTGGGTTTCTTGGTTGACCAACCATTGCTAATCGTGGCTAGTTTTATGTCGTTGCAGACATGATAGTTTAACGTCGTCCCGGACAGGGAATGTAGTTGAATGTTTTTTTTTGTGTGTTTTTTTGTTGTAGTTTAACGTCATTTTGGACGAGTTGTAGTTTAACATCATTTTGGACGAGTTGTAGTTTAACATCATTTCGGACATGTTGAGACGCTATTATTTTAGGGATTTTTTGATTTTTTTCTTTTTGATATTAGGCAGTGTGTTAACGGGTATGATTCTATATTCAGCATCCCCTTTGCTGATTACGTTAAATGGTAATTCGGCCCAAGGGATGTATAAAGGAATGGTTCCTGTGTCAGTGTTTTCTTGTGTTTTAGTATTTGTTGTGAGTTCTGTGTTAATCTCTAATAGAGAGGGTGTATGTACAATGTCAGGTGCAGGTGTTTCTGTTTTAGGCGGATTTGGATTACTGCCCATCGGTTGTTGTTCGTTTGTATCATTTCAGCTAGGCCCTTCGAGTTCAACCTCTGAGCCTTGGTCCATGTCCATGTGTGATGAAACAATAGGTGTAGCCACTTCCCCGTGTATGATGATTTCACCACCTTCGTAAGGCAGGTGAATTTCTTGGTATATAGGGGATGAGACTGCTTTCAGTTGAGCCAACCAGGGTCTTCCTAATATTAGGTTGAATCTTGGCATTTCATCGACCACTACGAAGTTGGCAGACGTGGGAAACTAGTCTCATGCTATGAAGTCCAGGGTCACTATGCCTTTGACCATCACGCGTGCCCCGCTGAATGATTTTAAACATGTAGTTGCGGTTGGTTTGATTCACTTCGTTAGCCCTAGTTGTTCAACGATTGGGTATGGTACTACGTTTGTGGCAGCTCCATCATCTACATGGAACCTATGTATCTTGAACTGATTTATACGTATCGTTATGAACATGGGAGCTATTGTTATCTATCCTGTATCATTATCCATCTTAATGTTATCGTTGTGGAAGCTTAGTGGTTTGGAAGTTGATCCTTGGGGCGAGTACATTACTGTGTGAATGGAAGGTTCATTCGGGGGCAAGTCCTCACTTACTGGGATTGACGTTAACATGTGTACCAAAGCTTCACGATGTGTTTGGGATGTTAGAACCAAGTCATACAAGCTCAGTGAAGTGTTCTTTTGCTTTAATGCTTGGGTAACTTGTGTTAAAGCTGTTGCAAAGTCTCTACGGTTGGGTGCATTTTTATCAGTGGTGACTGGGTCCATTGGGCCCAACAGTTTTATTTCATGTTTCATTGGTTTATCATTTTTTCTTGGAGCTATTGTTTTAGACGTATCATGTTTGTTAGATGGTTCACCTTCATGTCTTCCTGCGTTTGGTTGACTGTTAGGTGGTGTCATGGGTATGGCGTTAAGTGGAGTAAGTTTAGGTGGCCCTACGGCTAACCGTTGACACTCTTTCTCCAAGCGTTCATGCGTAAGCCTATCTGCTAAGTGTTCTCGTGTATGGCATTGAGGTGGAGCCGGTCTGGGAGCCTCGGGTTACTTTGGGATTCTTACCACATATGGAGTCGGGTGGGGTTGTGGTTGGACAGTCAGATGTGGTTGAGCAACAGGCTGGCCAGGCATCCTAATGATGTAGGGGCTAGGTTTGCCTTGCGTTTGTGAGGTGGAGGTTTAGTAATCATTAGGACTTGTAGATTTCCTAACAACATATGGGGTTGGTTTTGGCGGAGGTTGGGCCTCTGCTGTTGCAACTGCGGGCGGCACTTGGACTACGAAAGGGGCAAGCCGAGTAGGAGGGGTTGATAGATTCGAGGGAGTGATAGCGGGAGGGACGTGCACTACATATGGTTTTTGCGGGGCGAATGATGGTTGAGGCATAGATGTGGATGGGGTGGGAGGAACATGGACTAGAAATGGCTTGTTAGGTGTTTGTTGTTTATATTCAGGGTAGACGGTGTTAATGTTGGGTGTCTCAGGTTCATCATCAAAGCAGATTGTGTTGATAACGTACGGCACCTCTTTGGTGTTCAGAGGATCTTTATACAGCCTCATAGCCTAATTCTATGGTTGGACCGGGTTAGCCTCATCAAAGGTGATTTGGCCTTCGTCGATCATTCACTGTATGTCCTGCTTCAAGGTGAAATAGTAATCCGTGCCGTGCTTGTTACGTTGGTGGTAATCGCAAAAGCGATCCATTCTGAAACCTTTGGGCACTGGAGGCTCATCCGGTGTTGCTAAGCTTGGGTTCTGAACGAGTTGACAGAATCGATCATGTCTTTGGATGGCCGCAGGGGATAACTATTTATTTTTCATTAACCCAGCCTTCAGGAGTTGATCAAAGAGCTGGGATGGCTTCATAGGCAACGACGTATATTGCGAGGGTTCTTTCCTCTCAAAATTTCTCGTATGACTTTGTGTTGGGTTTTGCGATGATGATGATTCTGGCGCGGTTGTAGGAGTAGGTTTAGCATAGTTAGTAGGGGCTACAGGTAGTTTATTTTATTATTCCATGCGTGCTTATTGCGTTTCCACTATTGCCGCTATAGTTGTTTTAGCCTTCTCTTTCTCTTTCTTACTATGTTGTTCTTTGAAGGCTAAATATGCCGGATCATGGCTATTTTGAGTCACCTCTTCAATGTTTTTGATCTGTACAAAGGCTTGGTTAAGGTTACGCACATTAAGATAGTACAATTTGGATTTGAAGAAGTCATTAACAGCCCCCTTTAGAATTGTGAGAAGATATGTCTAGGGGATCGGCTCATGTAGCTCATTGAGAGTGGCACTCCACCTCTGAATGAATTTTTGTATAGGTTCAAGCAGTGCTTGGTTAACCTGTATGAGGCTATCCAATGTTGCCTCAGGTTTCATGTTATATTTAAATCTAGTCATGAACTGATGTAATAATTCTTCCAAGGAAAAGATGGAATTCCGCGGTAGGGCCCGGTACCAATCAAGTGCTCTCCGTACGAGGGACATGGGGAACACCCGCAAAATGGCATGGGGTCATGCCTGAAGTAAGGCACATTCTAACCTAAACATTATTAAGTAAGCATTGGGGTCCATCTCCCCATTATATTTAGTTAGTGTTGGCAATGATATTTCTTTGGGCAAAGTTAGGGGCGGGACGGAAGGGCTGATGGGGTCATCGTGGTAGAAGTCCACTACCTTCAACTCTTCGTCGGTAGACGTTTTGAGGCACTTGACCTCGTCAGTTAGTTCTTGCATTAATTTTTTAGCATCTGCCCAGTCTTGGGCACTAGGTGACATGGCATCTTGAGGTTTTGGTACATTGTATAGGTTGGATTGTTGGATGGTAGGTTGGAAGGCCGAGAGCTGCGTAGTTGGCGATTATACTTGTGGAATGTTCATAGCGTGTGGCACCAGGGATGACACATTGTAGGTGAGAGGTTGTTGTTGCTGTGGTTGCAGTTGTACTTGGGGAATGCTAGCCAGTGGAATCGTATGGGGTGGCATGTTGTGGTGAGAGGGTTGATGTGATGGCATACCCATCGCTGCCCATTGCCTAGCCACATTTTGTGAAGGAACTCCTTGTTGGATTACAGCGGTCGAGGGGGCTCCGTGCATTTGGATCTGGGGAATGTAGTGAGCAGACGTGGATGCTGTCACATGTGGCATCCCTATCAATCGAGGTGAGAGGGTTAATAACATGTTATTGTGTGGGGGTGGTGCTTGCGAGGATGGGCTGGCAGCTATAGCAAGGATGATAGCGAGAGGGAGTGTACTGAATTGTGGGTCGGTTGCAAGCGGAACATGAACCAGCACTGATGTTTCTGGTGGAGGGGCTTGCACCTGTGTGAACATGAGATGTTGGAGGAGCATGATTTCCCCTATGCCTAGGTGAAACATGGGGTTGATGTGTGTTTGTGGGCTAAGGGTATGATAGAAGTCTTCGTGTTTGGATTGGGCAGTGAACTCGTCCTCCTCTTCCGGTTGGAGATCTACTGCAGGCTGATTCAATGACTGGCTCCTTTACAGGAGGAGCTATCTGATGAGCTCTGAGTACTGCTCTGGAATAGGGATTATATCATACGGGGAAGGGATGAATTCGCATCCCCCCTGTAGAAGAGTTCGTATTGCCTCTTTACCTCTATTTCGGCTCGATCTACGGCCAGACCAGCTTGCATCTTCACACATATGAAGTTGTACTAGTCCTGGGTTATAATGTTAAAGGTTGGATTCCTCCCTTGCAACCTTAGGGATCAGTGAGGCCCCGCTATGGCTTGTACTATCGACTGTTGAGCGATGGGCTATTGGACAGCCATGGTGCCTATAATGTCGGTGACTTGAGTGGTTGCGGCGGTGGTGTTTATGGGGTTCATGATGACCTATTGAGGGTATGACACGGTATAGAGATATGAAATTAGTGTGCTGAGTGCAGCGTATAGTGTATATGCTTCAACGACCGGCATACAACAACAGCGTATACAACGTATATATATGTGCAGCGTATGGAGTTAGCGTAAATAAGTCTACGGCATAAATCGTACAGCATATACGCTAGGCAGCGTATACAATGTCAGGGTACAGCGTAAAATAGGGTTGCAGCGTATAGAATGCAGTATGGACTGGACAGCAGCATAGACGAAGTCTACGGTGTAAAGGGTGCAGCGTAAACAGAACAATAGGAACAAAAATCAGTGTACAGCGTAGACGAGGTCTACAGCGTAAAGAGCGTGGCGTACATGCTGAGTAGCGTATAAAGTGTCTACGCAGCGTGAACAGGTTTTATAGCATACAAAGTGTGGTATATATGAATAGTAGCATAAACAAGTTTGCAATGTAAAGAGAGTAGTGTAAACAGAATCTTAGAGAAAGTCTGCGGCGTAGAGTAAGTTCTAACAGGAGAGACGTAGACGTTGAACAATGTAAACGCTGGAGTGTAGACTGGGTTTTAAACCGAGCAACATAAACGCTAGGAGGTTTGCAAAAGGAATCGGCATATGGTCGGTGGCATAAATGCTCAGGAGCATAAACACTGGGAGACTTGCAGTGAGGTCTTAGGTGGAGGCCCTCCTTCTAGCACCAATTTTTGTACCATCCGAAATTGTCGATTTCCGGCTGGAAGGGAACAGAGACCATGGGATCACAAGACACACACAGAAGACCCTACCTTCGCCTTAGGGTGAGCTAGAATGAATGAAGGCAAAGTACCTTAGGTGGTCCGCACGTGGATCAGACAAGGATTTCCCCAAATGTACACCGAAGTGCTATACGCTGGGTTATATGTAAATGACATAACAAGCATGGATCGGAGCATAAACAACGAAATGGATGCGAACAGAGCGTAGATGTAAACAAATGTAAACAGAGTAAATGCAACAATTAATGCAAACAGTAAACGATTTTGGGAAGAAAATGTAACAATGGCATTACAGAATGAAAGTACAATGCACCGGTCTAACGTAGTTTTGATTGGAACACAAGGCGGACAAAAGCCCCGGTGGATGCAAGGATGACTGGTTCACACTGTAGGCACAGCGTAGAGGTTGTTTACTCAGCGTATAGGGTTTTCCAACGTAAAGGGTTTTGTGCTCTGGTTCTCAACGTCTCTGCTCTCTGGTATGCCTAAGAATTTTGCCAACTGACCTGGATCTAGTGAAAAATGGGGCTTTTATACAGGTTTTTGACACTAGAATCAGGTTGGGCGACATGTGGTGCATTGACCGGGTTCAAAAACGTAAAGTTTACAAGTGTACAATATGTTACATTTGTTGGGTGTATACGCTATGTCTGGTGAGCGTAGACTATGGGAGTATACGCTGGGCATATACGTTGGATGTGCTGGGCGCATGCGAATTTGGGCGTAGATGCTGTGGACGATGGGTGTATACGCTGATGTGCTAGGCGTATACGCTGGGGCGCATACGCTGGGGCGTATACGCTGATGGATGCTAGGTGTATACACTGGAGCGTATACGCTAATGGTCATTGCCTTGTGCCAGATCTTTCTTTGTAGTGTTGTTTCCATGTCATCTTTGGGTATTACATACCAGGCGTATACATCTGTTGTACTTGCTGAGCGTACATGTGAGGTGTGTACGCTGGGCGTAGACGCTGTGAACTTGAGCGTATACGTTGGGCATATATGCTGAGAATATACACTTGGGCGTATACGTTGAGGCTGCATACTTGGTGAAAATTAAATATTTTGGTCTCCGAAGTCGCCATGTGTGACACCTGATGTAGCTGTGATCGTCTGTGGGTCCCAGGGACCTGCTTCTTGTTGGACAACTACTAAGCTCAAAATTTTGTGGTGTTTCATACGTGATAGTTTACATAGCAATTTTTTGGTAGCATATTAGGATTGTCTTGAAGAAATTGCTTATTTGAGCTTTGGAAGTTTAAACAATTTGTAGTTATTGAATTTGGGATAGCTTTATTGCAAAGTGTTTACTCATATCATTTTACCTTGTTTAAACATTTGAGGTCGTAACACAAATCTACTTTCTTTTCTGTCTATTTCCATTCAATCTCGCTCTATTTCTAGTTTTCTTATGGAAATATCTCTTTCTCTAGGGAAAATTAGAAGTAGATTTGTAGAGTTGTGCTCAAATATTTTTGCAAAATTTTATTTGTTACAAGTAGGTATTATAAGGACTGCATAGACTAGGCAATTGAACAAAATAGGAATTCTCAAGAACTCACAGTACTTGGCAAAGTTGGCTGAATCTCTTTAAGATAAGTCATTTGTAGTTTACACACAACGCAATTGTTTCATTTTTCACAACCACACATCGCAACAGCACACACACATACTCACATTAACTACTGAGTCTATTTGGAGGTATCTAGGCTTTGGTGTTGCCAGAGACCAACAAGCACCTAAATCCTATTCGAGGACACTCGTTGGCCGTCGCGTCCCAAATGGTCACCAACAATTCTTTTGGTGCTAGAAGGAGGGCTGAAAATTTAGCCTCTAAGTTCATAAGCCTTATAATTTTAGCACATCAACAATTCTTTGTTACTATAAAGGCTTAGGAAATTAGATACTATTTTCAGTTCATGACCAAGAAGATTGATAGTTTGGAAAGTTTAAAAGTTTCAAAAGATATTCTAGATTCTAAGACTGATTCTTCATC
>MNCI01008967.1:271491-301670 GCA_015680685.1 Gnetum montanum | reverse complement strand
AGAATGGTCGCACCTCCTTTCCCACTTGCATGGGATGTCGCTAGGAGTGAGGAGTGAGGAAGAAACCAGTGGGCAGAATAGGATAAAAGGTTGGTTGAGATCTTAATTTCTTGAAGGAGGATAAAATCAAAAGCCAAATTTAGACTAGATATAAAGTTTCCTGCTCGCTTCCGTCGAAGCCAATCAGTAAGGCCTCGAACGTTCCAAGAAAGGAGATTCATGGGGAAACAAGGGGTAGTTTGGATGAGAGGTCAACGAAAGGTTTGGGAGTCAAAGTATCAGTTTCCTTTGTTCCTGACAGGAGGTCAAAGGAGTTTTTGATGGCGACAAGGGCCATGGAAGTGTCTAGTGAAGAGGAGTTGGAGGAAGAAGTAGAACAAAGGGAAGCTTTGACTCGTTTCCTTTCACTGGCCACCACGAACTCATCTTCCGAGAATGAGTTCTTGACAACGTTTGAAGGGATGACCTGGGTGAAGGTGTGAGGACCTGACTATTGTTTCTATAGCTTGGAGAGGCTAGATTGAGAGGAGGATTTAGGAGTTATTGGAGGAGGAGATCCGAATTTAAAGGAAACTAAGGGTGGGCCTACTGGTGGTGTGATTGGGGAACAAGTCTTCTGAGATGCTACAAGTTGTTTCTTCCTGGCTAGGATAGGACACACCGAGATATGATGCTCAGCCCTGTGACAATAGCTACATGAGTTTGGAAGATAAAAATAGTCCACTTTGTGGGTGAAGAGTTTTCCACCAGCAGCGAGGGTTAATGAGGTCTTCCGAGGGGATATATCCAGTTCAATACAATAACGGAAAATTTGAGTTTCATTGATCGTCGTACAATGATCGGAAATAATAGGGCCCAGGATGCTCACAATGTCCCTCTTAACAGATGAGAAAATGAGTGGAAGATTGGGCAATTCCACGTAACAAGGAATTATATTAAAAATTGGTTCATTGACATTAAAGTCAAAACTCCAAGTGTGTGCGATTAGGGTTGTGTTTCTTGTTGGAAAAATTTTTTGAGAGAGAGCCTTTTTGACCTGGGAATCATCAGATAATTCTACCAAAATGAAGTGATGAGTGTAGTAATGAGCATGAGAAACCTGAATGCCATGGGGCTGAAGAAGGCTATGGAATTGAGTGTTTAAACTTGGGGACCTTGGTAAAAATCCCACAATTTGAAGAAACAGAAAACGAGATGTGAAATATTTAGAAAATGCTTCAAAAATATCATCTGGTAAAAGAAAATCAATTTGAGGTGAGGTAGATGAACTTCCTTGAGGAAATGCAAAAGCTGATGAATCCATCATTGTGAATTGCCCATGCCTGGGCCGCATGCTTTCCTGACACCAATCTGCAACCTTGACTACAGGAAAACCCTCACCACCAATGTGCGTGTCCACCCACTGTGGGCAAGGTTCGAGACAGTGTTGTAGAAAGAAAAAATGGCCAGGAAAAACAGAAATCATGACCAGGGTTGGCCGGTAACGTTAAAGCTGCCCTACACCCCACTAAACATTGGTTTTGTATTATAATTCAATATTGTTAAACTGGAACTTTATAATTCAATATTGTACATTATAATTGGAACTTTGTATCATGATAGTTAGCAATTTTTATTGGTCATTTGATTGTTGGTTTTGTAGCAAATTTTATTGGGAGTACTTCTAATATAGCAATCTTATAGTTTTAGCATGAAGGTAATGCCAAGTGCACACACTTCTCTACAATATATATCAAGCATATCTTGTATCAAGCATTTATTACTACTTACATAATTAACCTACATGAATTTCATGATATCTCATGTGTTTTGTTAAGCTACCTTTATTCCAAACCTGCATGATTGCATTTTATATGCTCTACTCAACCACCTTCAAAGAATAATAAAGCATAGTGCAACAAAAAAATGTTAATAGTTGTTGCTTGGAATGATAACTTTTCAAGTGTTTTGCTAATATTTCCTTTCATTTTTTATGTTTTCTTACTATAATGAGTTGTTAGCCTAGTGGTACAAGTATTGGTGTAGTAACCTTAGGTCACAAGTTTAATTTTGATAGGTAGCATTGAGTTATAAACTTCTAAATATTTTGGGGCATACCTATGTTTTAATTATTTTGGGTTCCAATACCACCACACCCCTCCCACCCCCATCCCCTAGAATGATTTTTTATGTTTTCGGGCATGATTTACTTTGAACTTGCTATTGGAATTATATTAATTATTTATTTTATTTCACTTGTTGATCTACCTCAATGGTTAGCCCAATAATCAGGTATTATCCTAGTGGTAAGACTCTTGATTTAATAACTCCAAGTTGTGAGTTCAATTTTAATGGACAATATTGAATTATAAAGTTCCAGTTTAACTATGTACCTTATGAGTACAATTTTTTTAAAAAAAATGTTTTGGGTTCCCACACCTTTCTCCTTTTAAGCTTAGCTCATCATAAATGGGATAAATGCAAATAATAATAATGGAAACTATAAATTAGAATTTTTTTATTATGTCCTAGAAATCATAAATAATTTTTTGGATGGTTACAAAGCCTCAACATTTTTTGAAGAAAATTAAAAACATCATTGATGTAATACTCCAAGTAGATAGGGTCAATTTCAAAGAAAGCAATTAGCAAATAACAATTAATGGTATAATTTATTTGAATGTGAGCTGAAGATGGAGAAAATAAAAAAAAATATGTTCTTCATCTTCTATGGTTTATTTGCACAATTTGCAAATACATCCTTCTCTTGGTAAATTGAGCCAATGAATTATCTTAATAAGGAGATGATGAGAGTTCATTCTTGCTATAGCAATTTAATTCCCTAAATGAATAGGAATAACTAAGAAAATATACTTTTGAGTACTAGATAACAAACCTCCTCTAACAAAATATAAATNAAGAAAATATACTTTTGAGTACTAGATAACAAACCTCCTCTAACAAAATGTAAATAAAAAAAATCTTTTCCCTAATGTGTTCAACCAAACTTTAGCCAAAACTTTTTCTTTTATAATTTTCCAGGAAAGACTTTTGTTTAAAGGAAGATCCTCTATTATAATATTCCATGATAGAAGCCATAATTTTCCTTGATATAAGATCTATTTTCTTGTGTAGTATACATTATCTCCTTAGCATAATTAACATCTTCCATGTGACTTAACTTCTTATTATTCAATTTATTTTGCTTATTTATTTCTTACACTAGGGTTTCTTTTTAAAAGTGCTCTTCTATCACTCATTTTGATTTTTGATTCATCCAAATTTTATTCTCTTATAGATTCTTTACTTTATAAAACAAAACAAGATAGTCATTGCTTACTAGATGCCTTTGAAAATGAGTGGAGGCCTTGAAGTTTTATCCTTGGTTTGAAATATACAATTTTTTATGGTTTATCTATACTTTTACTTGTGAATGAATTTATCTTACCATTCAATATTTTTATTTTATTTTATTTATATTTATACTTTTTGGAACCTAAAACAATGACTATAAGTACAACCCAAGATATATAGCCAATAGAGACTTTAGAAGAATTATAGAGGAATATTACAATGCCTCAAGCATGACTTGAACTAGCAGCTCCTTACCTAACAAGACAATGAGCTAATTCCTATTACTATGCAATACAACTACCTAAGTAGTGGTAGAATTAGCTTATTTGCAAGTACAATATATTTTTAGAACATAAAAATACATCATTTTCTTACTTATATTAAACAACCAAATGTAATAGATTGTATATCATGTTTGCTTCATTTTTATTTTTCTCTTTTTAGTAATGATTATAGGGGCTAGTAGCATAACCATTTCTTAATAAACAAGAATGTCCATTAGAAGGCTACTTCACTACTACATAACTAAAAGGGACACATGAATTAAACCCACAATCTTGCCATCGAAAGATGAGTGTCTTTATTGTATTACATCTATGAATGGGTTTGCCCTATCACTATTTGAAACAAATACTTACATAGTGGTGGGACTATCTCATTCACAAATATAATACATTTATAGTATACATAAAGAACATCATGTGTGATGAGTCATCATTGGTTGGACTACATTGACACAAATGTGTTGATGTGATCCTATTGATGCGTACCCATCGATGCATGATTTGATGTGTTGATGAATTGTCTAGTCTTGCCTATATAAATGTGCACACCTACCACATTTAAGGCATTCATTCATTAGTAGCATCGTAGAGCTCTTACATTTTTTTCTTTTTAGAGTTAGAATATTTTCTAAGTACTCACAATAGGAGTTGAGAAGTGTATAGATCTTTATTCGAGTACTAATGTACTTGGATGCTTCAGTATGAACAACAATAACGACAATCCTCTTGATAAACCTTGTATCACTTGGAATTAGCATAATATTTACTTTAATGTACTTTATTATTCTGCAATTTACTTTCATGCAATTAATTAATTAATAGAATATGAATAATTAATGCAAAAAGTATGACCACGTTAAGCTTATGTTAATGATTTGTAATCCCAATAGCATTTAATCTTGGTAATTCAATAGTGTTGCAACATGTTCAAGAGGTGTACAGAAGGTGGGAATAGATGCTTATGTTAGGATTATATTAGGACATAGATAGTTTATAGATTAATTAAGCATTTAATAATTTTTTTCTCATGCATAGGATAAATAATAATAATAAATTTATACAAATAATGTACCTTAGTTACACTTAACCATACCATTGAACCTCACAAGTATAACTAAAAAGACAATGCTCACATCCATAATTTCACTACCTAGATAATGTACAATTAGAAAGATAAATTCTATGGAATTCATCTGGATTGCTTAGTAAACACTCGTGATTCATATGGTTAGGTGTAGGAACTACTTGTTGCTCATCATTGGCATTGTTTCTAGGGACTTTAGTTAGCTACATACACTACCTAGAAAGTTAGTGAAATTATTCAACAACATTATAATGAACATTAAATTCAAAATCATTGAGAAAAATAATAATAACAAAAGCACACTTTTTTGTTGAGAATTAACATGGCTTCTTCTTATAGGGAAGATACTTCACCACTATTTGAAAGTAATTCCAATCCAAGAAAGAAGGCCCCAAACCACCTATGGCCCAATAATGCAAAGTGATCTATACTAATCTGGATGAGTATATTTTGGATTTCACCTTCATCCTACACTAGGATGAATAACTGCTATGGAGGGACATGGAGGAAAACATTGTTTTGCCTCTCAATCGATTAGTTCCTATAATGCTGCTCCACAATCTCATGAGATTGAACATTGTAGGGCTCAATGCTGGGTATGTTGTCCAAGATCATGACTACTGGGATTATCATCTCACAGAGGCACAAAAAGAGAAAGATCAATAGATGAAAGCTTTGTATAAGGCATAATCCAAATGGTTCACAAACCCCTTATTCATGCTTGGCCAAAAGGAAGGGGAATATCCCTTCTCAGGGGGTTCTCAATACATAGACTCTCCTCTCCTTCCCTTCCACAAAGGGACCCTTAACTAGCATTTATAGTCAACTATAAACAACCTTGGTTTTTAGAAGAATATATCCCATGGCCATGTGATCTTAAAGAAAGGGAGTCAAGGCAAGAACAATAATAAGTACCATGATAACAACAAACATCGTACCATGGCAAGGATCAAAGAAGAATAAGAAGAAGACACTATTCTAATGCTAGCCCTCCTTCCTCTTCACCTTTGTTATATTCATCATCTTCCTCTTTCAACTTTGACCAAATCCATAATGGGAGGTGCCATGATGGAGGTGACCAATGGGAGTTTCCTCATTTACTTGTAAATCATCAGAAATGAACCTTACAAGGCTCTTTTGGACTTAGGTTTTGATGTTAATTTCATCTTACATGAAATGTACAAAGCTTGGAACCTACCTCCTCTCAAGAAGAGAAAAATTCATCTTGAGTTAGTAGATTAGTCCATCACTATTTCCTTGGGAGTGGTTGAGGATATTATGACCACTATTTATGGGTGGTCATATCTTGTTGACTTCCTAGTGATTCACATATGATGAGAAGTGAGTATACCCTACATCCAACCATACAAATCACTAGTGTTCACTCAGCAATCCGATTGAATTTCAGATACTTTAGCTCTCTAAGTGCATTCAGTCTAGGAGGTGAACCTAGCCATTACAATCATTATCTTCTCAGTTCCACTTGTGAAGTACAAGTGTATGGTTATGTATAATATAGGCATTTGATTTTTATTATTTTATCATTTTATCTTTTATCGTTTAAGTCACCTAAGTTCTAGAACATAAAGTGATTAAATGTTTTACTAATCTAATTACTAACTAATGTCTAATTAATCCTAACATAAGCATATGTTTCCACTTTTGGTACAAATCCTAAACACATGCAACGCTACTGGGTTACCAAGCATTAGGCACTACTAGGATTACCAAGCATTAACATATGCTCAAAGTGGTCATAATTATGTGTGCTATTTATTCAAAATTAATTACTTAGTTAATATTCATTAAAGAAAGTTGCATGAATATTAAATGCATAAGGAAAAATTAATCTATTTCAAGTGCTACAAGGTTTTATAAAAAATCCCACCTTTATTTTTATTCACACTGGGGTGCTCAGGTACAATAGTACTAAAGTAAAAATTCATAGACTCTTTGACTCCTACTATGAGCACTCAAAAAATATTCTAACTCTAAAAAAGAAACTACAAGAGATTCACTAATTACTAAGGGAAAGATGAATGAATCATGTGCCCAAGTGCTATATTTATAGCTAAGCACTCATCCTGTGATATCAAATATTCAATAACATAGCCTAATCTTTGATCGATATTGAGGCTTCCATATCAAGGATCCAATATTGGGGCTTATGAAGAATAAAATTCATCATACCCCCATAACTAAATGAAAATTTACCCTTAAGTGAACATAAAGAGGAATAATTTCTTTACAATATATTGGAAAGTTATGCAATTATTAACTAACTAATTGACACACAAATTGTCTTAGACAAAAAAAATAGATGCCAAGTTCCCAAGTGTATGGATTTACAATCTTTTGTAAAATTTGGTGTTCATGAAAACAAAATTGAACACCCTAAAAAAAATTGACATCCAAGCCCCTCTGGTAGCTTGAAGATGAGGGAGAAGATTAAATTATCTCAAAGAGGTCCTATTATATGGGCTTTTGCTACCTATTCCTAAGGTTGTGTAGGTTGTTCACCCCTTCCATCTATAGGTTGCTTGTTCCTCAGTTGGGATGATCTCACTTCCAGTCTATGCTTTCCTTTTGGTGCTATTTGTGATCACAATAGAACAAGGGATTAGTGCATGATATGTAACTAATAACATATAGGTACCTTGTCTGTCTTGGGTAGTTACACTTGGATAAGTTGTCATTATGGCAAATTAATTATTTTAATATTATTTGATTTATGTGGCTACCAAAGTTCATTCGAAGGGTTAAACTTCATAAATTTTGAATTTTTTTTAAAAAAAACCTAAGGTTTGTGGCCCCCATGATGTAAGGCATATCTCTAATAGTGGTAGGATTGAAAAATGAAGGAAAAACAAAGGGAAAGAGAAAGCTATGAACATGATGAAATTCTAAAAGAGGGTTAGATAATTCACAATAAAAAGAATTTGTTAGTGGAGAACATTATGAAGGAGTGCACAAATGGATGTCACTGATGGAACACACAAAGGATTTAATTATGAAAATGCCTAAGGATAAAGAACTTAACCAACCCAACCAAGAGGTATGTAAGTGGGTCCTTCCCAAAGAAGGCTCATGCTCTTAATGCCCTTACATGCCTTCAAACCAAGGAGTCCATGGATCCCATGGTTGATTAATGGTTGTTAAAAGTTAAGGATTAAATCCCATAAGAACCTATTGAATAATTTTTACATATCAAACTAATAAATTGAACAAAACTATGCAAAACCAACAGTGAGATGAATTATGAAAAGTAGAGGCAAATGAAAGAAAATGTGAAATGGAGTCTTGAATTGTGATCACATGAAGTCCCTTATGGATCTTATGGTTAAGATAAATTGATAAAGTCCATCCTTAGTCCATATTAAAACCAACCACTTCCAATGACTTCACATCAATACTCTTAGACTAGTCTATCTCCTTAAGACACAAGAATGCACCCACAGATCAATCACTATTCATTAAAAAGAAGAAAAGAGAAGTAGGAAGTGAGAAAGGGCCATAGTTAGAGGGGACATTCAGCCATGGGTAACATGTCTTTCTAGTCCCATAACTAATGCTTGTAGCCTATTATTAAGTCTAAAGTGTGTTCTTTGAATTTCCATCATTTTTTTTGGATTTTAAATTTTCATGAGTTTTGGATGGAAACCACACCATGCAAAGTCTTTAACTTCTTGTTATTAATCAATAATGATATGGTAAAGGACTCATGGAAAAATCATGCACTCAAGAGGATAGGTAAGTACAGAGATCATGGAATCCCCTTGAAGTCACACCCTTATTAATCCATTTGTTCCTTCCCAAGTTTGAAAACTACTAGGTCATAAGTTCCTTAAAAATTTTATTAAGGAAAGAATCTCATATTTCCAAAACAAGGAGCACCATATTATTTGTGGATGGGTGGATGATGTGAACTCACTACCTATTTCATGAAAAAGAAACTGTCTTAGTAATGAATACTAAAATTCAAAGATAGAATTCAAAAATTGTCAATCAAATAACATTATAGTACAAGCCACCATCAAGGAGCTTATAGAGCATTTCCCTTTTAGCAACAAAGGAAAAACAAGATAAACTAAACACAAGAAGAACATAAAAAAATTTAAGCCAAATAAACTAAAATATATAAGTTGTAAAATATGTAAGAAATAGGAAAATATACTAATGATGTAAAATAAAAAGATGTAACAACAAAAGAATGTAAAATAAAAAAGTGGAAAAACTGGGGAGTCACTTTGTATGATTAGAATGGATGCTTGGCTCCCTCATGACCAAGTTGGAAAAAGGAGATCCAAAATACTAAGCATGCTTGTCAATCTAAGGAGGTGCTACACTCACTAGCTCTCTTAGGCTTATGGAAAGGTTTTACTTGTTGCATGTTGATTAGTAGTTTCTTATTTGGGCTTTTAGTTTTGTAGATCAACATGGCCCTAGAAGGAAAGGTTTTATAGATGACGTAAGGCCCTTACCATAATTTTTAAAACTTACTTCTTTATGGAACATATGTGGGGTTTTGGTAAAGGACTTTGTGTCCTGGTTGAAGTTTTACTTTTCTTATTTTGAGATCATGGTGTTGCTTATTGAATGTCTTGTACAACTCATTATATGATAGGGCTACCAATTGATTCTCATCTAGCAAGCTAAGGTTTATTAGCATTTCTTTTTTTTCTAGACTTAGGTTAAGGTCAAGGTCACAAGTCATTGAAAGTATATAGAGCTCAAACTAAATAAGAAGAGTTCAAAGTTTTTCATACATAAGATCATAGGGAGAATAGCCTATAGGGAGTTTTTAGGTGGAGAAATAGGCCCAAATGGCATTATTGAGTTTTGTGCTTTAGTATCTCCTATATTTGCTAACTATTTTTGTTAAGATCATAGTGATTTTCCTATTTTTTACCTTTTCTTAATCATTGGCATGGGGTCGTAGGGTGTTTTTAATTTATGTTCTATTCACAAGTGTTGCATAAGCTTCCAAAAGGTAGTGCTTGTAAAGTGAGTACCACTGTCAGAAATAAGTGCACATGGCATACCAAACTTGTTTACAACATGTTGTTGTATAAATTGAGTAGCTATAGGAGGTGTATAGTTGATGATGGTTGCTGATTCTACTCATTTCATATAATAGTCAACAACAACTATGATGTATGCATTTCCATTTGACATGTCTGTGATGGGACCCATGATGTTAATGCCCCAGATATTGAAGGGTTCCTCTAGTTGAATCTACTATTGAGGTTCCTTCATTTGAGTGGTAATTCAACCATCATGTTGGCAACATTTACAAGAGTGGATGAATTGGTGAGCATTCCTAAGAATTTTTTACCAATAATACCCTACCATCAAGATCTTAATGGCCATGCATATCATCAAATAGTGGACCCTAGAAGGACCCTCATGAGAGTCTTGGGGAATGTGTAGTTGATCAGCATCAAGGACACACCAATGAGCAAAGTCATCAACACACACCTTTTAAAGGTGTCTATTGATCTCCATGAGGTGTTTTACTTGGTGAAGAAACTATTATTTCTTCCTATGGTCCAAGTTTTATGACATCTTTTAAGAGAGAAGATAGGTGAGAATGCCATCATACTAGTTAGGATCATTGGGAACTTGTTTATTTATAGCTATGGAAAAGAAGAGTTTATTAGGAAATTAATTAGAAAGTGGGATCTCCTCTTTGTTATCTCATCTCAACTGAGACAAGTGGTCAATAACCACATTCTCAATTCCCTTTCAATCTATCATCATAAGATTGAATTTTTGCAAGATCATGAGCCATTATATGATATGTGGGCTAATCATTGGTTTGTTCATGAGGAAATGGATTTGTGTGTACAAACACCATTTACCCAAGAACATAGTTCCTAAATTCCTCCAAGGCATACAACACTACCATAAATTATTTTTATATTATGATGTAGTTTAGCTATGCATGCACAATGCTTCAACTCACACAATGGATGTAGTAAGGATGTTTTTAATAATCCAACTACATGAGCATAACTCCCAAA
Organism: Gnetum montanum; assembly: GCA_015680685.1. NCBI lineage: Eukaryota > Viridiplantae > Streptophyta > Gnetopsida > Gnetales > Gnetaceae > Gnetum > Gnetum montanum. The sequence continues at coordinate 290,946 of MNCI01008967.1, read as the reverse complement.
GCATAAGTTGATGCATCCATAATGATGTGGAATGGCTTAGACCAATTAGGTGCTTATAGAATTGGATTTTTTACAAGCTTCTTCTTGAGTTGCTAAAATGCATTCTCACATTTCTTAGTCTATAAGAAACCTAGAGTCCTTCTTTATAAACTTCACCAATGATTTGGTGATCTTAGAGAAATTCTCTATGAATCACTAGTAGTAGCTAGTGTGACCAAGGAATGACTAGACATCTTTGATAGTTTCTGATTGATGGGTAATTCCTTGGATGAAACTTATATTTTTAGGATTCATGTCAATCCATTTTTTAGATATTCTATGCCCTAAACCAATACCTTCTTGTACCATCATATGGCTTTTTTTGCTAGTTGCATTGAAGGTTTATCTTCACACACCTTCTTAACACTTTCTCAAGATGGTCCAAGGCTTGCTCAAATGTAGTCCCATAGGTGAAGAAGTCATCCATGAAGACTTCCATCCTACTATTAATTTTCTATTTCAAGATTCTCAAGAAAAGGCATTAGAAGGTTGCAGGAGCATTGCACAGACCAAATAGCATCTTTCTATATGAAAATGTTCTCTAGGAACTTATGAATGTTATTTTTGGCCTAATACTTTGGCACAATTTGAATTTGGTTATAGCTACTATAATCATCTAGAAATCTACAATAGTAATGCCTAGAAATGATGTCCAACACCTACTCCACAAATGAAAATGGAAAATGATCTTTGTAAGTCACCATGTTCAATACCCTGAAGTCAATACAGACCCTCCACTTACCACATTTCTTTGGTACTATCACAAGTAGGCTAACCCACTGGCTATTTACAATGGAATAGATGAACCTTGCCTTGAGGAGTTGTTCAATTTCCTCCTTAATGATTTGATTGAGTTTTGGATTCAACAGTTGCTGTAGTTATTTCTCTGGCTTCATGAAAATATTTGTATAGATGTAGTGCTGGCATATCCTAGGATTAATACTAGTGAGTTCAAGATATGACCAAGAAAAAACTATTGACCATTTTTTGATCACTTTAAATAGATAATATTTTTATTTAAGAGTAAGGATGACATTGATTTTCACTGGATTCCCATTATTTAGAAAAGCATATTCCATGCTAGTAGGTAGAGTTTTCAACTCTAGGGGCTCCTGTTTAAAGCTCTTAGGGATTTTGAACTCTCCCCAATAAGTGTCATTAGATTCATTGGAGATTTGGTGATGGATCTACTCCATCTCATACATGCCTTCAACATAGGCACTCATCAGGCTCTTAGTTGATTCCATGAAAATTGTTGAGTTGCTAGTAGGATCAATTGATTGCGACTGAGTATCCTCTTATTTTGTGGCTGTTGTGTATAGGAACCTTTGAATTTTGGACATATATGCACACTGGCTGCATGTTGTAATGTTTTTACTTTTTATTTATCATAGTTTCTGCACATATTTGCACCCTTTATCATTGTATGCAATGCATGGAACTCTCTCCTTCTCTATCTTCTTGAATGCATTTTCCTTAGAAATCTCTAAGGAGAGGTCTCGAATTCATGGTCATGCATCAATGGTGCTCCACCAAGCCCTTTCCATGATGATTGGGAAGTCCCATTTATTGTTATTAACATGAATCACTAGGGAGTTAGTAGGATAGGACCACCTACAGATAGTGGTCACAATGTCCTTCATGGGTCCCAAAGGAGTAGTGATTTACTGGTCTACCAACTCAAGATGAATGCTTTCCTTCTTGAATGGAGGTAAGTTCTAGGCTTGATACATCTCATGAGAAATTAGATTGACACCAAAATTTGAATCCAAAAAATCCTTACAAGGTTCTTTTCCAGCAATTTGAAGGAAGATAAGGGGACTCCTAAGATCAAATTGTTTCCTAGTAAGGTGGCTAATGTTAATCCAATCAGTTACGCCATGGGTTAACATGATGGTATGCACTTTGCGAGGTGTTTGGTTTGAAGGGGATTCAAAGGATGTAGATGTAGAGGATGAGGGAGAATAAGGGCTATTGGCCATGCATGCCTATGAGGAATTTGTAGGATTGTTGGTTTGGAAGAATGGTCTTTTTAAAGATTTTTTTTTGAACCACTTGGCTGGGGAGCCAATTATAAAAGTTAATAGCCTTAATGACATTACATTATTATGTTTGGGCTAGAATTTCACCTTGCATTGATGGAATAGGTGGCAACTACGTTGATGGTGGAGGGACATGTGTAGAAGGATGAGAAGGGTAGTGAAGAAATGGGGATTCCCCTCTTGGAGATTAGGCTCTATAGTATTGAGGAGGGTAGTAGTGATGTTGTAATAAGGCTTGACTAGAAGAGTCGCATGGAGAAATAGATTACTGAACATAGTACCCATATGGATCAGGATGCTAGTATGGGTACTGCTGCCTTGGTGGTGGCATCCCTCATGACTGTGGGTGCTACTATTGATGATACTGCTCATAAGGTCATGGTGGAGCTCCACTCGGATAATAGGTTTGTTGTTGATGGAACTACTTGGGATTACATTGAGGATAAGGCAACCTTTTGGGTGCTTACCTTCTTGCCAGTCTAGGATTTAAAGTGTACACCCTAGACTCCTACAAGTGTGACACAATGGAGCAACATCTCTTAGGATGTTCATAGTGGTAGATTTCACACCCACCATCATCATCTAATTTAGAGTCCATAACCTTCTCTATAGTAGCAATATTTCTCTTACCCCTTGAGTGGGCACATTTAGCTTCCTGCCTTCTCCTACAATCACAATTACTAATTTTCTTTTTGGATTCCTTTGCTATTTTCAGAGTCATCTTAAATTTTTCATCTAAAAAGTCTTAAATTTTTTCTACCTTGGTCAAAATTTTAGAAATATATTTTTGAATTAGCAAGGTCTTTTGTTGCACCATCTTATCAAGTGATGCCTCCTCCTCACTGTCATAGAACTAGACTTACCTTTTGTAGATGGAAGGATCTCAATTGTACTCTTCCACACTTTCCTTTTTTCTCAACTCTTCTTCTTCTTTGGAAACTTGATCTATTAGGATTTGAATATAATGGACCATTAATTTTGAAAGTCTTCCTTGGGCATAGATCTCAAGAGTTCTTCTTATTTCTATTTGGAGCCCATCTATGATATGGTGGAGATGCTTCCTTTGAGAATAACCATGACTAGGACATTAGTGCAAAAGAGAATAGTACCTACCCATGGTTGCATCCAAGGGTTCATGTATTCCTTGATTCCATCTTTGGATCTACTTTTTTAGGTTGGACACTTGAGGGTACATTTGATACTTATCATTGAAGAGCTCAAGCATTGTACTCCATCTATGGATTGATTCTGGCTCTAAGGACCAGTACCAACTTTCAGCTACCTTGATGAGTATCCTTGGGAATTTATTTAATTTTTAGCATTTTTTTCTCCATGTTTTATAAGGCACGAGCATTGTGAAAGGCTTGAAGATGGTTCTATGGATCTAAGTTCCACTTCTACTATCTTTCACATGCATTTTTGGAATTCTTAGTTCCTCTACAATGTTCAACATGTTTCAAGTTGCAAGAAAAGACTCATCATAATCATGGCCTCTATGATGTCCATGATGCACATGATGTCCTTTTCTTCCCCTTCTTTCATAGTTGTGGGCCTCCCATGATTATCCATGCCCCTAGTCTTAACTAGACCAATGGGCCCTATGATTGTCTCTATCTTGCCAGTCACCTCCATCATGGTCACCTCCTCTATAGCTTCGATCAAAGCTAGAGGAAGAAGAAGAGGATGACAAAGGTGAAGAGGAAGGAGGACTAGCATCACCACAGTGCCTATGACCCCCTCTTTTTTGGTCACAACCATGATCATCATCATGATGCTTGTCCTCGTCCCTACCATGACTCCCACCTTTGGATCCCCCATGATCATGAGACCTGTTCTTACCTAAACTAGGATTTTTTATAGTGGACTATAAATTTTGGTTCAAGCAACCTTCATCGAAACCAAGGGAAAAAGATTTAGTATATTGAGAACCCAAAGAGAAGGATTCCTCACTATTTTTTTGGCCCAACAAGAACAAGGGGTTATTAAACCTTTTTCCTTTCAAAGCTTCATAGCACTTCTCTTGTTGCTAATCTCTTTTGCATTATGCCTTAGTGGAATGGTAATCTCAATAGTCATGGTCTTGCACAATGTATTCACCATTAAGCCCTTAGATGCCCAACCTCATAAGAGTTTGGTGTAGCATTACAAGAATTGATCGATTGGGTAGAAACATAATGCTGCCCTCCATGTCCCTCCACCATAATTATTCATCCTAATGTGGGATGAAGGTGAAGTCTAGTACATACTCATTGGGATGAGTATATACCACTCTACATTATTAGGGCACTAGCTGATTTGACTATTCATTCGTCTGTTGATTGGATGTATGCTTGAAATTTGGTGGAGAATCATCCTTGTGAGAAGAAGCCATTTTAGATTGGAAGAAAATATCAGTGTTTTTTTATAATAATAATTATTATTTTGAATGATTTAAACTTTAATATTTGTTACAATGATCTTGAATAATTTCACTAAGTCCCAAATAGCGCATCTAGCTAACTAAAGTTCCTTACAATGACACCAATGATGAGTAGCAAGTATATCCCACATCCAACCATACTAATCACTAGTTTTTACTTAGTGATTCGGTTGAATTTTGTAGACTTTAGATCTTTAAGTGCACTTGGTCTAAGAGGTGAACCTAACCATTACAATCATTGTCTTCTCAGTTCCACTTGTGAAATGCAAGTGTATGGTTAAATGTAACTAAGGCATTTGATATTTATCATGTTATCTTTTATCATTTAAGTTGCTTAAGTGCTAGAGAATAAAGTAATTAAATATTTTACTAATCTAATTACTAACTAATTTCTAACTAATCCTAACATAAGCATCCATTCCCACTTTCTATACACATCCTGAACACATGTAACACTACTAGATTCCCAAGCATTAGGCACTTCTACCAAGCATTAACATATGCTTGAAGTGGTCATACTTATGTGTGCTATTTAATTGATGTTAACTAGTTAGTTGAAATTTATTAAAGAAAATTGCTTCAATATTAAATGCATAAGGAAACATTAATTTATTCCAAGCGTTGCAAGGTTTTATCAAAAAGCTTGTCTTTATTGTTGTTCACACTAGGGTGCTCAAGTACAATAGTGCTCAAATAAAGATCTATACACTCTTTGACTCCTACTGGGGGCACTTAGAAAATATTCTAACTCTAGAAAAAACAAAATACAAGAGCTTTGCTAAAACTAATAGAAAGATGGATGAATCATGCACTAAACTACTATATTTATAGGTAGGTACTCATCCTACAATATTAGATATCTAATATATCTAATAATGTAGCTTGAGCTTTGATATTAGGGATTTGATATTGGGGCATATGAAGATTATGATTCATTAGTATAGATAATTGCAAGGGGGACTTCCCTATCCTCATGGGAAGGCCTTGGCTGAGTACAATTGATGCATGGCTAGGAATCAGAGACCTCTCCTTAGAGATTTCCAAGAAAAATGACTTTGAGAAGATAGAGAGAAAAAAAATTCCATGCATCATGTACAATGATACATGAGGCTATTGCATGCAGAAATTATGGATAATTAAAAGTATCACACTCACAGCATGTAGGAAGTCTGCAAATGTCATGGAAGTTCAAAGGTGCTTGTATGAAGAAGCCATAAACTAGGAGGACACCCAATGGCTAATAGCTAAAGCAAAAATTAGTTCAACCTTGTGCATGGAAAAAAATGAGAGCCTTACAAGTACCTACATTGAAGGCATGGAAAAAATAGAGCAAGTCCATTACCATCTCTCCGATGAACCTGATGAGACCAATTGGGGAGAGTTGGAAATCCCTAAGAGCTTTAAGTAGGAGCTCCTTGAGTTAAAAAAATATATTGGTTGGAATGGAATATGCTTTTTTAAATAATGGAAAGGTAGTCATCATCAATGCTAATCTTGCTTCAGTGTAGAAAAAGAAGCTATTGGAGGTGGTCAAGAAATGACCAACAATCTTTGATTGATCATATCATGAGTTGACTAGAATTTATCCAAGGATATGCTAACATGAAATTTACATAGATTCCTTCATTAAACCAAAGAGGTAGCCATAGTGGTGGTTGCACCTCAAACTCAAGTAGAATGTTAAAAGATCAAATAACTCCTTAAGGTGAGGCTCATCTATCCCTTTATGGATAGTGAGTGGATTAGCTCATTTGTGATAGTGTTAAAGAAAGGTGGGAAAAGGAGGGTTTGCATTGATTTCAGGCTATTGAATATGGCAATATACAAGAAGCATTTTTCCTTGTCATTTGTGGACTAAGTATTAGACACAATTTCTAGGCATTGCTATTATAGCTTCTTGGATGGTTATAGTGGTTATAACCAAATATAGATATCATTGGAGGATAAGTTCAAAACCACATTCACAAGTCCTTGGGAGACTTTTTCATATAGAAATATGCCTTTCATCATGTGTAATGCCCTTGCAACATTCCAATGCCTTGCCCTCAACATTTTTCAACAAAAAATTGGTAACAGGGTGGAGGCATTCACAGATGAATTCTCCACCTATGGGACTACATTTGAGTAAGCCTTAGACCATCTTGAGCAAGTGTTGAAAAGATGTGTGAAGATAAACCTTAGGCTTAATTGGTAGAAAAACCACTTGATGATCTAGGAAAGCATTGTGTTGGGGCACAAAATTTCATAGAAATGGATTGAGGTGGACCCTAAAAAAATAAGGGTCATCCATGGAATAACTTAACAACTAGAAATAGTCAAAGATATAAGGTCATTCCTTGGCCACACTGGCTATTACTAGTGCTTCATCAAGAATTTCTCTAAGATCACTAAATCATTGGTTTACTTGACAAAGAAGGATGTTTCATTCTTCTAGATTAAGGAATGTGAGCATGCATTCTAGCAACTCAAGCAAAAGCTCATGCAAACTCTGATTCTACAAGCACCTGATTAGTCTAGATCCCTCCATATTATGATAAACACATCCAATTATGGCTTGGAAGCTATGCTCACATAGTTGAATGATCAAAAACATTCCTAATATATCCACTGTATGAGTAGAAGCATTGTGGGTGCACAACTAAACTACACCACCATTAAGAAAGAACTAATGATAGTGGTGTATGCCTTGGAAACGTTCAGGCACTATGTGCTTGGATACAAGGTATTTGTGCACATAGATCATAGTGCAATTAGGTTCTTGATGAATAAGCTAATGGTGAATCCCCATGTCATATAGTTTTTGGTGATATTGCATGAGTTCAATCTAACTATGGTGGATAGAAAGGGGACCAAGAATATGGTAGCTGACCACTTATCTTGATTAAGATGGGATAGAAAAGAGGTGGAGAGCCCACTTTTAGATCAATTTTCTGATGAATTCCTCTTTTCTAGAGCTATTACTAAATAAGTATCCATGAAAACCAACTAGTATGATGGCATCCTCACCTACCTTCTTACTCAAGAGATGCCATAGCAGTGGAATAATAGGAAGAAATAATAGTTTCTTTAACAAGCTAAGTACTTCATGGAAATCAATGAACACCTTTACAAGGTGTGCATCGATGGCCTAGTTCGATGTTACATTCTTGATGATGATCAATTATGTGTTCTCCAAGATGCTCATAAAGGCCCTTGTGGGGAACATTATGCTAGAAGATGAATGGCCCTGAAAATCCTCATGGCAGAGTATTACTAGCCTATACTTTTTAGGGATACCAATTACTTCATTTTCTCTTATAACCATTGTTAATGTGATGGGAGGATGGTCACTTGAATGGAGGAGCCTCAATAGTGAATCCAACCATTGAAAGGCTTCAACATTTGGGACATTGATTTCATGGGTTCCATCACTCCCATGTCCAATAAGAAGGAATACATCATAGTAGCTATTAACTACTATACCAAATGGGTAGAAGCTACAATAATCACCAATTACACATCTTCTATAGCTACTCGTTTTGTACAACAATGTGTTGTAAACAAGTATAGAGGGCCATGTGCACTTATTTCTAATAATGGAACTCACATTATAGGCATCACATTTTGGAAGCTCATGCAACACTTAGGGGTTAAGCATAAATGAACAACTCCATATCACCCCCAAGCCAATGGTTAAGCAGAGGTTACCAATAGGGAGATAAAAAAGATACTAACATGAACTATTAGTAAATATAGGAGGGATTGAAGCAATAAACTCAATGATGTCCTTTAGTCCTATCGATCCACTTAGAAACTTCCTATTGGCTACTCTTCCTATGTGCTCATGTATGAAAAATTGCCAACACTTCCAATGCAAATAGAAATTTGTACACTTTTAACTACTTGTGACATTTGTCTTGACTTAAGCCTAGCATAGAAAGAAGATTAATGAATCTCAACATGCTCGATGAAAATTGATTGGTGGCCTTGTCATCTAACAAAGTGCACAAAGCATATAATAAATAACAACATGACCTAAGAATAAGAAAAGTGAAATTTCAATTAGAAGATAAGGTCTTATAATAGAATCCCACAAACATTCCATAACGAACTAAGTTCCAAACATTGTGAGAGGGATCTTATATTATCAATAAAACCTAAAAGCCCAAATAAAAAGCTACTAGTCAACACATAATAACTCAAGCCTTTCCACAAACCCAAGATAGCTAATGACCACAACACCTTAATAGATGGACAAGCATGCTTAATTTTTTGAATCTCCACCTTCCTACTTAGTCTTGGGAAAGATGTCCATCCATGTTGAAATAATCAAACACAGTGGCTCCTCAATTTTTCATTTTTTTCCAATTATCATTATTTTTGTTTTGCACCATTCTTGGTATGTTTTCTCTTTCTTGAGTTTTCTACAATTTTTTTCTATATTCTACTTTATTTGGTTTTTAGTTTTCTTATGTTTTTCTTTCTTTATTGCTACCATGAGTTGGTGAAACTATAGTTGTCAATTGATAATGGTTTCTCCTTTACAATGTTATTCTATATTTCAATTTTGATGTTGATAATTGAGATAGTATCTTTTCATGATAACAGGTAATGAGTCCATGTTATCTACTAATCCAAAAAACTCTATGGTGTTCCCTTGTTTTGGAAATATGAGGCTCCTTCTTAAATGTAACTTATAATGAACTTGTGACCATGGAAGTTTTTGAATATGGGATGGATTAAATGGATAGATAAGGGTATGACTAAGTGGATTTGACACTGTTGGTACTTGTCTACCCTTTTGGGCACATTAGTATCTTCATGGGTTCTTTGCCATTCCTATGTCAACCAATAACAAAAAGCTAAGTCTCTACATGGTGTCCAAAAATTAAAAAAAAACACACACACACAATAATGGGAATTCAAAGCACATCCCTTAGAATCAATAGCAGGCTACAAGCATTGGTTATGGGGCTAGAAAGACATATTACCCATGCCTAAAGGCCCCATCTAACTAATGCAATTCTCACTTCCTATTTCTCTTTTCATCCTTTTTTGGAATGGTGATTGATCTGTGGGGATGTTTCTATGCTCTAGGGGTGGACTAGCCTAAGAGTGTTAATGCAAAGTCACTAGAAGTGGTTGGTTTTAATTTGGACTAAGGATAGACATTATCAGGTCGTATTAACCACAAAACCCACAAGGGACTTCATGTGACCATGATACGAGACTCCATTCCACACTCTACTTCATCTACCTATGCTTTCTATAACTCATCTTACTACATTTTCTCATGTTTGTTTCAATGTATTGGTTTGATATAGTTAAAGTTCTTTAATAGTTTCTTTGGTAATTTGGTCCTTAACTAACCATAACCATTAATCATCCATGGGGTCCATGAACTCCTTGGTTTGAGGGTATGCAAGGGCATTAAGGGCATGAGCTTTCTATGGGTAGGATCCACTTATATACTTCTTGGTTGGACTGTTTAAGTACCTCATCCCTTAAGCATTTTTGCATTCAAACCTTTTGTACTCCATGTCAATTACATCTAGTTTTGCACTCCTTAATTAAAATTCTACAATAAAATATCATTTTTAATGAATATTATTCCATTATTCATGCATTCCATCATGTTCTAGGTTCTTCTGGATTTTCTTGGACTATAATTTTGTGATAAAACTCTTAGTTTTTCCTTGGATTTTTAAAGTACAAAATTTACACCTACAGCTGAGTCGATGTAGCCACCTACGTTGAAGAGACCCTATCAATGAAGCCACCTACATGGATGCCACCCCATCAACATAGTCCAAAATATTGTATATATATATATACACATAAGCACTTGACCGATTTTACAAATTTTGATTTAGATGCACAAGGAGTTTTTGTTTTTTTAGGAGCCCAGAACCTTCCAAAGCCAATAACTTGTAAACCTCTTGTCTGATTAATCCCATTCTTTGATCATAAAGCTACCAAAGGTGAGCTATACATCATGGGGGCCACAAATTTTAGGTTTTTTAATGAAATTTTTTTCAAATTTTTTCTAACTTCCACAAGGTTTAATTAATAAAATAATATTAAAATCACTAATTCATGAGAGTTAAACCTTTCTAACGAACTCTGGTAGTCATCTAAGTAAAATAATAATAAAATAATCAATTTTCCATAATCACAACATTGCTAAAGTGTAACAAGATTAAACGAGACAAGGTATCTAAATGTTCCAAGTTACACAATAAACATTAATCCTTGATCATGTTGTGATTATAGATGGTACCAAGACCTAAATGAGGAGGAGAGGTAGGATTGTTCCAATTGAGGAACAAGCAATCAAGAACTAAAATGGACCAATAGTTTGAGTAGCCCCAAGAGGCATAGTTTAAACACATGTAATGGACCTCTTTGGAAGGAGCTCAAAGTGGAATTTTTTCATTAGATTCCTAAAGTTGAAACAGAGTAATCCCACTAGGATGAGGCACTAGAACCAAGGCCAAACCTTGAGGTCACTTTGATAGATGCCTACCTTAGGCAAATTTTTTTCAAGGAGATATAGAGTTTAGTTCTCCAAGAGTTGAACCTTAGTTCTTTCTTGGACTTTGCTCTAAAAGATATTAAAGCTTAGCTATAGAATTCTTTCATGTGGCCCATTCTTCTAGTGAAGAATGGTACATGGGGAAACATACTTGTTTTGGAACAATAGGTAGGCTGATGCCACTATGAAGATCAAGGACATTAGTATGTCATACTTGGTGGAGGCCATCTCTCAAGTTCTTAGGTTACTAGAAATAGGGGCAACATTGGTGGAAATCTCAATAAAAACATACCTAAAAGTAAATAAGGAGTGGGTCTAGCGGTGCTATGGAGTCAATTGTAATGAATACCATGCACTCACTAGTGTAGAGAGGGTGTATTTAAAAATCATAGCCTACCACCTTAATCCAACAATGAGGCTAAGCAAAGTGACATCCTTCTTTGCCTATGTGTGCACCACTATGAGTAAGAAATTCCCAGTCAATCTCCCATAATTGATCTACTTAGAAATCAAGAAGCACTTTAAGGAGAATGAACGTGGGAGAAAGGCATTCCTGTTTCTACACCTCATTTGCAAATTATGAAAAAGGGGAGTAATAGCCTACTATTCAAGTGACAACCTTTGACATGCTCATATTGCCTCTTAGGAAAAAATGATGAAAGATAAGGTGCTTTTCAAGATGCATGAAGAGTAGCAGCCACCACCACCACCCACTCATGAAACAATGTTGAAGGCTTATGCTACCATTGAGCACATGCACAAACTCCATGAGAAATTCTTGTCATAGTAGTAGGAAGGATTGAGTGATGATGAACCCTTAGTCTACTGCCTAGCATTGAGCCATCTCAATGAAGTTACTAGAATCATTAGTAGTATGGAGGGGTTGGCACCAATTTTTTCTATCCAAAGGATGCAAGTGTCCATGAGATCAAATTCTGAGCATCTAAGAAGTAATGATGTTTCTTTTAGGGCAACAACAATTCCCAAACATCTCTAGGAACACTGCTACTTTCTCAGTGCACTTAGAGGAGGATGAGGAGACAACTATGCTAATGATGCAATACCAAGGGTAGGAAATAATGGCAAAGGTGATGTTTGACAAAGTGGAAAAAACACTCAAAGCTCCTACAGCCTTTGTGATAGATGTTGCTGCACTTAGGGATGTGTAGGAATTTGCAGGCGTAGAAAGTGGGAGATTTAGCATAACCCAACATAAAGAATTGTTGGATAGATTAGTAGGAACTAGGCAATTGCTTCTGTGGGGTTTTGACCTTTAGGATAATATTATAGGAACCTAGTCAGTGTTCTTGGAGGCTAGGGGCAAATACATCATCACTAATGCCCAAATTGAACTAGACACAGTTGAAAATCAATGTCTGACTACTGAAGTTGCAGAATTGAGAGCCCACCTAGCTAATCCCACCATACTCAGCTAGGTTGTAACAAGAGATGAAAATTTTTAGTAGCTTTAACACAAACATTAGAAGGCTAAGTACACAAAGGAGTTGGCAATCTTTGATCAATCCTTAGTAGAGGCCACAAGTTAAAACACAAAAAAGGACTTGTTAGAGATTCACAAGAAGAATGTGGTTTTGACCTAGGAAAATTGTCACCTACAAAATTTCAAGAACCAAAAGGACAAAATGATGAAATTCATCCAATAATAGCAAAAGCAACTTGCCAAGGTAAATACAAAATTGAGGATGTTGGCTATGGAAAATAGCAATCTCTCAATGAAGGAGATCTATGCCTTGTGCCAGAAATCAGTCATTGAGATCGTTGCTTGGAAAAATGAGGCCCTTATGTTTGAAAGGGTTAAAAATCACTAAAGGGACCAGGTTGGCCATTTCAAAGAGGTCAATGAAAAAGACATCTAGTTGGTAGAGTTAAAGATAAACAAGGCCCTCTAATGACTCGAACAAAGAGGTGGCATGTGGTAGCCCATCTTTGATGCACTGAATATGTATAATAAGGTATAGATATACCTCAAGGAGCTACAAATAGAGGAAATGATGGAGTACATGGAGTTAGCCATCCTTAGTCATGCAAACTTGGCAATGTTGACTGCTAGAAGGCTAAGGTCAAAATTAAAGAAGTAAGTACCTAGCTTGTACCTCTTGTACAAGGCAAAGTTCAAGCATCATAAGGAAATGAAATAGAAGCTAGAAATAGCCAATTTCGAGCTTGAAGTCCTTAAAGCCTGATTGACATCAATAATCAATGGCTAAGGACCTAGCTAGAAGAATGAGCGACTACCAAAAGTTGTAGAATGCTATCAAACCATTCAACATTGAATGCAAAAAATTTGTTGTTTGGTTTATTAATGTTTAGTAGTTGTTTCCTATCATGCCTTGTCAGTGGGATGTTCTATTACTATCCCACATCAGTGATGTTTTGTGGACTATGTACGATCCCTAAAGTAAGGATGAGAAGATGAAAGCATTGCTGGATGTGTTTCATCTTCCACTAGTACTCACGACTGCAGTAGTATAGCCACAATCATTGTGTGCACCAGAGGTAGGGAAAGATCCTTTAGAAACTTAGGAGCCTCCATCACTTATGACCATTTGATTTTTCCTTTCATCTTCAAGTTTCCAGAGGGGTTCAGTTATCAATTTTATTGTGGTGTTTAATTTTGTTTTCATGAATACCAATTTTTGTAAAAGTTGTAAATTTGTAAACATGATCACTTAGTGTTAGTTTGATTTGGTTGGAGTTAGTTAGTCAACAATCCCATACCTTTTCAACCTTTTGTAAAAGGCTTGTTCCTCTTTTTCTTCACTTGAGAATGAGTTTTCATTTAATCATGGGGGTATGATGAGTCATCATTGGTTGGATTGCATTAATGTGAATGTGTTGATGCAATCCTGTCGACTTGTACCCATTGATGCATATATGTCGATGGAGTGTCTAGTCTTCCCTAAATAAATAAATGAACCTAATGAATTTAAGATATTCATTCACTAGTATCACAGTGGAGCTCTTTTAGTTTGTTCTTTTGAGAGTTAGAATACTCTCTAAGTGTCCATAGTAGGAGTTGAGAAGTGTAATGATCTTTATTCAAGCATTGATGGACCTGGACACTTTGATGTGAATGACAATAAATATGAGCTTCTTGATAAACCTTACATAACTTGGAATTAGCATAATATTTACTTTAATGCACTTTGTTATTCTACAATTTACTTTCATGTAGTTAATTAATTAACTAAATATGGATAATTAACATAGATAAGTACAACCACCTTGAGCTTATGTTAATGCTTGGTAATCCCAGTAGTCTTTACAGTTGGTAACCCCATAGCATTGCAATGTGTTTAGGATGTGTACAAAAAGTGGGAATAGATGCTTATGTTAGGATTAGATTAGGGCATAGATAGTTTATAGATTAATTAAGCATTTAATTACTTTATTCTCACATTTAGGATAAATAAATAAAAATATAATAGTTATACAAATCATGTGTCTTAGTTACACTTAACCATACCATTGAACCTCCCAAGTGGAATTGAGAAGATAATGATCATGTCCATGAGTTCACTACCTAGATAATGTGTACTTAGAAGGCTACAGTCTATAGAATTTTATTGGATCACTTAGTAAACATTGGTGATTCATATGGTTGGGCGTAGGGACTACTTGCTACCCATCAATGTGCGTGGTTGTTAAAAAAACACAGTAGGTTGTTAACTATGTCTTTGTTGATTTATGTGCCTGTGCTTCTTTTTAATGTTATCATCATGAGAGAGTGGTATTTTTTTCATTTTATCTATATTTATGCTTGTAAGTGAATTAGTCCCATCAATATGTGATATAACTACCTAAGTAATGGTGGCACTATAAGAGGATTATGACCTACAGACTCAACACTCATCCCAACAAGGCAGGGTCATAAAAGGGTTAGTGGATGAGCAAAATCCTAATCTCTTTTAAGTTGTTACATCCAAGCTTGAACTTAATTCTTACAACTTGAGAAATACATAGGTTACTATTACTCTAATTGGTAGTCCCTTAATGGTGGCATCAACTCATTCACAAATAAGACTCTTCTTAATAATACTTATAAAATTTTAGCTAAATACATGGCTTATCAAATTTAGAAGATCATTAAAGATATTATGAGCCTTGAGTAGACTAGTTTTGTTAAAGGTAAATATATCTTAGATAATGTTATTACAATTTGGGAGGGAATGTAGTGGGCTTCTGATACTAACAAGGACATCACTTTTATTATGTTATATTATGGTAAAGATTATGTCAAGTTTCAATGAAATTTTATTATTTATTGTCTCTATAAGCTAGAATTTGGTGATTATTTTATTCATCTTGTTTGTACTCTAATCACTAATGCTAATGCTCAACTTTTTACTAAACTTGGATAAGTTTCTCATTATCTCTTGAATGATTAGTTTCTTAAGGTTGTCTTCTAGATCTCTATATTTTTATCATTGTTGTAGAGTTTCTTTTTGGTGTAGGTACACCTCTTTCAATTCCCTTTGTTTCTTCCCTATTTGTATGAAGGCATCTTGGAGGACTAGAAGATGATTGAAGATGTATTGAGATCAAAGGAGACATATTCCTACTTTTGTTAATGTCTTAGGTAGGATGTCTTGGTGATGTCCAGTATAAGATGCCTTCTTAAATGAAGAGATGTCTTGTTATTGAGAAGGCATCTCTCAAAAATAGTGAACATCTTTTCCAAGAGCTAGATTTTCACAATAGACATCTCGCAAAGGTCAGAGATGACCCCATATGAGTAGGGAAATTTTTGAAATTGGATATTCCAATTCAAGAAATAGTGGGAAGAGGTAAAAAAGAATGGGAAATAATAGAAGATCTTCAAGTGGATCTTGAGGAAGGTTTTCTAGGATTTTTCTTATTTTTTTTCTTATAAATATAAGGTGTTTCATGCTTTCACTAATAGAGGGAGGACAGCTTGTGAAAAGAAAATTGAGTGAGAGACAAGGGAGAATACTTGAGAGAGATTGATGGAATCTCTTATAAGTGTCTTGTCTTGAACTTTGGCTCCACAATAAGAAATTGAGCATTAATAGGGGACATGTGTGGATTTTAAGATCCTTAAAAGAGTTATGAGTCGAGCTTGGCTCCTCATCTTTGCTATATTTCCTCTGTAATTTGAGAGTTCTTTTAATATAGGAAATATTTTCTTCATTTCATTATGTTGTTCTTGTTTTCTAAGCTAGATCTGCTTGGAAGTTTGGGAAATGGATCCTTTTTGGATCTATTGAGGTAGTGCCTCCTATTCCACTTTCACATCATCTACATTATGGTCAACAAAGGAATATCATTAAGGGAATTTTAATGGATGATTGAGGTACACAATTGCTTAACATGCACTTTGCATATGATTCTTAATTTATGAATGATAATTATCTCAACATATCAATATTCTTTTAGCTAGAATGAATGATTATTGTGTTTTACATGGTTCTTGTATCAATTGGCAAAAATCTTTCATTTATTGTAATGACAATATTGATGGATGGGTTACTTTTAAGCCTTGAAAAATCATTAAAAAAGATTCTATTCTTAAAATTTTAGGAATACCTTTTTCTTTTGAGCCTAATCTTACTATTTTGTAAAATTTTTTGATTGATAAAATTTAAAAAAGCTTGATAACTGGAAATAATAAAGCTTAGGCTTACTGGCAAAGTTTTAGAAATTAAGTAGATGCTTCAATCAACTCATGTTTATTACTCTAGCTGTTGTGCTTCTTCAAAAACTTCTTATGATAGAATTGATTGTATTATTCATCGGTTTCTTTGGTTTGCTAAGTAATAAGTGTTTTTCTAGAGTTTCTTAGAATATTTGCTCTAATGGTAAGAAAGATGGAGGACTTAGTCTCATTAATTGTTATAATTAGGATATTTTCCTTGTGCTAAAATGGATTGCAAATTGTATTAATGGAGATGATGTTTGGATGCTTCTTTTAAGAAATAAACATATGCAAGAAAAACCTAAGAATGATAATAGTTGGCTTCTAATAACTTTCTTCACTACCTACGTTTTCCTCATGCCATTTCTATTTCTAGTTTTCCAATTCTTAAATAAATTTGGAAGACATGGTGCGAGCTTAGTAAATTAGCCCATGGTGGTTTTCTTTTAATGAAAGAGATTGGGTTACTAATTTATCTAGATTATGTATTACTTGAAGAAAATTTAGTATCACTGTAGTTTCTTGTCTACATATGCTTAATAAATGAATTACATCGAATGAAACTTTTAGCCTATAAATTTTGAATAAAAAGAGAAAAAAGAATTTTGAAAAATTGATTTCTAATCTTGAGAATTTATGTGAAGTTGGTAATAGTTTATATTAGGCATTTCTAAATATTTTTTAGAAGGATGGAAAATTTGAATTTCCTTTTAATTCAAAAGTTTCTTACAAGATTATTACAAAGAATGATTTTATTTATAATAAATTCAAGAAGACTTAGCAACTGCAATTATCATCACACTTTTGAATGAGAAAAATGAAAGATATTTGAAGAGCTCCTACATTTCCTAAAATTTATATTTGTATGGTTTTTTATTTATCAAGATATTTCTATTAACACTTATCTTAAACATATGAAAAATATTTCTTCTTAATGTCTTCTTTGTAGAAGTGAAGGCCCATTTTCTCAGGTTTTTTTTTTTTGAGTGTCATATTGCTCATCATGCTTGGAAATGAACATCTAGAATTTGTAACAACATTTAACCAAGAATTAATGAAGTCATTCTTGTTGATCAACCTACTTTTTCTTCTTTCTTTCTTTTCATTCAAAAATGTCATCAACCACTCATTTTTTACTCTATTTGGAAGCTTCGGTATGCAATTATTCTCCTGCAACAATAGCATAACTATGACTTCATTTTAAGAGTTAAATACTAGATTCTCAAAGATGTCTCTTTTTAGCTACAACTTCAAGCAAAAAAGCTACTAGTGAAAGTTAAATAATTCATTTATTTTCTATGGTAAAATTTATTTTTATTTAAAAGTCTTCAAGATGGGAAGCATTTACTTGTTATTACTATTTTTTTATTATTTCTAATTGATGTATTCTTTTTTCTTTAGAGAGATTTTCTTCCTTATCTTTACCAGAAATCCTTTAGTATGAAATGAGAATACGTGAGAGAACTTCTGAATAAGGGCAAGGTGTTCTTGCAAAATTGTTCTTTTATAACCTTGTAAAAATACCTTCACAAATTAAATGTTAAAAATCTAACTTGCAGTCATAAATAGTTTTTGGATTGATATAACCCTCAATAAATCATTTATGACATGAAGGAACATGAACTCAGAATTGAATATGAACTTTTTCTATCATCCACAAACTTGGAACACTAGGGAGAGTAATAAAAGATAGTAAGTCTAAGTAATAAAATTGATAATGTCTAACTAATGTTGGTAAAAACTAATGAAAATACTCATGCACACAAGTAAGTAGAAGAGTACAAAGAGTATTGAGTTTCCTTTAAGTCACACCCTATGCAAACCTTTGAATCCTTCCTAACACAAATTTATTAAAGGTTTATTTAATGAAAGTGATCTCATGCTTCCAAAAAAATGAAAATCATAAAGTCTATGGATGGGTGGATGATGTGGACTCACTACCTATTTCACAAAAAAGAAACCATGTCTTAGCCATCTATAGAAAAATTCACAAATAGAAACCAAACATTAGCAAATAAAACATTAAGCACAAACCACCATTTGCAATAGCTACAATACCACTATGTCCTAGTGGCACAAAGCATATTTATTAACAAAAAATAAAAAATTACACTAAAATAAAGTAAAATATATAAGTATAAAATATTTAAGAAAGATTTAAATGTATTAACAATGATGTAAAATAGAAAAAAAATTAAAATCAAAAAGGTATAAAATAAAAAATTTGCAAAAAAAATGTCTAAAACAAAAAAATAGAAAAAATGAGTCATGGATATGATTAGCATGGATGGTCATCTCTCTTTCTNAAAAAATAGAAAAAATGAGGAGCCATATGGATGATTTAGCATGGATGGCCATCTCCTGCATGAATAAGTAGGAAAGAGGTGATCCAAAAAATTAAGCATGATTGTTCATCCATTAAGGTATTTGTTTCATTGGCTTGCTTGGGCTCATGGAAAGGCTTTATCTATTGGATGTTAACCAACTACTTTTTTAGGCTTTTAGGTTTGTATATGATCATGGCCCTATAAGGAAAGATTTAATCAATTATATAAGACCCCTCCTATAATGTTTAAACTTAGTTCATTGATGTATGTACATGGGGTTCTAGTAAAGAACCTTATCTCCCAGTTGAAATTTCTCTTTTCATATTCTAAGGTCATGACACTTTTTGTTGAATGCCTTGTGCACCTTATTCAAGGATAGGACTACCAATCAATTTTCATCTATGATGAGTGGCGAGGTACCCCTACACTCAACCATA
>MNCI01008967.1:203774-254781 GCA_015680685.1 Gnetum montanum | reverse complement strand
CAACATTAGTAAGGTTGTTTAGGAAATCAAGTTATACCTTACTACTTGCCTCAATTGAAGATCGTATGTTATTGTGTGATCGTGCCCAAAAATTATAATGATGGGTCCTATAACTTAGGTGGATTTGTGCTTTAATATCCCGGTATACTTAAGGTCATATGATTTATGGCACAATTTTTCTAAGTGTTAGTATTAATTACCCTACTTGATGTCCTTTGGGCAATGAAAAATTTCAAAAAATTTAGGCACTTTTCGGCAAGTGTCTCTCCCCCACGATTGAACTGAACACTCCGGGTTCAAGTAGGTTAAAACGAAATTCAAATCAGAGTACCAGCGCGCGAGATATAGTTGAAAAAGCAAGGGTCACTCAATCGTAAGTCGTAGAGAAAAAATTCAAAAACTTCCCCCCGCATAAATGGCCAAATAAAGCTAAGTGTTGCAGTGGGGGTTCCTATTTATAGGAACAGGGGACGCGATATCGCGTACGATACATCGCGTACGTGATATCTCGTGGGACGCAATATCGCATACGCGATATCTTGTCCAAATAGCAGTGAGACACCTGAAAGAGACCGAATTTTTAATGATTTTTCTTGAAATTAATGTGTAAAATGAGGACATTGACAAGGATTAACATATTCAAGGGTAAGTACATGAATTCGAGAGGCACTTTGAATGATAAAGATGTGAATTTGACAATTAAAACTTTGGTGGTTATGAAGAAAAGGGAATGTAATGGTACATTGGAATGTTAAATTTTTGAGGGTTAATAAATGGGAAAGAAAATTATGAAAAACTAAGCTGAGGGTAAGAAATGGTGTGTTCTAGCTAGAGAATTAATGAAGATTACAACAAAATTACACAAGTGGGTCCTCCCCAAAGCAGGTTTCAACCTATTATGCCCTTGTGTAATCACACTTAAAGTGTCCGTGGGCACTAGAAAGGTTAAATGTAATCTGCACTAACTCCACAAAACACACACATATAAATATCACCGAAATGAGATGAAAATTTTATGTTACATGGGTCACGAGCTACAATTACATGAACAGTGAGATGAGATGAAGTAGAGAAAGGGATCGTAGAGATCGGGACATGAGGTAACTGACCCAGGGCACCATGAATCTTGTGTGTAAAGCATGATTAATGTGTCATTGACCCATCGTTCCAAGATCAGGACCAAGTCCATCCATCTAATCAGTGACATCGCATTGCTTCATCCCATGATGAACAACTGTGAGAGTACCATAACAACAAGGCGTACAATCACTTGGCATTTAGTACAAGGGAGGAGTGATTTTTGTTTTATGGCACTTTTCTTTTTCTTTTCTTCTTCTTTTTTTTTCACTTTACTAAATCCAGAGAAGTTTCCAACCTTCAGGCATGGGTACATGTCTTTCCAGTGGGACCCCCTAGAACAGCATTTGATTGTCGAGTGCCCTTTTGATTAATCTTACTCCCATTTTTCATTAGATCTACAAGGATCTTAGTACAACCATATTGCATGATAACTCCCACAGATGTCACCAAAGAGAATCCACAAGTCCCCTTGATGTCACACCCTAATCATTCCCTCTTGGTCCATCCCTCTTCATTCTGGGTACAATGAACACAAAATTAATTTTAAGTTTTTGAAAATTTCAAGAATATCACTGTACCCCAGAATAGACCCTCTTTATTTATAGAGTGGATGAGTGGATGTAGTGGGCTCACTGTTTCAAATAATTGATCACTCATGACTTAATAACATAAAACACATCTCAACCAATGATCCACATGAGTGCTTTATTTGTAGATGAGATTACTTACACAAACAGAAAAAGAGAAACACACAAAAAAGATAAAACAAAAAGTTGAAAAATGAAAAACTGGAAAACAAAAAGATGAAAAATTAAAGAAAATTAAAAACATTTATTAATCCTGCTTGTTATTAAAATGGGGGATATCCCCCATAACTAAACGGTTGAGTATGGCTAGGATTAATAAATGGAAAACGAGGATCCTTGCATATTGGAAGTATTGGGACCAGTCTGTACTTATCCCCTTGGGGTTCACACACTTGATTATAATAAGCATAGTGGGGCACTTTATACGATGTAGTTCCCAGATAACGAGTTGACCCACTATGGTGTTTGTGACCGTTAGATGATATGCAAGGATTGGATTGATGCCTCCCATGGTTGTGTTCATTGGGCCTTATGGTTGTTGGAGTGTTTGATGGTGGCCCTGATGAAGTTACATGAGGCGTTGGGTTCAAAGGCAAGGGTACACCACATTGTTGAACTTGTGCTGAGTTGGAAGATGTAGTGGCCTCAAAATTATGTTGTCCCTTCCTACGGCCATGTTTAAAGAAAGGACACCTTTGATGTTGCTAAGGTTGCTCACTGCTATTAGTAGCAGTAGCACAAGTGTTGTTCATGGGTTGTTGTGGTGGCACAAACACCTTAGGAACAGTTGGTGGCATTGTGGAAGGAGGGAAAGGATAAGAGTGTTGAAAGTTAGGAGGAATGAAAGGTGCACAAGGTGGTGGTTGTGTTGGAGGTATGGGCTGATAGTATTGTGGAGAATGGTATTGTGGTGAGATAAAGTGTGGTGGCCCAGTTGAAGAAATAGGAGGTTGAACATGATAAGCATTTGGATTTGGAAAATATGAAGGGTGCCTCCAGTCTAAGGGTGGATTCCCCCACGACTGGGATTGTTGCCATTGTGGTCTAGCACAGTATCTCTGTACAAACTCTGGATGTAACGTGTTTCCCCAATGCTCATGTAGATGTAACAGTATTGGGCATTGGCCTTTGGGGTGATCGTATAGGCATATATTTCATTCATATGTATGATTGGTAGTTGAGTGCCTAGTCCCTTCATTTCTTCTTTCCAAATGTCTATTATTTCACCCTGCTTCTTGGGTTGTCAAAACTCTATCTCCAATGATGTTAACATATTCTCCACACTATTGATTCATCCACTCCAACATCTTATTGATCTTTACCTTGGCTTCTTCTAACAATTGTTGTATTGGCAAAGATGATGTTTCCACCTTGAGATTTGTTGATCTCTCCTTGTTATGATCATGGATCGTTGTTGAGTTAAGATTTTTGTCCCGTTGATGTTTTTCAGCACTCTCCCATGTAGCTATTTCTCCTTCTTCTTTTGCTACCCACTTAATAAGCTCTTGGATTTGATGGGTTCATAGGTTGTATAGTTGACCTCGAGCATACGTTCCTAAGGTCTCTCTTGTTTCATTACGTAGCCCATCAATAATATGGTACATTAGCCTTTCCTTGGAAAACCCATGGCCTGGACAGTTGTTTAACAGTGAATAATATCTTTCTAAGGCCATGTCCAAAGGTTCATGTTTTGCTTGTTTCCATTCTTGGATTTGTTTCCTCAAGGCTGACACTCTTGCGCAGGTTTGATATTTTTCATTAAAGACCTCTACCATTGTTGACCAACGTCATATCAAATTTGGTTTTAATGATCTATACCATACTTTAGCTTGGACAACGAGTGTCATAGGAAAGAGCTTCAGTTTTTGCCAACTGTTATCAATGTTATTCCATGTGCACACATCGTAGAAGGCTAGTAAATGTTGATGCGGATCTAAGTCATAGCCTCCGGAAAATTTTGGAAAGTTGTTTAAATCGAGCCTGGGTAGTCGGCTCTCTTTACGATGCCTACGTGAGATTCGAACAGCCTCTTGTATTTGCGTTAGGCTTGTAGTGGCCAGTGGGGGTTCATCGTCATCGGGTAAGTTATGTCTTCGTGTGTTACGATGACGTTGTTTTTGTTCATTCTTATAGGAAACTCCCACTTCAGGTTGTATACTCCAATCTTCATCGTCATATAGCTCATTGGTTCTCCAATGAACTTCCTCACTAAGTGTGGCGTTATTATCATCTTGTAGGAGAGGCATTGTTGTGTGTGAATTTATGTGACTTTTTATAATTACTTCTTTTTAAGAGATATATCATTAAGTTCTTTACAACGACCTTGTATGATATAACTAATCTAGATAACTAGCACCATCCCCGGCAACGGCGCCAATGATGAGTGGCGAGGTACCCCTACACTCAACCATACGAAACGAGCGTCGCACGCGCGATCCGGTCGAACTCCGCAGATGGACTAGTTGTGGCACCTAGATAGTTAGCCTTAGGTCGCAGTTCGCTGTCTTCCCATCTAGACTAGTTTTGCATATGTCACGTATGGTTTAGTCTAGATGAGGTGTATGATGTGTTCTAATTCTAACGCTACTCCTGATGGCAGTGGAAAATAATATTAACTAATCTAAGCTAAGAGGAAAAGGGTAAGAAAATCTAATCTAGCCTAAGTGCGACGAGCAACCGATTCCTTGATCAACCGTACACATCTTGGACTTCGTGCACGACTGCCACTGGGACTACCAAGCATAGGCCTAGGTACGCCACTGGGATTACCAAGCGCAGACCCCAAATACGCCACTGGGTTACCAAGCGTAGATCCCCCTAGCTACACCACTGGGCTACCAAGCAGTCACACTTAAATGCTCGTAATCAAGTCGTACTCGTTCCGCTTCTAGGAGTTTAAGGGTGAGAAACTAATCGCGATGAGTAACCGATTCCTTAACTAGCCGTACACACCCGTAGATGCTCGTAGTTAAGTCGTACTCACACCGCGCTATGAAAGCAATAAATAATATTAAATAAATAACAAATAAATAAACTAAGTGAATGCTACAATGATAAAGTAATCTTGATCTTTATTGCCGGTCATGTGCATGTCCAAGTACGGCACACTCGAATAAAGACACCATACAATTACATTCACCACACTGCGGGCAGACACGGGAAAAAATCTAACTCTGGAGGGATCAAACTACCAGAGCTTTACTACTCTAAAATTGGAATCCCCAAACAAGGGAGAGCCACCTCTTATTTATAGACATGGTGGCTAACTACGATATAGCGTACGCGATATCGTAGAGAAGGATGTGATATCACGAGGGATGCGATATAGCGTCGGTGGCGATATCGCGTACACAATATCGCGGCCTGTGCGAACCGTGTCTCATCACACTTGGATAATATTATTGTTGCTAATTGATCTACTAGGGATTGCCTTGATGATAAGGTAATCTTCTAGGTGTTTGTCTTTTTGCTAGTCATGGATTTAGAGCATAAACCCCAGACTCTTGTAAGTGTGACATGATGGGGCAACGTCACTTAGGATGTTCATATTGGTAAATGTCACATCCACCATCATCATCTAATTCAATTTTTGCAACTTCCTCTGCTACAGAAATCTTTCCCTTATCCCTTTGATTGGCATGTTTAGCTTCCTTTCACCTCCTACACTCACAATCACTACTTTGTTCTTTGGACTCTTTAGCAATTTTTAAATTAGTTTGAAATCTACTATTCATAGATTCCCATAGCTAATCTATCTTAGCCAAAATTTCAAAGATAAATTTTTGAATCGACAAGGTTTTCTAGTTCACCACCTCATCAAGTGATGATTTCTCCTCACTATCATAAAATCAAACCTCTCTCTTGCAAATGGAAGGATATCACTTATATTCTTCTATACTTTATTATTTTCTTAGCTCTTCTTCTTCTTTTTCTACCTACTCAATAAGCCTCTAGATCTGATGGGCTCTTAATTCCAAAAATCTTCCTTGGGCATAGATTCCAAGAGCTCTCCTCATTTCAGAGTGAAATCCATCTACAATGTGGCATAGTTGTTCCTACTAAGAGTAACAATGGCCAGGGCATCGATGTAATAAGAAATACTATCTTTCCATGGTGGCATCCAAGGACTCATGTATTTATTTCTTCCAAACCTGGATTTACCTTCTCATATTGGACACTTGAAAGTATATTTGATACTTATCATTGAATAGTTTGATCATCAAACTACATTTACAGATTATTTTCAACTCCAAGGACCAGTACTAGCTTTCTACTTCTTTGATGAGTGTCTTGGGAAACAACTTAAGCTTTTGCCAATCATTTTCTATGTTTTGTAAGGAACAAGCATCATGAAGATCTTGAAGAGGATTTTGTGAATTTGAGTTATATCCCCCCCTGCCCCCTTCAAACTTGGGGATGTTGTTCATATCCAATTTCTTGATCTTATTATCTTTCACATGCCTTGTCAGAATTCTCACTACCTCCATGATGTTTAGCATGCTTTGGGTAGTGAGAAAATGTTCATCATAGCCATGACCCTAGTTCCTATGATGCCCTCTACTACCTCTTTATTCATGGTGAAGGGCCTCTCTTGAATGCTTGTGACCCAGATCTTAACTTGCCCAATAGTCCCTATGATCATCTTAGTTTCATCTATCACTTCCATCATGATCACGTCTCCTACAATTATGTTCAGAGCTAGAAGAGAAAGAAGATGATGATGAAGATGATGAGCAAGGAGGACTAGCATCATCACAATGCCTACCACCCCCTCTTCAGTGGCACAACAATGATCATGATCATGCTACTTACCTACATCCCTAGCATGACTCCTCCTTGGATCTCCCTTTGTCATGGAATCCATTTTGTCTAGAACCAAGATTATGCATCATGAACTACAAGTTTTGGTTTTCACCTCCTTCACTGAAGTCAAAGAGAGGAGTCTCTCCATATGAAAAACCCCTAGAGAAGGGTTTTCCATCATCTTTTTGATACATCAGGATTAGGGAAACATTGGACCACTTCCCCTTCACAAACTCGAAGTGCTACTCTCACTATTAATCCCTTAGATGTTTTGCATCAATGGGATGATAATCCCTAGCATCACTATCCTACACATCATATTTAGCATGAAGCCCTTGGATGCCCAACCACAAACGAGTTTGTTGGAGCATTGTAGGAATGGATCAATCAAGTGGCAACACAATGTTTCCCTCCATGTCTCACCACCACAATTGTTCATCCTAATGTAGGATAAAGGTGAAATTTGGTACATACTCATCAGGATGATCATATACCATCTATATTACTAGGGCACCTGCTAATTTTCTCCATTAGACTTAGGTAGAGAATCAATCCTATGAGAAGAATACATCTTGTATAAGAAGAAAAGAAATGCAGTGTTCTTTCTTATAATTGTTGTAGTTATTTTAATGTATGATGACTTTAGGATTCACTCCAACATTGTTGAATAATTTTTTACTATGTCCTAGATAGCGCAAATAACAAACTAAAGGCCCCTTGCAATGGCACCAATAATGAGCGATGAGTATACCCTATGCCCAACTATAAGAATTACAAGAGTTTATGTGTAATCTAGTCAAATTCTGTAGACCTTAAGTTCCTAAGTATGCTAGTTCTATGAGGTGAAATCTAATAGTGACAATTTTTGTCTTTCCAACTACACTTGTGAAGCTTAGTTGTATGGTAAAGTGTAATTAGGGAACATGATCTTTATTATTTTATATTTTATTTGCCTACAATTAATAACACATTGAAACACAATTTATTAAACAACTTAACTAATCTAATTGCTAATTAATAACTATTCCTAACATAAGCATCCAGTCCCACTCTCCATACACATCCTAAATGCATACAACACTCTTGGGTTACCAAGCATTAAGAACTACTAGAATTACCAAGCATTGTATGTTATGCTCAAAGTGGTCATACTTATGTATTTTATCTATTTAGCTTACTTAATTAATTAAATCCTTAATTATCTTAATTAATTTTATAATTAATGAAAATAGTAAATATAGAAATAAATCATTAATCTATTCCAAGTGTTGTAAGATTTAATCAAAATGCTCATCTTTATTACCATTCACATTGGTGTGCTCAAGTACATCAATGCTCGAATAAAGATCTATACACTTTCTAACTCTTCTTGTGGACACTCAAAAATCTACTACAACTATGATAAGACCTCCCATAAACATGGTTGGTGTGCACATATTTATAGAATTTATTGTGGAGCTACATTGATCGGATCCCATAAATGTAGCAAACGCTATGTCGACGCAACCCCATCGATGGGGCAACATCATGTAGATGGGGTCATGTTAAAAGGGGCCCATTGATAAGGCCACATCAATGGAGGTCCATTAACATGACATTTTTATGCTTCATGATATCCCCATGACTAAACAAAAACTCATCCTTAAGTTCCTTTACAAAATTAGGAAGGTATAGGGTTATTGACAAACTCTTGACAAAACTGACCAACATGATAAAACTAACAACAAAATTAATTTCCTAAGTGTACAATTCAATATCATTACAAAAATTTATGGTGTTCATAACACAAAATGGAACACCATGGCATGACTACTCAAACTGGATAGCACATCCTCTAATAGCATGAAGATGATTAAGAGGTTCAAACAATCTAAGGAAGTGGAGGTTTTTGAGGTTCTAAAGGATCTTTGCTAGCTTCAACTACACACAGTGGTTGAGGCAGATATGGCTATTCTACTATGGCTACTACCTTTGATGGAAGATTAAAAGCATCCATGAATGTCTTTAACTTCTCCTCCTTGCTCCAAGGATCATTCACAGTCTACATGGCATTGCCAATGTGGGTTGGAATGGGGATAGCCCATGGATAGGACATTACTAGAAATATCTCCTTGACATTGATGAATTAGGCAATGAATTATTTATGTTCAATATTGAATGCCTTGACTATGTTTTGCAACTCCTGGTATTCATTCATTCTTTTGGCCAAGCTCTCAGCAATGGATCTTTAATCGATATATTTTTCCTTAAGAACCTTAAGTTTAGCATTTTCCTCTACAAGATTTTGCTTGGTGTCCTTGTGATGCTTGAACTTGGCCTCATACAAAAAATACAAGATAGCCACTTGCTTTTCTAATTTTAACTGCAGCCATCTGTCAGTCAACATATCTAAGTTTGTGTACTGAAGAATGGAAAGCTTCATATATTTAGTCATTTCCTCTATCTATGAATTCTTCAAGTGAATTTCTTCTTTATTATATTTATCAATCCCATTGATGATGGGCTACCATAATTTTCATCCTTGTTGGAGTTTTTGAAGGGTCTCATTCATCTTTACCTTTGTCACTTAAATTTGTTTTTCATTTATTTCTTTCTATAGGCTAACATGGTCTCTATAGTGATCCTTAACTCTCTCAAATTTGAGAGCCTCTAATTTCCAGGTAGCTACCTCTATTGTAGCCCTTTGGTAAAGGGCATAGACCTCCTCCATGAAGAGGTTTCTGTTCTAGGCTATCAATCTCCTTAACTCTATGTTTGCTCTAGCTAGTTGCTCTTGCTGTTGATGGATAAAATGAGTCAATTTTTGTTTATGTGCATTAACATTTCATAGGCAATGGTTTTCTACAATTAGCTACACATTTTCTTAATGGGTCAAATCCAAGGGCTTCTAAATTTTATGCTGGGTGGCCTTTGCCAAGGATCGGTCGAACACCAATGTCTACATCGCATCCTCAACCCCTTTCAATCTAGTGTGAAGCTATTCAAGGGCTTCATCTCTTATCAACGCTAGGTTGAGAAATGTAGAGTCAACATTCTAGGCTTTCAATTCAACAACTTTCACAACCAAGCATTCATTCAGCTTCTTAGTTGTTTTAGGCTTTCCTTCCAAAATAATGTTTTTGCCCCTTGCCTCTAGTAGCTCTAACTAGGTTGTATTTATCCTATCTAAAAGATCAAAGACATCTAGAAGTGGTTGCCTGGTTCTTGCCAATAGGTCCAACAGTTGTTCATGCTCTGCAATGCTTAATCTACCACTTATGATCCTTGTGGACATCTACACATCTTTAACTGTAGTGAAGTTTGGTACAAATGTTGTAGGTGTATTGAGTGTTTTGATGATTCTATCAACAACCATCTCTACTATTATTTCTTTTCCTTGGTACTACATCACTAGTACTGTTTCCCCCTTGTCCTCCTCCAAGCACATAGAGAAGGTTATAGTGTTCCCAGAAATCTCTAGGAGTTGTTGTTGTCCTGAGAGAGATATCATTATCTCTCTAGTGCTAGCATGTGATCTCATAGATAATTGTGTTCAATGGGTAGAGAAAATGGGTCCACCTCCCTCCATCAAGATGACTATTTGGGCCACCTCATTTAGGTAACTCATCACTAGCTAGTGCACAGATGGATCTCCATCACTCATGCTTGCTTGTTGATCTTGCTTACTCAATAGTCATTCTTGGTACTCATGCAACTTTTGGGATGTTATAGTGATGTCTAACATAATTCTCTAAGTTACAAGTGGAGGTGATGATTGTTGCTCCTCTTCTTGGGTTATTGTTGCAACCATTTTGTCCTTCATCATCTCCATCCAATTAGTAATTGAAGCATGTTGAACAACATCATTAGTATAGCATACTATTCCTCCCCTTCAACATAGTTTTCTGATGAGGCATGGGAAGGAAAGTTCCTTCCTTTCATGTTCATTCTCCTTGAACCACTTCTCTATCTCTAGATAGATTAACTATGGAAGGTTGATAAAGAATCTTCCACTTAGAGTAGCACGCACATGGGTAGAAAAGGTAGTGATCTTGCTACACCTCCCCATGGGGTTTAGGTGAAAGGCTACAATCTTGTAGTGGATTCTTTCTATCGGTGTAAGCAGGTTATACTTCTTGTATTCAATACCATAGCATCACTGAATTCATTCTTTTTTTATGTTGGGGTTTTCTTGTATTAGAATCTTGACAAGACTCTTCCTAATTTTAGGCAACCCAAGTGCCTCTGCAATAGCCTACATCAAGTAGGACACTAAAATGTCCTTGATTTTGATCATTGAACTAGCCTACCTATTGTTCTAGAATAAGAACATCTCTCTCATATACCACCTCCCACTAGAAGTGATAATTGGCTACATAAGAAAGGTCTTCAATTAGTCTTGTACCTCTTTAGGTTCTTGCTCCAAGAAAGAGAAAAATTTTAACTCCTAGAGCACTATCTTTTGGACCTCCCTTGATCTAATCTAGGTCAAGTAGGATTCCATCAAGGTCACCTCAAGGTTTTCTTGCTACACTAGTGCCTCATCCTAGTGAGAATTCTTTGTTTCTACCACTTATTCTAGAACTTGATGAATAAACTTCAATTTGGCCTCTTTCCTAAGAGGTCCTATGGCATGGGTTGCAATTGATTTTTCCTAGGCCTATTCTTAGCCCCTTCCCATTCTAGGCCAATTCTCCCTTGGTTGAGGTGGTCCTCCTTCTTGTGTGTGTTTACCTTTTGGTGCCATTTGTAGTCACAACACATCCGTGGATTAGTGGATATGATGTGTAACTTAGAATAATTGAATACCTTATCTTGTTAATTACTTATACTTTTCTATGGTTGGACCATGGTAGATTGCTTATTTTATTAATTAACTCTTATTTACTCATGTAATTTGGTGTTTTAATGTTAACTCCTTAGTTAAACCTTTGTGGGAGTTAAAAAATGGTGAAATATTTTTTGTCAAAAATAGCATGTTTGTGGCACCCATGACTAAGAGCTTACCTCTAGGAGCTATAGAGTTGAAGAACAAAGTGATTTAGACAAATGATTAGGAAGTTATGGGCTATAGAAGGTTTTGGGCTCTGAAAATGGAAAAAACTCCTTTGGTGTTTACAAGAAAATATGAAAATTTTTAAGGATCATTCATATTTATAGTATTTTTTCACTACATCGATAGGGCTATGTATACGAGGCCTCATATATGCATGAGCTCTATTGACAAGGCCCCATTTACAAGGTCCATAAACAAAATTTTTAAACTTGAATATTTTGAAAAATACAAGGAATTTTTGAATAAATTTGGGATCTATGGAGTTCTAGAAAAGCTAAGAATATGATGAAATCATTGAAGAGTGTCTTTGAAGGCAAAAAAATTTAAAAATTTAATTGAGAATGTGTAGATTAAAGAAAATATGTAAAGGAGCACATGGTTAAATGTAGAAATTGGATGTATAAAAGATTCTAATTACAATAATGCCTAAGGATAAGGTGCTTAGTCAACCCAACCAAGAGATATGCAAGTGGATCCTTCCCATAGAAAGCACATGCCCTATTTTCCCTTGCATAATATCAACCTAAGGAGTCTATGGGCCACATAGGTGATTAATGGTTGATGAAAGTTAAAAACCAAAACCTAGAAGATTCTACCAAAGAATTCAAGTACATCAGACAAAGAAATCGAACCAAGAACATGGACATCAATAGTTAGGTGAGTTATGGATAGCATGGATGGATAATGGAGAAGGTGGAATGGAGTTTTGAATTGAGGTCATAAGAAGTCCCTTGTGGATTTGTGTTTAAATGACTACAAAAGATCCATCCCTAATCCAGACCAAAACTAGCCTCTTTCAATAACTTCATATCACCACTTTAAGACCAATCCATCCCTTTGAGACACAAGAGTGCTCCCATAGAACAACCACCATTCCTTAAGAAGAAAATAGAAGTAAGAAGTGTGAAATGGCCTTAGTTAGAGGGGACCTTCAAGCATGGATAACATGTCTTTCTTGTCCCATAACCAATGCTTGTAGCTCATTAATTCATCTAAGGGGTGTGCTTTGAATTCCCATCATTTTTTTCTATTTCTCTTTTTTTTTGGATTTTGTTAATTTATTTTTTTTTTCTAATTTTTTTTAGATTGGAACCACACCAAGCAAAGACTTATTCAAGTTCCTATTATTGGTCAGCACAGAATAGTAAGAAGTCTATGAAAACACTCATGCATCCAAGTAAGTAGAAGAATACAAAGAGTATTAAGTCCCCTTAAAGTCACACCCTTTACAAAACTCTGAATCCTTCATAATTCCAAAAACCAACAAGGTTACAAATTTATTAAAAGTTTATTTAATGGAAAGGACCTTATATTTTCAAAATAAGAAAAACCATAGAGTCTTTGGATGGGTGGATGACGTGGACTCACTCCTATTTCATGAAAAAGAAACCATGTCATAGCCATTGGTACAAAAATTCAGAAATAGAAACTAAACATTAGCAAATAAAACATTAAGCACAAACCACCATTAGCAATAACTACAACACCAGTGTTTCCTATTAGCACAAAGCATGTTTATTAACAAAAATTAGAAAATCACACTACATTAAAATAAAAAATATAAAAAAGTGTAAAATATTTAAGAAGATTTAAATGTATTAAGGATAATGTAAAAAAATTGTGTAAAATAGAAAAAAATTTTAAAATCAAAAAGGTATAAAATAAACAATTTGCAAAAAAAAATGTATCAAACAAAAAAATGGAAAATTTGAGGAGTCACATATGTTATTAGCATAGATGGCCATCTCCCCCACAACGGAGTTGGAAGGAGGAGATCTGAAAAGTTTAGCATGGTTGTCCATCCATTGAGGTATTGTTGCACTAGCTTGCGTAGGCTCCTAGAAAGGCTTCATCTATTGGATGTTGATCATCTACTTCTTAGTTAGATGTTCAAGTTTGTATATGATCATGGCCCTAGAAGAAAAGGTTTCATCAATTATATAAGGCCCCTTCCATAATGTTTGGAACTTAGTTCATTGAGCTACATGTGTGGGTCCTAGTAGAGACCCTTATCTCCTAGTTGAAATTTCTCTTTCCATATTCTAAAGTCATGATGCTTTTTATTGAATACCTTGTGCACTTCATTCAAGGATAGGGCTACCAATAAATTTTTATTTAGCACATTTAGGTTGATTAATCTTTCTTTTTGTGCTAGGCTAAGGTCAAGGTCCAAGTCATAGACTATTAAAAGTGTACAGAGCTCAAACTGAATTGGAAGCATTGGAAGTTTCCATGTTGAGTAGTATGCCAAAAGGACATTATTGAGTTCTCTGCTCCAATTTCTCCTATATTTTCTAATAGTTCTTGTTAGGATCTTCATGATCTCCCTATTGGTAACTTCTACTTGACTATTGGCCTGGGGATTATAGGGTGTTTTTAATTTATGTTCAACCCCCAAGCATTGCATAATCTTGTGAAAGTAGCACTTGTAAAATGGGTTTTATTATCATAAATTAGTGCACATGGCATCCCAAACCTATTCACAACATTTTGTTGTACAAATCTAGTAGCAATGGATGATGTATAGTTGAGGACAGTTGTTGCTTCTACCCATTTGGTATAGGAATCAAAAGCAATGATTATATATGACTTTCCATTTAACATGGGTGTGATGGAACCCATGAAGTTGATGCCCCATATGTCAAAGAGTTCTAGTGGTTGAATCCACTGTTGAGGATCATCCATTCATGTGGTCATCCCATCAACTTGTTGACAACATTCATAGGATCGAACAAGATGATGGACATCCCTATAGATTGTGGGCCAATAATATCCTACCATTAGGATTCTTATGGTCATGCATATCCTAGCATAGTGGCCTCCACAAGGACCTTTGTGAGCATCCTGGAGAATATGCAATTCATCACCATTAGGTACACACCAATGAACCAATCCATATATGCATACATTGTAAAGATGTCCATTGATTTTTATGAAGCATTTGACCTATTGAAGAAACTATTGTTTCTTCCTATAGTCTAGATCTTGTAACACCTCTTGAGTGAGAAGATAAGTGAGGATGCTATCATACCATTTTCATTCTATAGACACTTTTTCATTTATTACTCTAGCAAAGAGAAGTTCATTATAAAATTAGTCAAAGGGAAATATCTCCTTCTCTTTATTATCCCATCATAATTGAGAGAGATGGTTAAGGACCACATTCTCAATTCCCTCTCAATCTATCATTGTGAGATCGAATTCTTATAGGATCACCAACCACCGTATGACATGAGGGCTCACCATTGACTTGTTCATGAGGAAGTGATTGGAACTTTGATTAGTGTGCACAAATACTTTGTATCCAAGCACATAGTACCTAAACTTCTCTAGAGCATACACCATTGTCATTAGTTCTTTCTCCATTGTGATGTAATTCAACTATGCACCCACAATGCTTTAAATTATGCAATGGATGTAATACGGACATTTCTTGTCATCGAACTACATAAGTAAAACTCTCAAGGCTTAATTTGATGCATCTATCATTATATGAAATGATTAGTCCAGTTAGGTGTTCATAGAATTGGAGTCTCTACAAGCTTCTACTTAATGCTCTAGAATGCATTTTCACATTTCTTGGTCTATATGAATGAAGCATATTTCTTTGTTAACTCAAACAATGGTTTTACAATCTTACAAAAATTCTTTATGAAATTTCAATAGTAACCAGTGTATCCAAAGAATGACTGAACATCTTTTACAGTTTCTGGTTAATGGGTAAATCCTTGGATGACCCTTATCTATTTGAGGTCTACCTCGATCCTTTCTTAAAAAATTATTTGCCCCAAAACAATGCCTTCTTGGACTATGAGATGGCTCTTTTGCCAATTGAGCTATAGGTTTTTTTCCTTACATATTTTGAGTACTTACTCAAGGAAGTCCAAGGCTTGCTCAAATGTAGCACCATAAGTGGAGGAATCATCCATAAAGATGTCCACTCCACTACCAATTTGCTAGTGAGAGATGCTTAAGACCAAGTGTTGGAAAGTAATAGGAGCATTGCATAAACCAAAAGGCATCTTATGATATGCAAAGATCCCCTAGGAACTTGTAAATGTTATTTTGGCTTAGTCTTCTTGTACAATCTAGATTTGGTTATAGCCACTATAACCATCTAGAAAAATGTAATAGTAATGCCTAGATATGGTGTCCAATACTTGATCAATGAATGGGAATGAAAAATAATCTTTAAATGTTGCCATATTTAACAACTTAAAGTTGATACAAACCTACCATTTGCCACCTCTGTTTGGCACTATCATGAGTGGGCTAACCCACTCACTATCTGCAATGGGATAGATGAGCCCTACCTTAAGAAGTTGCTCAATCTTCTCTTTGATAATTTGTTTCAATTTTGTAGTCAACCACCATTGTAGTTGCCTCCTTTCCTTAATGGATGGATCAATATAAATGTGGTGTTGGCATATCTATGGATCAATTCTAGTGAGTTTAGGATATGACTAGGCAAATGTTGTTGGCCATCTATTGACCACTTTCAATCATTTTACTTTTTTCTTAAGTGAAAGTTTGGAATTAAGTATGGCTGAATTGTCATTTTTTAAAAAATGCATATTCTAGGCTGATAAGTAGATTTTTCAACTCTAGGGGATCTTGTTTGAAATTCTCAAGGATCTCCAACTCTTTCCAATTGATATCATTATTTTCATTATTAGATAGTTGGTGATGAACTTGCTCTAGTTCATCCATGCCTGTGACATTAGTGCATGTTAGGCTCTTAGTAGGTTCCATGCACATTGTTGTCCTTTTAGAATCAATGGCCAACCACTAGGTGTCCTCTTGTTTTTTATCTATTACATGTAGACATCTTGAATACCTAATTCATGTGCATACTACTCATATTTGGAAATATATGCTTATTTCACGGACTAGAATTTTTTCACATAATTGGACCTAGTATCTCTATACATGATGCATGGAACTCACTTCTTCTCAATCATTCCAAATGCATTCTCTTTAGATAATTCCAATGAAAAATCTTTGATGTCCATTTTTTCATCAATAGTGCTTAGCCATGCCTTTCCCATAATGATTAGGAAGTCCCCTTTACAGTTCTCAATCTTGATTACTAGGAAATTGGCAGGATAAGACCACTCACATATAATGGTTACAATGTCTTCAACTACTTACAATGGAATAGTAATGGACTTGTTTGCTTATTCTAATTAGAGATTTCTCTTCTTGAGAGGCAACAAGTTCCAGCTAGTATACATTACATGAGAAATCAAGTTCACATTGGAACCTGAATCACGAAGAGCTTTACATGGTTCATTTCCAATAATTGATAAATAGATAAGAGGGCTCCTAGGATCAGCTAATTTCCTATGAAGGTTGCTAGCTTGGATTCAATCAGATATGGCATGAGTGAGTATAAAAGTATGGATTTTGGGCAACATTTGGTTTGAAGAGTTCCCAATGGAATGGTTTCTAGAGGATGAGATAAAAGTAGGGTGACCAGCTGCTTGAGTCTATGAGGGCTTAGTATGGCTATTGGGTCTAAAGAATGGTCTTTTACAAGCATGAGGTTCTAAACCACTTGGTTGAAGAACTAGTTGTAGATTGATAGTTGTGGTAGCATTGCATTGCTATAGCTAGGCTGGATGTTCATCCTGCATGGATTGATTAAGTGGTAGCTATGTTAAGGATGGAGGAATAGGTGCAAGAATAGAACAAGGATAAGGATGGAATGTGGTATCCCTCCTAGAATGTGGAGAATAATTTCTATAGTATTTAGAAGAATAGTAGTGATGTTGAAAAGGAGAAACATGACTAGAAGAGTCATGTGTAGATAGGGGTTGTTGAACATAATACCCATATGGATCTAGTTATCTGTAATAGTATTGCTGCCTTAGTAGTGGTAGTGCCCATGATTGTAGGTGTTTCCACTATTGATACTACTCATATGGTTGCAGTCAAGTTTCACTTGAATAATATTGTTGTTGCTAATGGAACTACCATGGATTTCCTTGAGGATAAGACCATCTTCTAGGTGTTTGTCTTTTTGCTAGTCGTGGATTTAGAGCATACACCCCAAACTCCTATAAGTGTGACATGATGGGGCAACATCCCCTAGGCTATTCATATTTGACAAGTGTCTCATCCATCATTATCATCTGATTCAGTTTTCACAACTTCCTCTACTACAAAAATCTTATCTTTGCCCCTTTGATTGGCATGTTCAACTTCCTTTCGCCTCCTACAATCATGATCACTACATTGTTCTTTAGATTCATTAGTAATTTTTAGGGCAACTTGAAATTTTCTATCGATAGAGTCCCATAACTAATATATCTTAGCTAAAATTTCAAAAGTAAATTTTTGAGTCAGTAAGGTTT
Source organism: Gnetum montanum (assembly GCA_015680685.1). NCBI lineage: Eukaryota > Viridiplantae > Streptophyta > Gnetopsida > Gnetales > Gnetaceae > Gnetum > Gnetum montanum. The sequence continues at coordinate 236,920 of MNCI01008967.1, read as the reverse complement.
TCTAGTTCACCACCTTATCAAATGATGATTCCTCACTATCACAAAATCATACCTCTCTCTTGAATGGAAAGATCTCAGTTATATTTTTTTTCTTTTAATCACACATTGCAAAAGGTTATATAGACATCGACTAAATTCCTCTCTGATCAACTAGGTCATTCAGGGTGCTCCATTTTTGTCCCCATCCAACACGGCCCTCCTATGGAGATGGGGTCAAGACTGTGGTTGGTTGATGACCCCTCGGTATTTTCCAACCATTGACATTTTCGGTCACTATAGTCTTTCTGATGCTAGAAGGAGGGCCTTTGGTGCCTTTTCCACATATCACGGTAGTCTTGTAAGCCTTCTGCACCCTGATATGCATTAGCATAAAGTTGACACCCTTTCGCAATTGTTTACGTGTCATGCGGTGCAAATCAGTCACCTCAATGGTTCCTCGGGAACCCTACAAGACGTAAAGCCTCTAATTGCCAGTTGACTTGCCTTCCTTTTTATGGTAGTCTTGCATGCATTCTGTACCCTATCATGTACTAGCATAAACGTGACACCCTTTCACAGTTGTTTACGCATTGTGTGGTATAGACCAATCGCCTCAACAGTTCCTCAGGAGCCCAGCAAGACATAAAGCCTTCTTTTTGATCGCTTATCAACTCCTTTACTCTTTTCATTTGCAAAACTATTTCATATTCAAATTTCTTTACTTTTTTCATTTGCAAAGCTACCTAGCTTTTTCTATTTGCAAAACTATCTAGCTTAGTAGCAATGTCTTTCGCAACTACTATTGCTAACACCTTCAACATGGAGGTTCCCATCATAGTTCAAGGCACCACTGGTGCCGAACAACCACTGAACCTAATGCTGGAAACATGTCGATCCCTCAAGATCCAAAACTGAGGACCTGAGGGCTTGGCCCAGCAACATGAGCATTATAACTTTCTTTGTGCAAAGGTTTAGGTAAACCTACCTTTGGATGTGCACAAATTCGAGAGCAAACATAGCTTTGAGTTTGCTTACTGCAATAGGAAGGAATTTGTTCCCACTCCAAGCATTTCCATACCTTTGACATAAGAAAACCAAAGGCTTCTAGACCAGCTAACCCAGCTGGCTAGACTTAGGGAGCAATAGGACACAGCGTTTAACCAGGATGACGCCTTTCAAGATGGACAAGAGGAACTTAATTCCCAATTTGATGAGGGAGGTCAAGCCAACCCTGTTCCTATCCCTCCTACCCAGTCCTTCTGGGCCAACCCGTTGTCTGTTACCTCTCCCTTTGCCATCATGCTTACGCTTCTGCAACCTACAACTACAACCGCAATGGGTAGCCATGCCACATTCCCAACGTATCATCACCCTTATTCCCCTGTTTCATTTGCAACAACCATGCCTCCGTGAATTTTTCATCAGCATATTCCTATAGCGCATAACACACCAATCAGGGCTACCCTGCTGCATGTTCACATTGTACCTACTTCACAATCGTACGCAACTTCCATGTCAATTCCTACATTCGTATCTATTCCACCCTCTATGTTGGGCCCAGGTTCATACACATGGTGGACCCCAATCACTTCTTCACCTATTCTACAACCATCTCAGATGTCTCACTATGTTCATCCTCAGACCTACCAAACCCTACAAATGGTACAACCTAACACAGGGCTATGGTCTGTTCCATTGGTGACACAAGCGATCTATCCGACAGCTCAACCCACGATTGCTGCTCTAACAGCACCATCTACCAGGTGGTGGATAGCACAAGCAACACCGTTTGTGGGGGCGGTCCCAATGGTACCATTGATGGATCAAGCCGCTACCCCTGCCACACCACTAGTGGGAGCTGCTTCGATAGTTCCCCAACCGTCCACAACATCGCAAGGTCTGGATCAAGCATTCCATCTTATCCAAACACTCACTGAGGAAATAAAACACCTCAAAGCTATTAGGTCTAATATGGTATAAGTCATGGACTTCTACCAGGATGATCCTATCAGCCTTGCAATCCCTACTTTGACGTTACTCCCGGGGATGTCTCTCCCGCACTTCACGAAATATGATGGGGAGGGGGATCCCAATGCACATCTATTTACCTTTAGATTTGAATCTCTTCTATTGCCATAATGGCCACACATGATTATTTGTATCTTCATCATGTCCCTAGCTGGTAAAGCCTTAGATTGGTATCACACGCTACCACGCTCATCCATTTCAACTCTGGAAGAGCTTCTAACCCAGTTTGTGACATGCTTCAAGTACAACTTGAAGGCAGAGACCATGCTGGACTAGTTGATGAGTGTGAAATAGGAGCCTCTAGAACTAGTCCAGAAATTCATCCAGCGCTAGAGCACAACCCTTAACAAAATCTGCGAGCCCATCATGGAAGCCCACTTGCTAGCCATCTTTAAGGGTGCAGTGAAAGAAATTTATCAAGTCTAAATTATACTACCTTGCCCCTCGCACCCTCAGTCAAGCCTTCACTTAGACTAAGAGTATACAGGATGCAGCTAAGGTGAGCAAAGACCCAGCCTACATTGTTTACAAAAACACCTTCACAAAGAAGGACAAGGGTAAGGTTCCAACAACCATAGTGGCTACTGTGGCAACTGAGGCCAAGCCTAGACCTAGTGAAAACGGTAACAAGAACAACAAGAAACAAGCTATACCTACAACTAATGCCATGCCCAAATAGGGCAATGCACCATAACCTCAGGTGCCCGCACTTGAGATGTCTGCACAACCCAAGCCAAACTTTGAACGTAAAGATTGCTCAAAGTACACCTCACTACCTATCAAGCCTTCAGAACTTCTGAAGCAATTTTTGGCGGTGGGGCACATGCAACACAAAAAAAATTTGTAAGAAGCAATCAGCAGACATCAATGCTACTGTGAGCTCCTTATGAACCCCTCTTTGGCCCTGCCCAATGAGCCCCCAATTCCTAAGGATTTTAGGCTGGACAGGTTTTATGACTACCATCAACAGTGTGGTCACAACACAGATTACTATCTTGTGTTGCAGGATGACATCCAGAGATTGATCGACCAGGGAAAACTGGTTTTGGATGAAAGCAACCTAGTACATCTCGAAAATCAATCTATGCATGTCTACACAAACCCCCTCAATGCCAACAATGTCGATTACGTCATCAACGCCATCAGCATTGATAGTGATCCTAGGCCACCCCAGTAGCTATTTGTGGTCTGTATGCCTCAGCGTAGTGCACCAATGCCACGAGCGGCTAATCAAAGCTCACAACAACCATTCATCTTAAAAGTCCCTCCCCAGACATCCATCTCAACATCACTTCTTAGCGAAACTGTGCCACTTCACCTGCTAACACCATTAGCTCCTTTCATCGTTAGGGGCCTGACTCCTTCGATAGCCCTGGCCCTGCATAAAATAGCTAAACAACCTTCTTGTCCTAAAAACTGGGAACTGCGCTTCATACGTGAGACGTCGAGAGCAGGTACCATCCCTGGTACTCCCAAGCCTACGTCTCCACCCCTTGCATCTATATCTTTGTCACCAAGGATGAACGTTGCCACAACCGCACAGTCCACACTGCCCTGCCCAAAGGGGTCTGAACCTAGACCTGAAGTTGTCCCCCCCTTGAGAAATTCATCTTCTGGGATGGGTAGAAGAGGAGGAAAGCGTCAAAACGGGGGGTAGCCAAGACCTTCTGGATGCCCTCACTTAGGTCAAGAAAGCTCTAAAGCAGAAAAATGCTACACTGAGCTTGTATGACCTAATCATGACATTTTTACCCCACTGTGAGGCTCTAATCTGCATGTTGATGATGATTCCAATTGATGAGAACATGCCAATAGAAGAGGAAGCAATCCACTTGTTCATGCTTCCCTTTGTACAAGTGGAGCCTACACCATTCCAATTAACTTTCAGTAATGAAGCCATTAGGGAAGATCTCGAAAGGGGTCAAGTGACTACGGTGCCTCTCTTCATCATAATTTGGATTGGCCAACACCGGATCCGAAGGGTACACGTTGATGATGGGGCTGCCACGAACGTCATCCCCTTCCCTATTGTGGACAAGTTGGGTCTGGTCGACTAGATCAAACCCACAATGACATCATGTCTAAGGCCGTTCAATGTGGCACACATCCTAGTGAAAGGCATAGTTCACATAGACTTCATAGCAAGGGACCAGTTCCCCATGAATGCAATGTTCATCATGATCAAGGAGATGCTTAGGTTTAACCTGATCTTGGGGAGATCATGGTTAGCACAACTTAGGGCTTTCTCCTCTCCTATACACCAAGAAATCCACCTACCATACGTAGGCAGGGAGGTGATGATCCATGGTGATGAAGTAACAGCACAAGCAATTAGTAACGTAGACATGGAGTAGGGCTCAGAGGTTGTAACCTCTGGGAGTGAAACACCTACTCACGCACACCATCCAACGAAAGAATCAGCTCAGCAAGTTGATCTCCAAAATGAAGGTGCATGGGTTGAGTTACCCTTCCAAGCGAGGGACAATGATGTGAATGAGGGCCCTAGTGAAACACCTTGGCCTTATGTCCCGATCAACCCAAGACAGGTCAAGAAGCGGCTACGCATGGCGTAGCAACCCTGCTGCTTGTTGCCCAGTTGCCATCCCTTGTACATTCATTCTTTTTCTTTTGCTTTGTTAACATGCCATCCTTTTGACATGCTACGCTATGGCCTAAAATGTCCTAAAACTAGCATCGCTGCTTTTTACGTTGCTAACATGTCATCCTTTCGGCATGCTACGCTATGGCCCGAAATGGCCTAAAACTAGCATTGCTACTTTGTGTGTTGTTAACATGTCGTCCTTTTGGCATGCTACGCTATGGCCTGAAATGGCCTAAAACTAGCATCATCGCCTCTTGCTTTGTTAACGTACTATCTCTTTTGGCATGTTACGCAAAGGCCCAAAATGGCCTAAAACTAGCAATGGCCTGAAATGGCCTAAAACTAGCACATGAAAGCATGAAACCTTTACATGATACATAAGTTAATGCAAAATCGATTTATTTTCTGAATTTTTTCATTTCATTCAAAACTTTTTCCTATTAACAATGTTTGCAAGACTTTTACAAAATTTCAAAGTTTCAAAAAGAAACTCCCATGCGGTCATGGGTTGTCTCTTTTTGCGTCATCCTCGCCATTCGCCCCCACTTCATCTACTTTTTCATCACCTTCCCATGCATTGTTATCGACTGGTTCTTCATTCCCTCCCTCTATGGGCCTTGCACCCTCATCTAGAGCCTACATCATAGGAATGAAGTAGTCAGCTAGGGCAACAAACGCAAACTACAACATAGCATATGCATAAATATAGTGAAGCAACTAACCTGAGAAGGGCTTGCATCAGTCTCAAAGGGTATTTGGTCTAAACCAAGCCTGAGGTGACACTAGATCTCCTCTTCCGTGATGTCCATCCAATGCCTGTTGTTGGGTTCAGCATCCATAGCAGCGGCTCTCTCCCTTTCGATGGTCATCCATCTTGGAGGTCCTGGGGAAAAGGAGAAGGTTGTGGTCTCTCCTGTAGGAAGGTCCACTTTCAGGTCGAGAAATTTTGTAACCTTTACCTACTCTTTGAACTTGGCATAGGCCTCAACAGCTTTGATGGCATTCACGAATGCTTCATACGTAAACGCCTTCACAACAGTGTCTTTGTACAATTTTCGATGAGTGTCATTTTCCCACTTATACATGTGTTTGTGGTTTCTTTGGGACTATCCCCATTTGAAAACCTTGGCACTAAAATCTTTCATGTCTTGACACTTCTAGGCTAGCAAGTCTATTTGCATCTGTTGTTCAATTATCTCATGAGTGGCTTCAACGTTCTAACGCGCAAGAGTCCAAAACCTGGCATAGTCTACCACAACCATGTGCCAGTCCTCATCATTAGTGTCACGGGATATGAGGAACTTGTTCCTCAACCTCAGCAACTAGGTCAGCCTCTCTTTGCTCAGCCCTTTGGACCCATTTCCATAGGTCCTCGTTGATGCGCTTATACTCCCACAAGGAGCGTGCCAAGTGCAAAATGCATTTGCAAGCCTCGTTGAACATGCGACGAGGTACCTCGGTCACTCTAGGTGAGAATGTAGGCATGACACTGATTTCATGGATCGTGCTGAGTCCCATTTGAGCTGAGAGGCTTCCATAACACAAAGAGCATAGCAATCGCGTTAGCATAACAAGATCAGAAAACTCAAAGTTTTTAACATAACAACACACAAGCACTTAATACTACTACTTATCCACATCAAGGTCTGCCTGCTAAAGGTGCTTGATCATGTCGTCAACAAGTCCCTACATGAATGCAATCTTGTCAAGGATCTCAGCCCATGACTTTGCACGAATCGAAGGAGGTCTTGAAGCATCAGCAGTAGTGCCTGTTACACAACTAAACATATTAGTAATGGCCAAAATAGGATGTGATAAGGCAAACATATTTGCCAAACTCACCAACATCTAGTGGTGGTCTCTCTTCTTGCTAATGCAAGACGATGACAGTAGCCTTGGTAGAAGACTCTACCAAGTCTGCACGAGCTCCTTCCTCATGCGCTAGTGCCTTTCCTTTCAGGAGACTAGTTTCTTTTTTATTTAAAGGAGGTACCTCCTCATTGGTAGGAGGATGCTCCCTAATGATAAGATCCCCTTCCCTAGCAATAGGAGCTCCTTTATTCTTGACCAGAGCCCTTTCCTCTGAGACTAGGGCCTCTGTGTCTTTATTTGTTGCCCCCGTCTTAGGGGCCAACACTTCCTCATCGCCTTCTTCTTCTTCTTCTTCTTCTTCCTCCTTTGCAAAGAAACATGTTCACATTAGTCCAAAAAAAGTTAGCTCAGAGCAGGTGCTACGCTACGCTACATCACCTAACACAGCATAGCATAGCAAACAATAAAAATCTAAGCATTACACAAAAGCATTTACCAATGGGGGTTGCATCGTCTACAGCTTAAGCTGCAATCTTCGTCCCTCCTCTTCCTCCATGTGAAGGGTCTCCTTAGCTGGGGGAGGCCTCTTCCTTTGAAACCCCTTGGGCACAGTCTCAACTAGGAAATGTTCCCCCTGCATCACGCTACCAACTATAGCAGGGGACGTCTCTCCTATGCTATCTTGGCCACATACATTGCGAGCCACCCGATCCTTGGTCATTACAGAAAACGACTCCCTGATTATTTCTAGGGGATCTTGGGCTCTTGTGGTCTAGAGGATCTGGTGAATCCATGGTCTAGAAATCTGGTTGCGATTCTGCATGACCCAGACTCCATTCTCCTAAACCACCAGAAACTTCACGAAGCGCTTCAGACAGCCTATGTAGAAGGCATAGTGTATGTTGGAGCGGGACTCCGTTTTCTGACAAAGCCCCAAAATCTCATCCTACAAGCCTTTACATAGAAAATTGGCCCAATTGTAATGGCCCCTTCTTCCATAACCTCCCACATTATCCAAGCCTACTCAAGCCCCAAGACCTTCCCTTGGGTAAGTAGCTGGGAAAATGCACGAGCACGGAAGACGGGGTATATCTCCATGGTGGGTCCATCCTTAAGCTCATCCATGGGGAGCCATTTTCACTCCTTAAAAAGCCCCAACCACTCCTGAATATCCTTCTTTTGAAGGATCAACTCCTTCTTTTCCTTCAATCCTATGAGGATGCCATTAGCAGGAACACCGAGTAGGTCTGTAAACAACTGGTCATTGATTTCAATGACCACCCACACGTCCCGTATGTGCACGTGGAAGCAGTCCATCCTTTAAAAAAAAGAGTTGACTAGGGAAAGCATCTTGATGGCAAGAACTCTTGGATTATGGGCCATGAACAAGTCCATAAGCCCCACCCTTTGGATGTTCTCAACCAAGGAGTCCTATGCCCCATGATTTAGCCAGCATTAGCTCGCTTCTACTTCACTATATTTGAAGTAGATGTTTTCCCCCTGCATCTCAGTAGTTGCCACTGTCACTTCCTGGGGCTTCTTCACCCCTGCAGTAGTTTTCACAAAAATTCTTAACGTAAAAATGCAGAAAATACAAGGATTACAAAAACACTTGAACATGCGACACTTATTGTTTGGCCTACCGGGCCTATACAATAACGGGAACAGCGAGACTTCAACCAGAACTTCTTCAACCGTGATTTGCTTGAAGGGTTCTTTCCACTCCTCATCCAGCCAACCCTTCCCCTTTCACTGATTATAGGAAAGATGATACATGCTTGGGTAGGTGTGGTATTCACCCCTGCACTAACCGATCACACCCGCCCACAGGTTCTCCGCAGAAGATAACTCCTGTAGGGCTCACTGTGTTGTAGCTAGTAGACCTGATTGGTCGTGAACCCCATCATCATTGTTGAAGAACCTGGTAGTGAAACACCACAAAATTTCAGCTCAACACTTTGAAACGAGAACAATTCAAAGCCTCTCAAGTCTTAAGAAGAAAACTCTCGACTACAACATGGAACTCAAGCTAATTTGCTCATGCTGTAAAGCTAGCTTGCTCCTAGCATGAGTGACTCATAACAACCTCAAAAAAGTGTTAAAATGGCCTGATTTTAAAGGAACAAGTCATCCTAATGGTCCACTGATGGTTACCCCACGTTTCTAGCCCTCAGAATCCTAATTTTGGGCTTGAAAATACATTGCTTCCGCTGCTCACACCCAGGTCACGCTGGGGTCATGCTGGAGCATGAGCGCAATGTGACCAAGTAGAAAATAGACTAAACAAGCAGTCCCAAGCATAATTTCAGCATCAACTAAACTCCCAAGGATAGGAAATAGTTTCACTTGTTAACAGGCATTAAAAATCAAAGTTTGGATGTGAAACATGGAATTTTGACTTGTTTACGCCTAGCTCATGCCCTGGTCATGCCCAAGTCACGCTGAAGTCACATTGGAGTCATGCTGACAACATGAGCCCAGCGTGAGTTACCAAAATGGCTTAAATCAAGCACAAACAGGGTCAAAGCTAGCATCTAGATGGCCCCAAAAGGTAGGCAGAAGTTAAAATTGAAGGAAAGACCTCAAAAATCAGGATTTGGTGTGAAATGAACCATTCCAACTAGCTCATGCCAAATTCATGCTGAGGTTACGCTGACAATGTGAGCCCGGCGTGAGCTGCCAAAAGTGTCCTAGAGCATTTTAGACACATGCAAAGACATGCCAGGGCAAGATCAACTCATGCTAACAACCTTGGTAAAACAAAAAACATTTCAAATCAACGTCCTGTAGCAGTAGATCCAAGAGACTATGAAGTTACAAGCGACCTAGAGTCAAATTCTAATTGCAAATTCATTGTAAATTTTCATTGTAAGCTTCACCATTTGTGAGCTCGTCAAGCCCTTACACTGCTTCCACGAGCATAAGCTAGCTTATGTTGTAAGATACAGTGCACCTGGTCTAGAACGTAGTTTGCCCATGTACACCTATCACGCAATCTGTCTTTCTCTCATCTCACATCTATCGATCTCATTCATTCCTACTCCTAGGCCTAGACAAATGCATAAATACCCTATTCATGGACATAAACGAGGTTGGAAAAAAAATCGAAGGAAGAAAACAAGCAATCCTAAGCCCAGACACACGTGATTCCCAGCACCTATAAACACCTTGCATCGAAGCTTAACATTCGACTTGCGATGCAACTACGTTTTTGGCCGATGCACATCTTGTTGATTAAATACAACCTTGTTCACTTTTTGCCATCCATTGTGATGTTTTGATTTATTGTTTGCACTGTTCCATTTCATTGCATGTTCTTGCATACATTCTGTTTATGTTTACATTCCATTACATTTCGTTAAGTTTCATTACGTTTCGTTACATTCCATTACGTTACCTTGCGTTACATTATTTTCTCTATTTTACATTTGTGACGATAACCTCAGCACAGGCAATACTGTATGCTCAGGAAAGTCCTTGGTTGATCTACGTGTAGACCATCCAAGGCACTCTGCCTTAATTTTTTTCTAGCTTTCCCTCACATGAAGGTAGGGTTGTCTGTATCTCTCCAGAGGTCTTTCAAAGTTCATTTTTCCTTCAGCCTTACGCTGATGATTTCGGACAGTACAAAAATTGGCGCTAGAACGAGGGCCCTTACTGTTTGACAAAACCTTAGTCATCCCACAGTTCGAAACGTTGTACTAATTAAGCACTGAAACCAAAAGACTCATTAACATTGATCCTATTCATGCTAAGCTTGATCACGTTGTAGATTTATGCATGCTTAACCTAGTTATGCACGCTGAGCTTGCTCACGTTGAACCCTGTTATGCACGCTAAGCTTGCTCACGCTGAACCCAGTTATGCATGCTGAGCTTGCTCATGCTGAACCTAGTTACGCATGCTGAGCTTGCTCATGCTAAACCTAGTCACGCACGCTGACCTTGCTCATGCTAAACCCAATTACGCACGCTGAGCTTGCTCACGTTGAACCTAGTTACGCATGCTGAGCTTACTCACGCTGAACCTAGTTACGCACGCTAACCTCAACACTAAAATCTCAAATCCTGTGACCACAACTAAATCCATAGTCACTGTCAAATATATGAACCTTCAAGGGCCAACCCATCAGTCACTTAGGTTACAAGGCAAAGACCCTGCCTATACAATTTTCACCCCAGAACAATACAACTTCATCTGTGTAAAGATAACCTACCCACCGATCGCATGAAAATGGAAGCAAAATGACATTTTGAGTTCTTCCATAAGGGGGGCCATAACTTTATCCCCTTAGCATACGATGTGATTCCCCTATCCAAATCTCATCATGAACTTATATCCCAGATCCTCATGGTAAGGAACCAAACCTCACACCAACCCGTCGTAGAGCCTCAAAATGAAGATGAAGAAGATAATTTCGCAGCTCAATCTGAGCTTGGGGATTTGTACCATATTCTCAGTCCGCACACTTATGCAAATCCGTTATTTCACCCCTTCATGGGGGAGACCATGTCCCTTCGTTCATTTAAAACCACTCAAGCGCATGTCCCCCAACAGGAAGCACCCACTCTTATTTCCACTCTCCCTATGACCAACGCTCAATTCAATGTACTCATCCTCACTATTCATCAAGTCACCATGTTATCCCCTCTCTTACAAGTATAACCCCAACAACCCCCCTCTCAAATTAATGTAGGAGCAACTTTTCCATCCCAAGTAATTGGGATGACATCTGTGATACCCGCTTCCACATCTACACACTTCATCCCACAAGTGCAGGTTCATACCACACCCTTAGCTCCTCTAGTACAACACCAAGTACAAAGCCTTCCTTCACAACCCACCGTTGGGCAATGGCCCGTCCCAGGTGTCTAGTCATAACAATCTATTCTAGAACCCACAATTGGCCAATGGACCACCCCTGTTACTCAACAACAACAACCTGCACCTTACGGTATGCTGCCCTTAGTAGCACCCACTATAAATATTCCACAAATGCAACCTCCGATCACTCACCAATCATCATTCCTACCAATCGTATAGCAGTCTAATTTGTATGCCACTCAAACTAGCCAACCTACTACTCCACCAAGTGCCCAAGAATGGGCCAAAGCCAAAAAGATGATGCAAGAGCTCACTGATGAGGTAAAATGCCTCAAAACCACTAACGTTGAAGAGCTTAAAGTGTTAGATTTTTACCAAGACAATCCTATTAGCTCTTCGGTACCACCATTAACCTTGCCCAAAGGAGTTTCTTTACCTCAACTAACCAAATACAATGGGGAAGGAGACCCCAACACCCATCTAGTCACATTTAGACTAGAATGCTTGTTTCTTCAGGCATGGCCCCATGCAATCTTGCGTGTGTTCGCCATTGAAACACCGTGAAAAAATTGCGAGTCGGCCTCAGGCAATGATTCGTAATTCAGGTAGAGGTGCATGTCAGAATTCCAGAAGGAAAAATAAGATGGAGCAGCACCGAGAGGCGCATAGCATCAAGTCTTTAACTTCCTATGCAGATTTCTACTCTTACTGTGTTTTTGCTATTTATGCTGTATCACGCGATGCTGCGTAATGTCGCTTAGCATAATTCTGTTACTTTGGCATGGGGAGAAGCTTGAGCAGCGTAATATACGAATTTTTGTATATTTGCTAAGTCTCTTGTTCAAGGACGAGTTTACGCTCTGTTACGCACGGCAGCGTGATGAGCTCAAAAAAAATAGTCAAAGGCAAGAAAGTGTGATTGCTCATTATACGCTCATCACGCAACGCAGCGTATCATAGCGTATTGCGTCGCCAAGCTGGACATCATTTACGCTTCATTACGCACGGCTACGTACGCAAGCCTAAATAGCTTAGATGCCTTGTTCCCATGTTATGTTACGCTCGTGCACGCAATGCAGCATGAATGAGCGTAATGTAACCCAAAGACAATTGAAACACACACGACATGCACCTGCTCCTTACATGCACAATACGGAAACAAGTGTATTATGCGTAATCATGAAGTTTCACACAAAAACAGTTTGACCAACAGTGCCCGAAACACTCGGGACACACGTCATTAGGGTTGCGCCCCTTCCACAAGACATGATAGCCTATAAATACCCTAGTTGACAAAGATACAAGGGTTGGCAAATCAAAGAAGCAAAGGCATTTTTTTGAGCACTGGAGCACTTATCACTTTTGAGCAGAGATACAGAGAGCACCGCTTTGGCAATTGTTGACAGCATCACCTTACAGCAGAAACGGAGCACGGTTCGCTTTGAGCACCGATGACAAGAGCAATTGTTCTATTGGGGAAGACTCTATTGGTCAGAAGCAGTTGATTGGTAGACGTCAGAGCTTGACCTTCCTTGCATCCCAGCTCTAGCCCGTGAGGTAGATCGAATTTCTGCCTGGACAGTTTTCTTGTTATTTTGTGCTTACCTTACATCAAGCAATCGGGGTCTCCCTAGTGTAATGTGGCATACAGAATATACATTTTTCCAAGTCAAAGCATAGATCTTGAAATTACGTGTTTCTCTTGTGCTAGCCTCCTCTTATCGCGTTTAGCATTATCATCGTTGCGATTCGTTCAAGTCATTTTTTTTCCTCGTTGTGTGATTTCTCGAATCAGATCGTTCCACGAGACATTCATCAATTTACTAATTAGTAAGTTCCTATCTGATCGACAAGACCATTCAGGGCACCATGGATTCGTCTTTCCAGCATAGCCCTCGCGTGGATCCGTGGTTAAAACTGTGTACACAAAATTTCGTTTAGTATTTTCCAGCTGCCGACGTTTTCCATCGTTACATTTTTTTGGCACTAGAAGGAGGGCCTTCAAGCTCCGATCCAAATATTTTGGGTAGCCCTATTAGTAATCCATACCCTAAATCGTAGACGTAAGACCTCTAGGGAAGTTTACGGCCAATCGCGTGGTATAGATCGGTCGCAAGGACGATTTCTTTGAAATCCTACAGGGTAGAAAGCCTACATTTTGTGCTTTTGTTGCCAACCAGTTCTTAGATCCGGTTATCAATTACCACTAATCTTATTGCTCAATGGATTCCTTGTACACAACCACAACTGCCATGGTCCCCACCGATCTAGGTGCCACATCTGTGAACCCTATTGCGGTCACCCGACCAGCTCCAGGCGCAATAGGGTCTCAGGGGCCATTGTGCCGATCATTGAGACTTCAGGGAAAAGAGCCCATCTTCACAGTCATAACCCCTAAAGAATACAATTTTATATGTGTTAAGATCCAGGTGAAGCTGGCCCTTAGCCGTGCTGAAGTCGAAGCAAAACGAAACTTTGAGGTGGTCCACTGAGGGGGCCATGACTTCAAGCCAACAGCTTACGACATCATTCCTTTGACCGAGCAGCAACACGAACTCATCACACACTTGGTCATGGCCAAGAGTCAGGCTGCACAGGCTATGGTTGAACCTCAGAATGGGGAGGAGGAGGACGACGAATTCGCAGCCCAGTCGGAACATTCATTCTATACCCTGAGCCCCCATACGTACGTAAATCCCCTGTTGCCTTTCAATGGAGACGCTGCCTCTCTTAACACGGCCACGACGGCACAGATGCACATTCCTGCCCTTCCATAGGCTACTACGCAACCATCTAGGCTGCAAGTACAAGTGCCCCACAATAACATGGGGGCGGTTTCATCACCGTGCGTAATTAGCATCCCAGTGGTGGTCCCGGCGACCGTTGCATCCCACTTCATTCCTCAGATACAACCCCACAACATATCCGCAACACGCCCGACGTAGACCTTGTCGCTTCCATCCCCTCCAACCCAACAGATTACCGTAGCCATGCAACCGCAACCTTACGCCCAACAGCCTGTCGCAGGTCAGTGGGCCAACCCGGCGGCGCAACAAACCCAGTCTGTGGTGTACGGCGTGCAACCCCCCGTTGCACCCGCAACGTATGTTCCACAGGGGGTACCGCAATATTTTTACCCTTATCTCGCACAACAGGTGGCGGCCAACCCCCCTGCACAAACCAGTGGGTGGTGGTCTTCATAGGCTTCCCCGCCTGCCGGGATCCCTGTCCCACCAGCAGCCAGTCAACCTCGCTCATCCCTTCCATTTCCTAGCGCCGCCCTCCCGGTCCAACCTCCTGTGCCTTCCGCGCAAACACCTCTGTTAACAGGCCTGGACCAAGCCTTCCAGTTGATACAAACCCTTACTAAAGAGGTTCGACGCCTCAAAGCCGCTGGTTCTGACACCGTCCAGATCAAGGACTTTTACCAGGACGATCCGATCAGTTCAGCGGTTCCTATGTTGTCGTTGCCGCCGGGGATGTCCCTGCCTCATTTCACCAAATATAATGGGGAGGAAGATCCCAACGCTCACCTTGTCACGTTTAGATCTGAGTCCTTATTGTTGCAACAATGGCGACACACTATCATCCGAGTCTTTGCGATGTCTTTAACAGGGAAAGCTTTGGATTGGTACCGAGCCCTCCCACGCTCTTCCATCTCAACCCTGGAAGTGCTGCTGACCCAATTTGTGACTCGCTTCAAATACAATTTGAAACCAAAAGTCACATTGGATCAGCTTATGGGGGTGAAACAAGACCCGCTCGAGCCTGTCCAAAAGTTTATACAGCGCTGGACTGCTACCTTGAATGAGATCCGCAAACCGATCGTGGACTCACATACGCTGGCTATATTCAAGGAAGCAGTCAATGACTTTATTAAGTCAAAGCTATACTACCTATCCTCCAATTCTTTACATCAGGCCTTCGCTCAAGTTAGAAGCATCCAAGATGCTGCGGAGGCCAGCAAAGACCTGGCGTATGTCACCTCTAAGAATGCACATAACAAGAACAAAGACAAAGGCAAAGTAGCAAAAATGACGGTAGCTGCAATGACTGAGAGTACAAAGGCGAAGAACAAAAAGGCACCCACTGCGCCTCCTGAAACTACAACTGGTGCCAGCACCAGTCAGGACACTGCTGCTCCTGAAAAGGCCCCCCAGCCTAAGCCAAACTTTGAGTGTAAGGATCGCTCAAAGTACATGGCATTACCTGTAAAGCATTCTAAACTGCTGAAACAACTATTAGGGGCAGGGCACATTCAACCTAAGAAAGTGTCCGAGGAGGCTCTGAAGCGTCACAAACGCAATTGTGAACTGCTGAAGAACCCTTCCTTAGCCTTACCTAATGAACCACCAGTTCCACAATCTTTCAGGCTGGACTGTTTCTGTGACTACCACCAGCTGTGTGGTCATGATACGGATTATTGCTGGGTGTTGAAAGATGACATTCAACGCATGCTAGATGATGGTTCGCTCAAGTTGGATGCCAGCAACTCGATGCATCCGGAAAATCAAACATTGCACGTATACAAGGACCCATTGAACGCAAACGACGATCCTTATATGATCACTATGGTGAGTAGGAACAGTGAGAAAAGGGAACCACCAAAATAACCTTTTATTTTGCATGTCCCTGCCAGCTCACAAAGGGGGCCAACCATCTCATTGGCTGCCAGCGGGGTCTCGAAGCAGCCCTTCATCATACGGGCACCTTCCCGGATGCACTCTCAGTCACGCAATAACAGCCAAGCCGCGGCCTCATCCGCACCCACGCCTAGGGCGCCCTTCATTATCAGGGTGCCAAAACCACAGGCTGCTCCTCTCACGCAGGGGTAGACCTCCAACCAAAAGAGGTCTCCATCACCTCCCAAGCGAAAGGGGGAGAATATGCCAGTTAACGCCACAAAAGACCACCTTACGCTCAGCTTCCCTAAGCCTAGGCCCCTAGCCTCTGCACCTTCGTCTATGCCTCAGAAGCAGGATAAAGGTGCAAAAATGCAGCCACCTTCTCTTGCCAAAGGAAAGAGCAATCCTACGACTAACTCCATTCCACCCCGGGAGATCCGTCTCCTAGGGCAAATGGAAGAGGACAAGGGGGGTAAGCAACCTGGCCAAGAGAAGGACCTCCTCGATGCATTTACGCAAGTTAAACAGGCTCTCAAACAAAAGAATACAACACTGAGCCTTTACGACCTACTTATGACATCTTGAGAACACCGTGAGGCTATGGTTCGCATGCTGACATCCATAACAGTGGATGAAAGCTTGCCAGCAGCAGAGGAAGCGATACATGCTATCATGTTTCCTTCTGAAGCTGAACAACCCAGGCCTACCTCGCTGACCTTCCATGATGGGTCTATCAAAGACGATCCTGAGAAAGGTCAGGTGACAACTGAACCTATGTTTATCACTATCCGGGTCGGTCAATACCGAATCCGGAGAGTGCACGTAGACGATGGCACGGCTACCAACTTCATTTCCTATTCCATCGTGGATAGGTTGGGTCTGGTCGACCAGATCATGCCCACAACGATGGCCTACGTAAAATTGTTTAACGGGGCACGGGTTCAGGTTAAGGGGACAGTGCATATTGAGTTTGTTGTGGGGGATCAATTCCCAACAGAGGCCACTTTCTTAGTCGTTGAGGAGATGCCAGGGTTCAACCTGATCTTGGGGAGGTCGTGGTTAGCCCAGCTGAGGGCGGTTTCGTCACCAATACATCAAGAAATACACCTGCCCTATGCTAGAGGGGAGGTTGTGATACACAGTGACGAAATCACTCCTAGGACCGTCAGTAACATTGAAGAGGAACAGGGTTCAGAGATAGAAACGACGGATGATCAGACTCATCTCGAAACCCCTCAACAAGTTGACAATAATGATGACGGTCTAGCTTGAGCCGACCTGCCATTCCCGGATGGCAGTGTAGAGGAGTCAAACCATAAGTCTCCTCGCCCTTACGCAACGCTCAACGTAAAGGCCATCAAGAAACAATTGAGTATCAATGGTTGAACGATGGTCCTTGCGTGCATTATCATGTCTTACTGAGTCAGTGTGGTTTCTACTTAGCAATTTTATTTTCACGTATTGTTTGCGGTACTTTTGTTTTCGGTTCTTACACTTGCCATTTATCTTTACATTGTTATCTTTTTTGTACGCACGCTATTCGTGATTTCCTGATTGCTATAGTTTAATTATGCAAAATTTTGTACCAGTATCATTTACACTTGCTATATTACGCTTTGGCCCGCAATGGCCTTAAACTAGTTGTACAGAATCGTGTTCCATTGTCATTCATGCGTTTTATGTTTTGGCCCGCAACGGCCTTAAACTAGTTGCCAGAATTGTATACTATAACTCTTTATGCTCGACTAGGCTGCAAGCCTGCAACGGCCCTAAACTAGTCGCTAGTTTACGCTCACGGTCTATGAGCAAAACACCAAAAAATAATTAAAAAGTGTAACTGTCATTCAACAAATCCACCAGTCTTTATAACACGTCTTTTCGGTCATACATAAAATAATACACCACTTCACCCTCAATAACGTTATGTGTAAATAATAACTACGCATTTCCTCTACTGCCACTATCACCGGTATCCCTTAAGTCCACATCCAACGCTAATGGATCATCCTCCAATGGGCCGTCATTTCTAAGAATGATTCTTTCACGAAGAATGCCCTCTTCGTGAGGTCCTTGTCCCAGCTCCGGCTCCACGGGAGAATGCTGTTCATCGTTGCGTTCTTCTCCTTCTTCTGCTTCTTCTCCTCCTTCTTCTTCCGCTTCTTCTTCGTCCTCTTCTTCTGCTTCTTCTTCTGCTTCGGCCACTTCCTCTGCTAACTCTTCAGCTTGCTTGTCTTCCCTATCCTCAGCTGGTACCTAAATACAGTAAGCACATTAGCTACGCAAGATTTAACATCATAAGTAGAAAATGCAAATTAAGTCACGCATAGGCTTACTTGCGATGGTCCTGCTTTCGCAGTGAAGGAAAGCTTGTCCAGGCCAGCCCACAGGCGCTTCATGATTTCTTCTTCCGTTAGATCTGGCCATACATCTTCTCCTAAGGCAACTCCAGCCTTCACTTTCCCTTTCTCCACGCTGCTCCAGCGGGGTGGGTCCGGGAAGAAGGTAGGGATTGTAACCTGGTCCCCAGGGAAAGTCACCTCCTTGTCCGAGGACGCACTTATAGGCACCTGCTCTTCGAACTTCTTGAAGGCTTCGGAAGCTCCGATGGCGTCCAGAAAGACTTCTAAGGATCGGGTCCTGACGGCAAAATTACGGTAGAGTTTCCGATACACAATGCTTTCTCGCTTATACAAGTGCTTATGGTCCTTCTCCTTCTACCCCCATTCTTGTACGCTCGCACAATAATCTCTCCAATCCTGGCTTTTCTAGGCTAGGAGTTCTATCTACATTCGCTGCACGACCAACGCGTGATTGGTTTGTACGCTGTGTTTGATGGCATTCCAATAACGGGAGTAATCGACAATGGCAGTATGCCAGTCTTCATCCCCTGATGCTCACGCCTGTAGGAAGTCACACCGTGATTTTAAGTCTCCGACCTCTTTGGTCAGAGACTCAACCTTTTGATCCGACCTCGCCAGCCTCTTCCAGAGGGTTTCATTGATGCCCTTACTCTCCCATAACGAGCGTGTCGAGCGTAACTCACATTTATGCATTTTCTCATAAATGTGGCGTGGCACGGCTGCTTCATTGGATGGTGGTTCCACGGTGTCCAAATCGATGGGCTCAGTGGGATCCCATCAGAGGCAAGCTCCTAACAGAAAACCTCATCAGTATCGATGACACATTACCACTGCGTAATACCACAAACTAACTACGACCATAACGTACTAGCTCCAGGTTCAATGCGCTCTAGGTGCTCGATCATGTCATTGACCACGCCTTCCATGAAGGTAAATTTATCAGGAAACTCTCTCCACGCTCTGCTCACAGCAACAGACGTGGACACCTCTTCTTTTTCTGTAGCATAACCCAGTTAGAAACCTCATCTATTTATAGAAATCCTGCAAACATGCTAACACACCATTACCTCTACTGGTGACAGTGGCGACTTCATTGACATCTTCAGCCGCCCTTTCCTTTTCACGCACTAAAGTCCATGCGTCGCTAGTTCCAGTAGCTAGGGCCTCCTCACGCACCAGGGCCTGTACACGGCTCGCGCTAATAGCTGGGGCCTCTTCTTCCAAAATTGAGGTCTCCTCCCTACGACTCAGTGTTACTGCCCCTATCTTAGGGGTCAGTTCTTTCGTAATTTTTACTGGCCATGTCATAGCATTTTAGTACATCATTACATCTAAACAAACGTTGCGTAATACAATTTCTGCATGCTTACCAGGCGGAGGCTTACTCCACTGAACTTTGACCGCCACAGTTCAGCCCGCGTCACCCTTAGGGGCCTCGGCTATGCGGAGCCTTTTACACCGAGCTGCAGGTTCTACGACTTCTTCCTCCAGGAGTTTCCCTCGCGAGGCGTCGCCAGTGTAAGTAGGCATTATCCCGCCTACACTGTTAAGGCCTCACACTTGGGGCACCGCCAAACCCTTGGTCGTTATGGAAAATGACTCCCCGATCCCTTCCGATGGATCCTGCCCACGGGTAGTGCTGAGGATGTGGACAATCCAAGGTCTGGACAGCTGGTCTCAGTCTTGCTGCACCCAAACCCCATTTCTTTGGATGACCAGAAACTCAGCAAACCGCCGGAGGCAAGCTATGAAGAAGGCGTAATGCACGTTGAACCGAGATTCAAGCTTCTCGTGAAGCTTGATCATTTCGGTACGTAGCCCCTCGACGAAATAGTTTGCCTAGTTGAATTGGGTCCCCTCCTCCAGAACCTCCCGCATAATACGGGTTTTTTCTACAGAAAAGAACCTCCCCTACGAGAGAGTTTTGGGGAAGGCCCGGGCCTGGAAGAGGGGATAAAGCGTCTTCGCAGCGACCATCTGGAATTTTTTGCAAGGAAATATTTGGTCTCCTTTGGGATCCTCACCCACTCCTTCAGCCAATTCTGGAAGGCGGTGCTCCTCTTCACCTTCTCACTTACGGGAAGGCCGTCCGAGGATAACACATTGGCCGACGCACTGGCAACACTAGCTCTGAACATGCCTGCCCATCTTTTGGACACCTACCCCGCATTGATTACAAACTACACACATCCTATCATTCAAATGGCGTAAATCTCCTCTCTTCTCGAGGAAAGCATGCCTGAATGGTACGATGACATTAGAACTTACCTTTTACAGGGTGAACTACCGTTTGCATTGACACCCGCACAGAAAGACGCAATCCGTAAGCAGGATACGCAATACGTCATCATCGGAGATAGCACTCTCTCTAGACACTCCTTTGATGGCGTGATGCTGACTTGCGTCGACAAAAACCAAGCACAGTGTATAGTCGGCGAAGTCCATGAGGGACTGTGCGGTGGCCACGTAGCACCCCGGGCTATGGTCCTAAAAATCCATCGCTTAGGATACTACTGGCCACACATGGACAAAGATTGCCTGACGAAGGTTAAAACCTATGACACATGTCAGCGTCATGCAAATCTTATACACGTGTCACCTACAGAGTTACATACCACGTAGATAACATGGCCATTTCAACAATGGGGACTAGACATCGTAGGCCTAATCGCGCCAAAATCCTCTGCAGGTCATAGCTTCATTATTACCGCTACTGAGTATTTTACGAAGTGGATAGAGGTTGTTCCCCTGCGAAAGATTACATCTCAGTAGATTTTCCATTTTATCCTGGACAACATAGTAACTAGATTTGGTCTCCCGATGACTATCGTGACCAACAATGGGCCATAGTTCAGTAGTGCAGAAACCAAATCTTTCTATGATAACCTAGGCATCAGACAATCTTTTTCCCCCCCTATTACCTGCAAGTGAATGGTAAAGCCGAAGCAACAAACAAAGTAATCATCAATCTACTCAAGAAAATGCTCGACGACAACAAAAGGCGGTGGCATGAACAGATCCTCTATGTGCTATGGGCGTATCGTACTATGTGTAGGACAGCTACGGGTAGTACGCCCTATAGCCTAGTCTACAGGTCTGAAGCAGTGCTGCCTCTCGAGTTGCAAATTTCTTCTCTAAGAATGATCCTCTCCACGGTTATAAATGAGGCTCAACACACCGAGTCTCAAATCGCAGATCTGGATTCAATCGAAGAGAAGCGGATACAGGCTCTGGACACAATCGAAAGGTATCAGGACAAACAGAGGCAGAAGCATCGTCATAACCTTCAGCAACGCCCGATCAAGAAAGGAGATCTTGTTCTCAAGGCCATGCGCGAACCAGTAGGCAAGTTCTCTGCAAACTGGGAAGGCCCTTTCTTAGTGGTGGACATGTACAGCAACGAAGCATTCAAGTTAGCAGACGGCAACGGCAATGAACTAGCAAATCCTGTAAATCATGTGTATTTGAAGCGGTATTACATTTAACAGCATCTACAGAAGGTATGGCACTAACTGTCCGCTATGATGCTAAACTGGCATTAACTNTAGCGTCGTAGCGGACGGTGGTTGCCAGTTTAGCGTTGTAGCGGACGNCCGCTACGACGCTAAACTGGCAACCACCGTCCGCTACGACGCTAAATTGGCACTGCTCGTCCGCTACGACGTAAAACTGGTGTTCCTTGCACTCGTCTGCCATGACGCTAAACTGGTAGCTTGTACTCATCTGCTACGACGTAAAACTGGCACTGTTGTATAGGTCCGCCAAGAAGGAAAACTAGCATCTTTTGCACGCGTCCGCCATGATGCTAAACTGGCACAAGTAGGTATCCGTCTGCTGAGACGTAAAACCAGCACAGACTTGTCCCTAGGTCATGACATGAAACTGACATCCACAGCACGGTCTGCTGAGACCATAAATTAGCCTCGCCACCGTCCGCTACGACGTAAAACTAGCATTTCTCGGTCTGCCCAGACTTTAAACTGGGACCATGGTCTGCTGAAGCTTAAAACCAGCAATGATAGTCTACCAGGACTTAAAACTGGGACTCACAGACTACCGCCATGTCAATCAAGCAAGCGTTATCATCTCTGTATGGCTGCACGACAAATGGGATGTGATGTTGGGACAGTCCCAACGTCACCACCCCACTGGCATCCTGCTGATTCCTCGGACAAGCTGAAAGGCATCTTACTGATCCCTTGGAGATGCCTTCGTTGCACCCACTGCAGTGGTGGCACCTCTGAGAGATTGGTTTCACCAGCCGGAGCCCCGACAAAATCCTACTCGACAACGGCCTCGGGAACCTCCACCGATCATCGCTATCGGATGCTAGCTTCACAGATTCATCTCGTTGGTTCTTATCTAACCAGTTAGGTGCACTGTATCTGATTCCTTTTGGCGAAGATATGCTGGGCTAATCGTTAGGACTGGTGGGTCCACCAGCATACTCCAGCTCTTCCTTCGTGGCCCAATCGCTCTATCTCACATCAAACGGCGCTCATTTCAACAATCTTGCCTCTTGTCTGCATGAGCAATGGTATTCTCTATTTTTTTCTGTGGTTGCAGGGTATTTGCTTCGAAGGTGTGGTTCAAAGGTGCGTCCATCTGAGTGGTGAAGAACAACAGCGTTCTGAGATAGCTGCTAAGGTTTGCCCGACCACTTCAAGCTACACGCCTATGCCTCTCATAATACTACTCTTAGCTCTTGTTTCCTTTCATCCCCACCGCCCGCTCCCTGTACACAAACGCTACACACGCAAGCATCCATTTTTCTGCACTCGCACTAGCAGAGATATCACAGAAGTGATGCGCCATGCTCCTTTTGCATGCATTCCTGCTGTCATCGGTGATAGAGAAATCTCAGGCTGATGCGCTACGCTCGTCTGAAAGCATTCCTCTCAACCTAAGTGTGCGTACATTTCTATGCATTCTGCAAGCGTATTCTACACTCCTACCATCCTAACTCATTTTACATCTTCCCCGAACCTGTTTCCTACTATGTCATTCTACCTTCCATGTTGACAGGGCAACGCCTGAGCAGCTATGGACAAACGCTGTTCTTGCTTCTACCAATCCAGTGTTTCGTATTCTTTGTCGACGTCTTTCGGGCAAGCCCTCCAAACGTCAACAAAGAGGGGCCATTGAAACATCATGAAAAAATTGCGAGTCGGCCTCAGGCAAAGATTCGTAATTCAGGCAGAGGCGCATGTCAGAATTCCAGAAGGAAGAATAAGACGGAGCAACACCGAGAGGCGCATAGCATCAAGTCTTTAACTTCCTATGCAGATTTCTACTCTTACTGTGTTTTTATTATTTACGCTGTATCACGCGACGCTGCGTAATGTCGCTTAGCGTAATTCTGTTACTTTGGCATGGGGAGAAGCTTGAGCAGCGTAATATACGACTTTTCGTATATTTGCTAAGTCTCTTGTTCAAGGCCGGGTTTACGCTCTGTTACGCACAGCAGCGTGATGAGCTCAAAAAAAATAGTCAAAGGCAAGAAAGTGCGATTGCTCATTATACGCTCATCACGCAACGCAGCGTATCATAGCGTATTGCGTCACCAAGCTGGACATCATTTACCCTTCATTACGTACGGCTGCGTACGCAAGCGTAAACAGCTTAGATGCCTTGTTCCCACGTTATGTTACGCTCGTGCATGCAACACAGCGTGAATGAGCATAATGTAACCCAAAGACAGTTGAAACACACCCGACACGCACCTGCTCCTTACACGCACAATACGCAAACAAGCGTATTGTGCGTAATCATGAAGTTTCATACAAAAACAGTTTGACCAAGAGTGCTCGAAACACTCGGGACACACATCATTAGGGTTGCGCCCCTTCCACAAGACATGATAGCCTATAAATACCCCAGTTGACAAAGATACAAGGGTTGGCAAATCAAAGAAGCAAAGGCATTTTTCTGAGCACTGGAGCACTTATCACTTTTGAGCAGAGATATAGAGAGCACCGCTTTGGCAATTGTTGACAGCATCACCGTACAGCAGAAATGGAGCACGGTTCGAATTGAGCACCGGCGACAAGAGCAATTGTTCTGTTGGGGAAGACTCTATCGGTCAGAAGCAGTTAATTGGTAGACATCAGAGCTTGACCTTCCTTGCATCCCAGCTCTAACCTGCGAGGTAGATCGAATTTCTGCCTAGACAGTTTTCTTATTGTTTTGTGCTTACCTTACATCAAGCAATCGGGGTCTCCCCAGTGTAATGTGGCATACAGAATATACATTTTTCCAAGTCAAAGCATAGATCTTGAAATTACGTGTTTCTCTTGTGCTAGCCTCCTTTTATCGCGTTTAGCATTGTCATCGTTGCGATTCGTTCAAGTCATTTTTTTTCCTCGTTGTGCGATTTCTCGAATCAGATCGTTCCACGAGACATTCATCGGTTTACTGATTAGTAAGTCCCTGTCTGATCGACAAGACCATTTAGGGCACCGCGGATTCATCTTTCCAGCATAGCCCTCACACGGATCCGTGGTTAAAACTGTGTACACAGAATTTCGTTTGGTATTTTCCAGCTGCCGAAGTTTTCCGTCGTTACAGCCATGTCCCTAACTGGCAGAGCATTAGACTGGTACCGAGCCTTGCCTTGTAACTCCATATCCTCTTTGGAGGATCTCTTACACTAGTTCGTTACCAAGTTTAAATACAACCTAAAACCTACAACAATCTTGGACAGTCTGATATAGGTAAAACAAGCACCACTTGAACCTGTACAAACATTTATCCAAAGATGGAGTGCCGCACTCAACGAACTTCATGAACCAATCCTAGAAACATACCTTCTTACGATTCTTAAGGAAGCTGTGAATGATTTTGTCAAATCAAAACTGTGCTATCTAAATGTGTGCACTCTAAGCCAAGCTTTTGTATAGATTAAAAACATAGAAGAGGTAGCCCAAAATAGCCACAACCTTGCTTACTTAGCCTTTAGAAATCAACACACTAAAAAAGATAAAGAAAAGGCTAAAGCAATAGTAGCAACAGTAGTGGAGACTCAACCTACCAACACGGGACAGCAAGGCAGACCACCTACTACTCCCGTTAACTATGAGAGAACCACTCCTACACATACAACTGAATCATCTACCATGCAAGCTAATAACATGGGTTATACATGTATGTTTGAGAGGAAAGACCTTGCTCAATACACACCACTTCCCATGCAACCTTCCCAGTTGTTAGATCAACTTTTGAAGGTTGGGACCATTAAACACAAGTAGTTGTCCCCAAAAGCAGCCTAGAGACAAGACCAATTCTATGAATTGGTCAAAAACCCAAGCTTAGAAACACCAAATGAGCCTCCTATTTCAAAAGGCTTTAGACTAGATTGATTTTGTGAGTATCATCAATGGAATGGACATGGTACTGATTATTGTTTCACCCTCAAACAAGACATACAATGTATGATCGATAGGGGTGAAATAACATTTGATGATGCAAACCATGTTAAACCATAGAATCAATCTATGGGCATATATAAAGATCCCCTCAATACTAAGGAAGCTCCTTACGTTATTAACATGATCCACATTAGAAATGAGTAAGGAATGCCCAGCAAACATTTCGTGATTCATGTTCTTCCTACAACATCAACATCATCCCCATAATCTTCGCATCCCACATACAATCCGCCTACACCTACAAAACCATTCGTCATTCGTGTACCCCCTACCAATGCAATTGCAAATGTGCAACTGCCTACCCGACCCACTCCCTTTGTGGTTTAGGTGTCACCCACGGTTGCAACCATAGAGGTACAACCACAAAACTGACCAACTCCCTTCGTAATCAGGGTACCCAAACACCTTGACCTTCAACCTCCTACTCCTCAACCGCAAACCAAACTGACCCCGTTCATCATCAAGGTGCCTAAACACCCTGACACACAACCACCTTCAACTGTTCAACCACAACCCTGACCCACTCCATTCGTAATCCGAGTCCCAAAACAACCCAATGTTCAAGCTCCAACCAGTCCCCCACAACCTTCACGAGAACACCTTACTGACAGACTTAGTAGGGAATGGTTGGAAAAAGAACATCGAAGTCTTGAATTGGGGCCACCAAAACCCACTCCCTTAAATGTTGTACCTATGGCTCCAACAACTAGTGAGCCGAGCATGAGTCACGAAAGCAAAAAATTGAGAATGCCAGATGCATCAAACCCAACCATCACATTAGACCACATAGAAACCATTCCACAAGAGATACAATTGTTGGGTCCAATGGACCAAGTCTCAACCAACAAGAGCCTACCAAATAGTAAAGACTTGGCCAATGCTCTAAGTTAGGTCACGCAGGTGCTTAAACAAAAAAAAATACATCTTTAAGCTTGTATGACCTAATGATGACTTCCCAAGTCCATCGTGAAGCCCTAGTATGCATGTTAACACCGATCCCAGTCAGTGAAGACTTTCCTGCAAATGAACCTTCCATTCATGTGGTAATGTCTCCACATCAAGGATCAAGAGCTACATCACTAAGCTTCAACATGGATAATATAAAAATAGATGAAAAATAGGAAAATTCACCATTGCACCCATGTTCATAACTATACAATTAAATCAATTTAAAATACATAGGGTGCATGTAGATGATGGAGCAGCCATGAACGTAGTACCATACCCCATCATCGAACATTTAGGGCTAACTGAAAAAATCAAACCAACTTCCACAACATTCCTAAAATCATTCAGTGGATCATGCATGGTTGTCAAAGGAACACTAACTTTGGATTTCATAGCAGGGGATCAATTCCCCATGTCAGCTGAATTTGTAGTCGTAGAAGAGATTCCTGGATTTAACTTGATATTGGGACAACCATGGTTAGCCCAACTAAAAGCAGTAACCTCACCCATCCACCAAGAGATTCACTTACCCTATGAAGGTGGCAAAATCATTATACATGGTGATGTGGCTACACCCAACACCTCTGCACACGTAGGTACAATCCAAGGCTCAGAAGTCAAATTTGATGAGCCTAAATAGGATAACACTACTATCAAGCTTAAACAAGATGCCATATCCATTGACAACCAAAATGATAACCAATCTCTAAACCGTGATCCCCTACAAGATATGGAAACACTACAAAACGTGGAAACATCAGAGTAGATTGACATAAGGGTCATTCCCCTAGACGTCTCATAGTCAGAATTTCCATTTAACATAATTAGTGAAGGAGACACTAAATATACAATTACACCAACACGACCAACACACCATGTCAATCTGCAAAAATTAAAGAAGCTGCTCAACTATTAAAATGACTACCCTTCCGAAATGACATTAAACTACTACCCATCTAAAATGACATTAAACTACTACCTGTCCGAAATGACATTAAACTACTACCCATCCAAATGACATTAAATTACTACTCATCTGAAATGACGTTAAACTACTACTCATCCAAAATGACGTTAAACTACTATGTGTCTGGAATGATGTTAAACTACCAAGCATCCACAACGATGTTACACTAGCCATGGTCAGAAATGGCTGGTTCCTTCGTAAAAAAAATAATAAAAACAAACTCGCCAAAGATAACTATAATCTCCTATTTTTCTTCGACAAAGATAAAATAGTCCTTCATTACTTTAAACTGACGCACCTAGCCCGAAATGGCTTTAAACTAAAGCATAGTATACAACCAATTTACCAAAATTTTGCTACGTCATTATCATTAACATTTTTTCAGGTTATGATGTTCATTTCGTATTTTGCTAGACACAGTTCCAGTTTACATTTATGTTCACAAAGAAACTTGAAAAGGTAAAACATAAATATATAAACATATGTAATATGGAGTGTTAGCACAGTAATAGAATAACTGCATATTACACCATGATCATGTTACATTTTTCTTCACATATTCCAAAACCAACAAAAAAATAATAACAAACTAGCAAAGAAATGACAAGGTTGACAAGACCAACAAGCTAAATCATGGACTAGTGTTAGGAGGGGGTTGGTCCCCAAAATCCTCTACATCATCAGCTCCCGTCCCACTAGGGCCAGCCTCATCACCACCACGCCCCTATCACAAAGAGAAAACAAAACAACAAAATGAGTAAATGCACAGAAAAATAGGTAAAAGAGAGAAAAAACACTAAAGAGAAATTATGACTGAAAGCAATAAAATAATGTGAGCAATAAAATACTCACAAGTGGGGAAGGCCTGAGATTAGCCTCCAGGTGCTGTAGAATCTCTTCTTCAGACACGCATGTCTAGTCCTTCTCGAGCCCGAGGTCGATGTTAGCCAAGGTTTTACTCTTGTCCACAGAAGACTAGGAGGGGCACTCAAGAGAAAACATACTTGTTGAAGCTTCCCTAGAGGTAGTGGTAATGGATCTCTTAGGATACCCCTCCACTTCTGTATATTCAACAAACTTCTCATAGGAAGAGTGCAGACCTAACCCCTCCACAAACATCTCCAACTAACGACGTTCCACTAATTCCTCTTTCAACCATTTTTTATATTGATGCTTATGATCTTTCTGATCCTAGCCCCATTTATGTACTTTGGATGCAAAGGACTTCTAGTCATGGCACTTCCTATTCAATAAATCCATTTGGGCCCTTTGTTCAACCAAATCTCAAATCGCCTACACCTTGCTATTCAAGCCTACCCAATAACGTGCACAGGTGATCTTAGATGTACACCATGTACTATCACTTGCAAACCTAGCAGAGGCAAAATCATAATGGGCTTGCAAGTCATTCCTCTCCTCTGTTACCTTTGCTAGATTTTCCTTCAATGATTGAATTTCAAGCCATAACTGTTCAATTGAGCGCCTACAGGTCCAGAGAGACTTGGCATTTGGGACAACACAACCCGAAACTGCATCATAAATCCCTCTTGGGATCTGCTCAATATCTTTGGGCAATTCCAGGAGACCATCAATATGGGTAGCCTCGAAGGGACTCCATTGAAGCTTGGCACATATAGGTACAAACATTGCATATATATAAGCCAATCAGAGACCTCCAATAGATGCAAAAACACGATGAACTCAGGCACTTAGTATAAAGTACACACCTAATTCAGGATGAGCCTATCTCAAACGAGCAACAACATCATCGACGATGCTAGTAACAAAGTCTATTTTATTGGGCATCTCGGGCCACGGCCTGAACGGATCAGTGGATCTTGAATCTACATGAGAAGGCATCTCAACTGGGGCCTCAAACTCCGACCAACCCGCCTGAGATGCAGGTGCTTCAGATACCTCAGCATCTATGTCTGATGTCAAGAAAAGCCATGATAGTCAAAAAAAATGCATAAAACTAAGAAGATACGAAATGCAGATCAAACTAACAAGACTTACCAAGTGGCCCTTTGCTGGTCAGCTCAGGCGAATCACCAAGGTGCAGAGACCCATCAAAGAAACCATCAAAAACACCTTTCTCCTCGCTTGAGTGCTTAAGGGCATCTAAAGCCTTAGTAAGTGTAGCTTCCATGGTACTCGTTCCATCCTCTTCCCATAAGATGGGAATGGCCTCAACTACTTCTTCCCTCGTATCTTCCTCTTCATTACACCCAGTGGTGACTGTTTCAGGTTCATCCATTAGAGCTAATTCTTTCCTTTCCCTCTCGAGGGTATCCTCTGTTAACACCAACAAATCTAAAATTTAGCATGACGTAATAGGCATACATATTTAAGTAAATAAGTGAATTCAAAAAGCGATAAAAAACACTTAAAGCAAAAATAATAAAATACTTACCCACTCTTGGCAAGATGAATCGAATCTTCTTAGTCCTTGATGGCCTCACCTCTGTGGCAGGATCTCTCAGATGCTCACCTTTTCTCACCTTAGCCTTGGCCTTCCCGACGGTCTTCTGGATCNACGTGTTATGCATTTAGTCTTAGAGATTGGTATGTGTTACGATTGGACACAGTTCCTTGTATTGGGTTTCTATGGAGAGATCATCAGGCTACACTCTAATGTTAATGCTAGGTCCCACTTCACCNTCTCCATAGAAACCCAATACAAGGAACTGTGTCCAATCGTAACACATACCAATCTCTAAGACTAAATGCATAACACGTGCATACTCCACCCCAAGACTTCTTGCTTGGGAAAGAGATTTAGGAAATGCATGAGCTCTAAAGAGCGGGTACAAAAAGTTTACCTCCGCCAAGCAAGTATCATCCTACATGGCGAAGCCCTTAGGACCTCACAGTACACCTAGCCAGTACTCAAGTTCCTTGATCACAAGCCCCTCTCTAGTTCCCCTATCTACCACCACCTTAACACCATCTGCTGGTACGTTGAAAAGATTAGAAAAGAATTCAGCGGTGAGGTGGAAGGACACCTTCACTCCCCGAACCCATGTAGTAAAATAAGAGACATCATCATTAAAAGAGTCAACGATGGAAAACATTTCAGTCACAGGAATGTTGGGAGTCAAGGTAGTAAACAAGTCCAGTAGGCCTGTGCGGGTAAGATGACTGATGATTTGTTTGGGTGCCTTCTTGTGCAACCACTATTGTGACTCCTCTGTCTCTCCAAACTTCATACAGAGGGTAGCCTCAGTGCACCCAGATATGATGGTAACCCCCTCAAGG
This sequence comes from Gnetum montanum, assembly GCA_015680685.1. Classification (NCBI taxonomy): domain Eukaryota; kingdom Viridiplantae; phylum Streptophyta; class Gnetopsida; order Gnetales; family Gnetaceae; genus Gnetum; species Gnetum montanum. The sequence continues at coordinate 206,090 of MNCI01008967.1, read as the reverse complement.
GGGATGGCCTCTATAGAAAAGACACAGGAGACATTGAGCCAAAATTAAGAATATCATCAGCAATGATTTAATGAAAATGAAAATCAAGCCTAGAACACAATCATTTACCACTAACAAATGGAGTAGGTACACTTGCTGTAGGATCAATTGTTTGAGGAAAAATAGGCCCATCAGGAGACCAATCCTCATGTAGTTAGTCGCGAACTTGACAACGCTCAAAGGCCCTAGAGAACTGCCTAGGGTAATTGAAAATAGCATCCTTGGTCTGGCCTAGCACTGCAGCACGAAGTGTGGGGCCCATCATGAACGCCTCCAAGGCTTTACGTGCTATGGCAAGTCCACTATCATCCTCATGTAATCCATGCTCAGCAAAACGGGGCCTACAAAAGAAAAAGTGTTCACATGTAAACAATTATCATAACGCTAAGTGAGTCAAAGTTAGTACATGTATAAAAAGAGCATACTTGTCTACTTAATATACTGTTCTAGGCAGATTTTGGAACAGTGTATGTACACAGCAAGCTAGAAATAGTGTGCTACTGCTATTGTAATTGTTGCAAGACGACAATCCCCACACACGAGTTAGAAAGTGTGTTGATCTAGGGCCTTCAGGAACGCCTCCCTCAACTGCATATAGACCCTCATCTATGTCAATGATGAAAGATAACACACCTCGTGTTGAGCCGGTCAACATGGTCTTAACAATATCACGAGTCAGCTGCTCACTCAAATGGGACCATATGACAACGCTGAAATTCTAAAGAATAAATGATAAAAAGGCACCAACATTAGGATGAAACCATATTACGTGCACCCCGATCTGCATGTCATAACTAGACATTTTCTATTCCAAAGGGGCAAACCAAGATAGCACACCAACAAGTTCGACCACAAGGAGAAAAGGCTTAGGCCCCCTGCATAGAGCCAAAAACATAACTTAAAACATGTAAAACCTATAAACTGAAAAATAAGAAAATAAAACCCAACAAGTAATTAACATTCAACACGTGCACAAGTTCACCCCATGAGACAAGAATACCAATGTCTGTTTGGTGTCTCTAACGCTTATTGGGGAATATTGGAAATCATTAGACAACATCAACACTTAAACACCAACATTCAAAAAAAATATGTAAGTCATTTAAGCCTCTGAATCACATCACACCAGTAAGTAAAAGTTGGAAAGTAAAAGTGTTGAGTAAGAGGCATCACGAAGTTCACGTTATCTTAGAAAACAGAACATTTTCTCATGCTGCAACAAAAAAAAATATTTACTCATGCTGCTAAGCAAAAATTCAAGGTTACTCACACTGAGTAATGCTCATGTGGTAGTAAGGACCATGACTCACACTATCCACACCACCAAAAATGCACAAAAAAAATTGCAGTTCCTGCAACTTACGCTTACGCCTAGGAAAAAATGCAAGAAAATCCCAGGCAAAAATGTAGGAAAATCCCAAGCAAAAATGCACAAAAATTGTAGGAAAAAATGCACAAAAAATTGTAGTTCCAGCAACTCACACAAAAGCTACAGCCCTACAAAAAATGCATAAAATACAGTAAAATGCCCTATAGCTAATGCTGGAAATATAGCCCTGCAATTGGAAAGCAATCAAAATCACCCAAAACGTGGTAATCCCTACAACCCACGTGCACCCTGGGCTACTCACGCTGGTGTGCCCTGGGATACTCACACTGGGCGCACCCTGGGTTTGATGTTTGAACAACTGACCAATTCCTATGTAGCCAACATGCAGGCCATCACACAACAATCACAAGAAAATGGTGAAACACAAAACCCCAACAAAGTCCTTGATGCCTGAAATGCACAAAAAAATCACATTACAAACCCTAGAATCCAGCAAATATTTTCATTCCGAAATGCGGCAAAAAAATGGCAGCCCTAATGGCTCATGTTTTGCTTACGCTATGATCGAATACCAAGGAATAAGCACATATCTATGCAGAGTCCCTAGCCATGATGAGATTTTGGGTTGGGAAAGGCATTAAAGTGGTTGTTCGCTCTCCTCCGCGAACAATAAGCTGGCTTGCTTCTTCCCCATGCACTGGTTTGTTGCTACTCTCCCCTTCATTGTTATTACTCATGCTACAGTCCCTCCTGCTCACGCTGCACAGCCTCAAGTTGCTCACGTGGCTTAGAAGTCATGCTGAGCACAAGTTTACAGTCACTCACGCTGATGGAGAACCCTCCAATTTACACTATCTTCTGTTCCCAAGCATTCACACTGCCCATCTCCACCACCAACTCACATTTCATTGGTTACTCATGCTCGCATCTCATTTGGCCCTCCCCCA
>MNCI01008967.1:187385-203696 GCA_015680685.1 Gnetum montanum | reverse complement strand
CCCCCCCCCCCCCCCCCCAATTATTTTTTATCCCACTTTTCTACACATGGCACATTTTCCCTTATTTTACTTATTTTATTCCACCCTTGTGCCTTAAGGTAGCCACTTCTTCTATTTCTTGCATACATTTATTCATTTTCCCAAAGTAACCCAGACATTTTAAAGAAAAAAAAACAAACAAACAAATAACGATCGGAAAATCCAAGAAATTCATGTGCACAAAGCTCAAATTATGCTTGGCCTGGTACGGCCTTAAACTACCAACCATGGCCCAGTATGGCCTCAAACTACCACACATGGCCCAGTATGACCTTAAACTGCCATTCACAGCCCGGTGCGGCCTTAAACTGCCATACATCCAGGCATGACAATAAACTAGCCTTGGCATACCATTGGGTACATTTTAAATGTAAAATCAATTTCTTATGAAAAAAAGGAACTCACCCTTGCTGACATAGCTCCCTGTTTAATTGGCAGGGGCAAACACATGGATAGTAAGCACCTTTTTTCACCATTGTCTATCAATGGGCCACATGGGGCCATTCAATGAGAAGTCAATCTAGAATCCATTGATCTAGATTCATCATCAATTTATGATAATTTCGTGGCATCCACTCAAGGAACATCAAACTGCCTTGAAGATATGACTAAAACTTTGAACTTAGAAGCCAACAACATCACTGAGGATCACCTCGTCAAAGTCCCCATCATCATGTCTAGTGGCGAGATTAAAACATTAAAACTAAGTACTCTACTAAATCGGCAAATTTCCAATGAAATTACACAAGTGCTGAAGAATAATATCAAAAAATTCTCTTGGTCATATACCAATATGCCAAGACTGGACGCACGCATCATCTAGCATAACATCATCCTCGATGAAAAAATTAGACCAGTAAAGCAAAAGGCACGCAAGGTTAGGCCTGAGGTAGCGTTGGTAGTCCGTAACAAAATCATGAAGCTCTATCAGGCCAGTTTCATCCGAGTTGTCGACTCTGCCGATTAGGTATCCAACATTGTTGTAGGCCCTAAGAAGAACAGTAGCATTCGCATATGTATTGACTTTCATGATCGCAACATAGCCACTATAAAGGATGACTTCCCACTACCCAATATCGATCAACTCGTTGACTCAACCACTAGGCATGCATTATTTTCCTTTATGAAAGGATTCTTGGGATACAACCAAATCAAGATCAACCCAGAACACCAACTCAAAATGACCTTCATGATACCTTGGGGCACGTTCGGTAATACAATGATGTCATTCAGTCTCAAAAATACAAGTGCCACATACCAAAGGGCAATGACATATATATTTAGCGATTACATGCTCGATTTGCTCAATGATTATGTAGACGACATCACGGTCAAGTCCAAAACAACCGAACAACACACAAAGCACTTAGACTTGGTACTCAAACGTTGTCTCAAATACGACCTTAGGCTTAACCCAAAGAAATGTGCCTTTGGGGTTAAGATGGGAAAAATGCTTGGCTTTGTAGTCTCTGAAATAGGCATACGAGTAGACCCTGATAAGGTTAAGGCAATAACTAGTATGCAACCACCTAGGAACCTTACCGAATTACGTGGTCTACAAGGTAGACTGCAATTCATCAGATGCTTTATCGCGAAGCTAACTGATAAACTAAAACCCATGCAGTATTTACTACGAAAGAATGTCCATTTTCAATGGACTCAACAATGCCAAGAAGCCTTTGAAAACATAAAAATGGAGTTGGCTCAACTGCCAATAGTTCATCCTCCGGAAAGCAATAAACCTTTTTACATCTACCTCGTGACATCTGATACCTCTATTGCATCCATGCTTTGTCAAAAATGAGGAGATGGAGCCAAGATCCCTATTTATTATTTAAGCCATGCCTTGGTTGCCCATGAAAAATGATACAATGACGTGGAGAGATTATGCTTCGTCCTTGTCTTTTCCTTGAAAAAGTGACGGCATTACCTCTTCCGCAACCAAGTCAATATCATTTGCAAAGATAACGTGCTTCGAGCTATCACCAACAACATCTATGAATCAAGTAGGTTAGCTAGATGGAAGGTGATGATTGCAGAGTTTGACCTATGTTATGTTGCTCAATCCTCCACAAAGGGTCAACCAATAGCCAATCAATTAACCACATCACCGACACAAGATCAAGCGACAATCAACCTTGAATTCCCTAATGAAGATATTAATAGCATAGACGTAGTGCCCAATAATTACGATGCAATCCTATACTTTGACAGAGCATCCACCTCCCAAGGAGGAAGTGTTGCATCCATCATAACATATCCCTCGAAAGAAATTCATTCCTTTGCCTATAAACTAAACTTCCATTGCACCAACAATGTGGCGGAGTACGAAGGTCTTCTTAGAGGTCTTATAGCGGCACTAACTTTGGGAATCACACGTCCTATAGTTCAAGGAGACTCACAGTTGCTAATTAATCAAGTCATAGAGATCTACACATGCAAAGCTCCGTATTTGCAACCATACTGTGACCTGACTAAACACTTGCTAAAACAACTAATCAACGTAGACGTGCAACATATTCCTAGGAATGAAAATACCATTGCCGACGCACTTGCCACACTAGCCTTGAACATGACACCTGAGATGTTCCATGCATTGCCTATCTCTATAACAAATTGTGCCAAACCTGTAACTGACAGACTCGATGAAATACCCATAGCATCTGTCAACACTACACAAGCAATAGAGTGGTACGATGACATAAAAGAGTACCTTCTACGAGGCGAACTACTACAACATCTGACGAGTGCTCAAAAAGACATGGTGCGAAAACGCTCTAGGAAATATGGATTAATAGGAGACACCTTGTGTCGCAAGTCCTATGAAGGCATCTTGTTGACATGCATCAGTAGCATCGATAGCCAAACAATCGTGGAATAGGTTCACGAAGGACTGTGCGGAGGGCATATACCACCCAAAGCAATGGCAATGAAAATTAGACATTTGGGCTATTACTAGCCACACATGGAGTACGATTGCTTCTCCAGGGTCAGGAATTGCAACATTTGCCAAAGGCATAGTAACCTAATACACGTACCATCTAATGAATTGCATACTACGCAAATCACATGGCCATTCCAAAAATGGGGATTAGACATCATTAGGCCGATAACACCACCATCTTCAGTAGGGCATAGCTTCATCATCACTGCAAATGAATACTTCACAAAATGGGTAGAAGCTATTCCCCTTAGGAAAACCACATCCAAACATGTTTGCAACTTCATATTAGAAAACATCGTAACTTGCTTTGGTATCCCAATGACCATAGTCACCGATAATGGACCACAGTTTAGTAGTACGGATACTAAAAACTTCTGTGAAAGCCTAGGTATTAAACACTCATTTTCATCACCATATTACCCACAGAGCAACAATCAAGTAGAATCTACGAATAAAACGATCATCATGGTGCTTAAGAAAATGATGAATCAAAGCAAGAGACGATGGCACAAGCAGTTAATCCATGCATTATGGGCATACCGAACAACGCATCGAACATCCACAAGAAAGACACCATATAGCCTGGTATATGGATCTAAAGCTATGTTACCTTTGGAGTTACAGGTTCCCTTACTACGGATAACACTCTCTAGTGTCCTTGATGAAAGCCAGAATAACGAACTGTGCATTGCTGACCTTGACTCAATGGAGGAAGAAAGGGTACGAGCGCTTGATCAAATCGAATGATACCAGAGACAGCAATGACAATGTCATCAACATAACCCACATAAGTGGTCGATCAAGGAAGGTGACCTAGTTCTCAAGGTGGTCCGCAAACACTCAGACAAATTCTTAGCCAACTGGGAAGGACCTTACTTAGTCACTAAAGCCTATGATAATGGGGCATTCAAGCTCACCGACATGGATGAAAACAAATTGGCCAATCCTACAAATCACATGTACCTTAAACCATTCTAAGTCTGATGATCTTAAGGTACGCCATGACCCTAGCATCATGACCTAAAACTAATACCACAAAATAGTCCTAGAGCTATGACTTAAAACTAGCACCACAGAACATCCTGGCGTCATGATGGTAAACCGACACCACAGAGCTCTATCCGACATGACACTAAACTATCACACTCATTCACCAGAGTCCACTAAGACTATAAACTGGCGAGCCTCTTCATAGTCCACCATGACTATAAACTAGCATTGCACCGTCCACTACGATGATAAACTGCCGACGTCCAAAGGATTATGATGTAAAACTAATCCACAATAGTCTGCTAAGACTATAAACTGGCAACATCATCAACAACCTGACATCATTCAAAAAGGCATGCTACTACAATCGACTATACGTGTTCACCAAGGACCTGCCACCTGATTTGTCACATAGATTGAGATGAAACTGAATGCTGTTCGAAGATTCTATTTACCTTGAAATTCCACATGATGGTCCCATTCCATCGACTACATTCAAGTTTAAAGTACTTTAGCTAACTGAATCATTTGTGTTTTTCTTGCTCCCTTGGAGTGGTGTTTGCAGGATGACACACTTAAGGCGTTCATGCATAGATGCATTCCATCATGACGACAACTATCACATTCTACCTGATGCTCATAACTAAGTTAATCAATCCATTCATAAGTACATTTCCAACTCCTGACGCATTCACCATTCCTCATCATTATCCTTTTACCCTACTCAGTTATAGTCCCTTGATACAATATTCATCCCAAAACTCTTGATGCACTGTTGCCCACTGTGACTCCCTAAGCAGTTGCAACACAAAACACAACGCACAGCACATGATACAAACGCAAAGTGCATAAGCATGAGTACGGCACAAAAATAAAGCTCCTTCAAAGGGACCAAAAAGAAAAAAAATAAAAGAAAAAGAGAAAAAAAAAGGTCAAAGAGCAAAATACACGGAAAAGGTCTCCATGACCCCGTGGACATCATAGACCAAAGATCATTGGTTCTTCTCATACAAGCCCCAGGCAAGAAGACAATTGTCTTGGGAAAACACTCATGCCACAAATGATCATGTTTTACATCATCGCGTGGCTTTGGCTGTTTATAATGGGCCCCATTAAATATAACACAAGGGTTCTGTTTCTCCAAAGAATGCACCTCCAGTGTCTCGGTTCTAAGTTTGCTGAAAACACGACTATTGACAAAGACCAATGACATGACTTGCTCACGCGAGAGCACTCCTCTCCCACAATTCTGGCAACACTTATAACCCTTGATCATCTTTCAATTCCCCTGGTCACAACCAATTCCCTCCTTTCCCTAAACTACATTTCCCTCAACCCAATGTACTTTTGAGCATGGTGCGATGACATTCGACCAGGGGCCAATGGACAATGCTTAGTACTTGGTCATTCATGGTGTTTTGTACTTCTTTGTTGACACCTCTCGAGTAGATTCCTCCAAATGTCAACAAAGAGGGACCAATGAAACACCACAAAATTTCAGCTCAACACTTTGAAATGAGAACAATTCAGAGCCTCTCGAGTGTTGAGAAGAAAACTCTCGACTACGTCATGGAACTCAAGCCAGCTTGCTCATGCTGTAAAGCTAGCTTGCTCCCAATGTGAGTGACTCAAAAAAACCTCAAAATAGTGTTAAAATGGCCTGATTTTAAAAGCACAAGTCACCCTAAAGGTCCACTGATGGTTACCCCACGTTTCCAGCCCTTAGAATCCTGATTTTGGGCTCGAAAATACATTGTTTCCGCTACTCACACCTAGGTCACGTTGGGGTCATGCTAGAGCGTGAGCCCAGCATGACCACAAGCAGTCCCAAGCACAATTTTAGCATCAACTCAACTCCCAAGGATGGGCAACAGTTTCACTTGTTAACAGGTATCAAAAATCAAATTTCGGGTGTGAAACATGGCATTTTGGCTTGGTTACACCTAGCTCACGCCCAGGTCACGCTGATAGTGTGAGCCCAGCGTGAGTTACCAAAATGGCTTAAATCAAGCATAAACAAGCTCAAACTCGGCATCTAGGTGGCCCCCAAAGGTAGGCAGTAGTTACACTTGAAGGACAAGCCTCAAAAATCAGGATTTGGTGTGAAATAAACCATTACAACTAGCTCATGCCCAGCTCATGCCTAGCTCACGCCAAGGTCATGCTGAGGTTACGCTGACTACGTGAGCCCAGCGTGATTTGCCAAAAGTGGCCTAGAGCATTTTAGACACATGCCAAAGACACACCAGGGCAAGATCAACTCATGCTGACAGCCTTGGTGAAACAAAAAACATTTCAAATCAACATCTTGTAGTAGTCGATCCAAGAGACCATGAAGTTACAAGCGAGTCGGAGTCAGATTTTAATTGCAAATTCATTGTAAATTTTCATTGTAAGCTTCACCATTTGTAAGCTCATCAAGCCCTTACGCTCCTTCCATGGGCGTAAGCTAGCTTGCACTGTAAGATATAGTGCACCTGGCCTAGAACGTAGTTTTCCCGTGTACACCTATCACGCAATCCATCTTTCTCTCATCTCGCAGCCATTGATCTCATTTATTCCTACTCCTAGGCCTAAACAAATGCATAAATACCCTGTTCATGGACATAAATGAGGTTGACAAAAAAATTTCGAAGGAAGAAAACAAGCAATCTTGAGCCTAGATGCATGTGATTCCCAGCACCTATAAACACCTCACATCAGAGCTTAATGTTTGACTTGCAACGCAACTACATTTTTGGCTAGTGCACATCTTGTTGATTAAATACAACCTTGTTCATTATTTGCCATCCATTGTGCTATTCTAATTTATTTTTTGCACTGTTCCATTTCATTGCATGTTCCTGCATACATTCTGTTTACATTTACGTTCCATTACATTTCATTAAGTTTCATTATGTTTCGTTATGTTACCTTGCATTACATTATTTTCTCTATTTTACATTTGTGATGATAACCCCAGTGTAGCCAATAGCGTACGCTCGGGGAAGTCCTTGGTTAATCTACATGCAGACCATCCAAGGCACTCTGCTTTCATTTTTTCCCAGCTTGCCCTCACATGAAGGCAAGGTCATCTGTATCTCTCCAGAAGTCTTTCGGCATTCGTTTTTCCTCCAGCCTTACGCCAACGATTTCGGACAGTACAGGTAGCAAGCACGTATTGTTGGTGTTCGGTCAATATAGCCAGCGTTGCACAACACAGTGGAGCAAGGCTGCAAAACTCACCCGCCAGCACAATAGATAGTTCCTTGAGGGTTCTAGAAGCATGTCATCATGTAATGTACAAGAAACAATGTGTTGAAGTGGTGGTAGTAGCTGTATTCAAGCATGTCCCAGATCCAGGCTAAACGTCTTAACCCTATTGAGCACTGGCTGGATCCCTCTCCCTACCTGCTCATGATTGCCCCATCAATCAAAAATCTCAGAATGCCCCGACTTGCCCTAGGCAATATGGCTTCTATTATGCCGGCTACCTCCTCCTCCTCTGGGGAGGACCAAACGATCACATTGAAGTGGTCAAGGAGGAATTGTAGGAAGTCCCATGTCCCTTTCCTGAACTAGACACCTTGCTCTCCCATACGTATCTGGGGAGGAGGAGCATTGGCCATAGGTCTGCTTACATGACACAGGACCCCCCTAATTTCCAAGACAATCAAGATTGGCCTTAGCCCCACCTTGCACAACGCAACCTGCGAGTATTAGCATCATGTCTAAAAGCAATGCGCATGCAACTTAGCAATACCTAGCAGAACATACATATCACATAGCATAACCCTTTCTACACATAGTGTGGCAAAAAAATGAAAGTAGTAGTATAGCAAAAACAACCTAGCATAGCAACAAACCAATTAACCCAAATAGGGTGATTAACGACACACTTAAACAAACACATGTCACACTCTCACGTCACGCATGGCCTGACCTTCCCAAAGGTCCTACGCCACGCCTTACAAAGGGCAAGTAACTTAAACTACGTGAACCCCCATGGTTATGATAACCACGGTGATGACAATTTAAGTGACCTTGCATGCAACAAGGGCGTAGCATTCATGCATCCCCCGTGGCTGAAATGGCAACAAAGGCAATGCAAAGGCCAAAACAATGCGATGACAGAAAATGCAAAAATCTAAAGCTAGGATGCGAAAATGATAACAAGATCGTGAAAAAATTGAAGAAACCCAATAGCCTACCGGGTCAACGACGTGTCCTTCCATGCTGCAATGCGTGCTTGCATCACTTACCCTAGGGTTTTCTTCACCCCTTCAACCTTTGCAAGAGCCAAATTCATGTGTTCCTTCTTTGAAGCCATTGCCTTGACTGCAATTTTTTTTTGTAGTTGCTATGTAGAAAATCACTTTGCCTGCTGTTAGCACAATCACTCTACACTCTGAAATCGCCTTACGCTTTGGATATGGGCTCTACGCTCTTATGGTGAGAATGGCAAGCTTACCAATGTTTAATCCCTATTTATGGCCATAACGGTAAAAAAGGGAAACTTGTCACTCTCTCTCTCCATTTAATGTAGAGTGTGTCGTGCAATGTAGCATGCTTGCCATGACATCATAACATTGTTAGCATTAAAACCTTGACACGCTTTGCTTTCCCGAAAAACAAAAAATAATACATTTTCGATTATCACGGTCTAGAAAGACCTTAAACTAGCAATTGCAACATAGTTGTGCCTTCACCGGTCTAAACAGACCTTAAACTAGGATTTTTCTTTAGCGTGGTGTTCCATTCTTGTTAACAGTCCGAAAAGACCCTGAAACTAGCATGTTTTGATCTGTTACATAATCCGTAATGACACTAAACTAGCAATCTCATGTTCTCACATTGGCAGTTTGACATTTTCTTCCCTCAACAGCATCGCATTTTCGCATTGACAGTCTTACATTTCCTATTTTAGCAACTCTACATCTCCACGACATAACGGTCCGCCATGACTTCAAACTGGCAAAAAAATTTCAATCTTTACATCATTCATTTCAACATTGCTTCGTAAATTTTCATTACACACGATTGCTGCCAACAGGTGCCTCTCAACTAGGCTTTCATCTCATTTTTTTTACAAGTTAAGCAGAAATGAGAATCCATTGCAACCTCTCTGCACCTCTAGCCCTAGTAGGTCCACATGGCAAGCTCGCGAGATAGTTAAACCTAGACCTAATCGACTAGGGGTCAACCACAATTTGCACCATAGCATCTTTAGAAGCATCCCTAGACTGGCCCGAACATCTAGTCCAAACCCTAGATTTGGAGGTAGGGGATGTAACTGAAGACCCTCTCATCGAGACACCTATGACCACATCCAAGGGGGAGGTCAAAATATCAAAGCTTAGCTCCCTCCTAGACGCACAAATGCACGAAAACATAGCCAAAATTCTGCTAGATAACATCAAAGTCTTCGCATGGTCCTACAATGACATGTTAGGTTTAGACCCGCGGCTGATACAGCATAACATCATCCTAGACCTACGCATGAAGGTAGTCAAGCAGAAGGCTCGCAAAGTCAAACCAAAAATTGCGCTAGCCGTAAGGAACGAAATCACCAAGTTATACCAAGCTGGTTTCATCCGCATAGTTGATTATTCGAAATGGGTGTCCAACATCGTCATGGTTTCCAAGAAACAGGAGGGATACGAATTTGCATAGACTTCTGGGATCTGAACAAAGCGACGATCAAAAACGACTTCCCACTTCCTAGCATCAATCAACTCATCAACACTACGACTGGTCACACTCTGTTATCCTTCATGGATGGATTTTCAGGCTACAACCAAATTTGCATCAACCTAGAGCATCAGCTAACAACAACCTTCATGACCCCATGGGGAACATTCTGTTACACCATGATGCCTTTTGGGCTCAAGAACGCTGGAGTAACCTACCAGCAAGCCATGACTTACATCTTTAGCGATTACATCTTAGAAACACTAAATGACTACGTGGACGATATAGCGGTCAAGTCCAAAGAGGTAGCTAATCATCCACGTGATCTAGGAGTAGTCCTCAAGTGTTGCCAAATGCAGTACTTACGCCTTAATCCTAAGAAGTGTGTCTTTGGTGTGAAAACTAGATGCATATTAGGATTCATGGTATCGGAGGCTAGAATAAGGGTGGACCCTGACAAAGTCAAGGCCATCATCAACCTAGCACCTCCTACAAACCTCAAGGAGTTACGTGGCTTACAGGGTAGGGTACAGTTCATTTGAAGGTTTATAGCAAAGTTGACTAACAAGTTACACCCCATGCAACATCTTCTAAAGAAGGGGGTTGACTTTGAGTGGACAACCTAGTGTCAACGAGCCTTTGATGAGTTGAAGGAAGAGCTCTCACACCTCCTGATGGTGCACCCGCCACAAAGGGATAAGCCTTTTTTCATATACCTTGCCACCTCCAACACATCTATCGCGGCACTTCTATGTCAGAAACGGAACAAAGGATCTGAGATACCTATGTACTACCTGAGTCATGCACTGATAGCGCATGAGGCAAAATACAACAAAGTGGAGAGGAATTGCCTTGCTTTAGTGTTCGCACTAAAAAAGTGAAGGCACTACCTGTTCCACAGCACGATCAACATCATTTGCAAAAGCAACATACTCCAGGATATCACTAACAACCTGTATGAAAGTAGTAGGATAGCTCGATGGAAAGAAATAATCGCAGAGTTTGACCTACACTATGTACGCCAATCATCGACCAAGGGTCAAGCCATAGCAACATAACTCATAGCATCACCCATTAATGACGACATGACCATAGATCCCAAATTCCCAGACGAACACATTGGCATTATCAACATCGTCCCTTCGCACCTAGAAGCTACTCTACACTTCGACGGTGCCTCAACCGTGCGAGGAGGTAGTGCAGCTGTCGTCATTTCATTCCCCTCTGGGGAAATGCACTCGTTTGCTTATTATTTTGCATTCCCATGCACCAACAACGTGGCAGAGTATGAGGGGCTACTCAGAGGCCTCTTTGTTGCCTAAACACTATGCATACAACACTTGGCAATCCGCAGTGACTCACAACTAGTTGTGAATCAAATCACCAAGGTCTACGCCTGCAAAGCTACACACCTGCAACCCTACTACGACCTAGCAAAAAGCTTGCTTAAGCAATTCGCAACCACCGACATGCAACACATGCCATGCAACAAAAACACCGTGGAAGATGCCTTAGCAACCATTGCATTAAACATTCCACCACACTCGTTTACAAGTCTACCAACTTCGATTGACGAATGTACCGAGCCTATCACTCAGGCAGGACACATGGCCTCTATAAGTGCTGCAGATACCCAAGACTGGTATGCCAACATTAAAGCCTACCTACAACATGGCGAATCCCCAAGTGGACTGACATCTGCTCAGAGAGATGCGATCCAAAAGTGCGCCCGGCAATATACACTCATGGGAAATGACACCCTGTGCCGACATTCTTACGACGGGATATTGCTGGCATGCATGGGTGGAGAACAGGTGCAGAAGGTAGTTAATGAAGTGCACGAAGGGATGTGCGGTGGACACATAGCACCCAGAGCTATGGCTATGAAAATCATATGCCTATGGTACTATTGGCCCCACATGGAGCGTGACTATGTGTCAAAATTCAGGACATGTGACACGTGCCAGAGATACGCAAATCTCATACAAGTCTCACCTACAAACCTGCACCCAACGCAAATCACATGCCCTTTTCAACGATGGGGACTAGACCTCATAGGACCCATCATGCCTAGGTCTTCCATAGGGCATAGCTTCATTATCACTGCCACTGAGTATTTTACTAAGTGGGTGGAAGCTACCCCCTAAGGAAAACGACATCTCAGCAAATCTACCATTTCATCCTCAATAACATTGTAACAAGGTTTGGGCTTCCAATGACTATTGTGACCGACAATGGGCCACATTTCAGTAGTACAGAAACTTGAACCTTCTGTAACAATCTAGGCATTAAGCAATCATTTTCCTCTCCATATTATCTGCAGGCGAACAGGCAAGCAGAGGCTACAAATAAGTCCATCATCAACTTGCTGAAGTGGATGCTTAGCAACAGTAAGAGATAGTGGCATGAGCAAATCCTCTACGTTCTCTGGGCCTACAAAACAACATGCAGAACCACGACAAGTAAGACATCTTACAGCCTTGTTTACGGATCTAAAGCTATGTTGCCTCTTAAGTTGTAGGTACCATCACTCTGAATGATCCTCGCGGCTGTCATGAGCGAAGCCCAGAACAATAAGTCATGGATCATCGACCTCAACTCAGTGGAGGAGAAGTGCGTGTAGATGTTGAGCCGCATAGAGCAATACTAGAACAAGCAATAGCAAAAGCACCATGCAGACTTGCATTGACGACCAGTGCAGAGGGAAGACCTTGTTCTCAAGGCTATCCACGAACATGTGAGCAAATTCTCAACCAACTAGGAAGGCCCTTACATGGTCACCAAAGCCTTTAGAATGGAGCTTTCAAACTGGCAGACATGGACGGCAGCGAGTTCGCCAACCTGGTGAATCACTCGTACCTCAAGCTGTACTACATCTGAAGCATGGCAACATCGAGCAACGTCCACTATGATGTTAAACTGGCGACGCTAGCATCAAGCACCATCCGCTACAACAATAAACTAGTAACAACATCAAGCAACGTCCGCAATGACGTTAAACTAGCGACATCGAGCAACATCCGCTATGATGTTAAATTGGCAACACCAACATCAAGCACCGTCTGCTACTACGTTAAACTGGTGGCAACCATCTGCTACAATGTAAAACTAGCACTGCTAGTCCACTATGACTATAAACTGGCACGGTGGATCCACTATGACGTTAAACCAGTGCAGCATTCTGCTGGGATTCTAAACTTGCACAGCAGTCTGCTAGGATTCTAAACCAGCACATGGTTTACCAAGACCTTAAACTGGGTTTGCGTCATGTCCCTAGCATGCATCTACACCAAGTACACATCGAACGAGCATGCACAATGTCGACATGTGGATGAGACGTCGCAGCTCCAAAGCACAGCTCATGACACAATGGGGACACGCTCTGGAACACACGTGACATTGCCACCCTTGGCATCATGCTGATCCTCTGGAGATGTCATATGACATTACACTAGCCCTCCAAACCTACCGTCGCCATGGCCCACCACCCTGACGGTAGTTCCTGGGCTAGTTCCATCAACTGGAGTTCCAATAGTATTGTGGCCTAGCCACAATATTATTACCCTCCAGCTCCCTGCCAATGCCTGGGCTCGCACGATGTTTAGCTATGTGGTAGCTGATCCCATAGGTGAACTGAGAATGCATTTCTTTGGTAGGGATTCCACAGCATCCGCACCCACAGCAACTCTCAACACCTTCGAGGATAGTTCCTTCACGTCGATGCCACCAAGGCCACTGATGGCCTTCCTACTTTGGACACCGTGCACCAATGCTAGTGTCCAAGAGCTTCAACAATGTCTGCAGCAAGCAAAGCTCCTACCCTCGCTTTGCGTCTAACTCTCCATTGTTCCTACAGGGTGCAGCTAAGAATATGCCCAAGCCTCAGCAGTAAGCACTACGGCATCGCAAAGCGAGTGCCTCGACTATCTCAGCTACTTTAGAGTGCAAATTCCATGATGTGCACAACATAACTCGCTGCATGGGAAGCATCTGTAGACAGGTTAAAACCCTTCGCGGATGTAACGGAACTCATCCTACGAAGAAAATACCTGTCCTGCAAGAGGTTGAAGAACAGTGCTAGTCAAAGATGAAAACGTGAATGAGTCCCTCATGAGCACTCTGACAAGGGACTCTGCTAAACATCATCTTTGCTCTCTGCCTTAACCTCTACAAAACCAATGCAACACTCTCAAGCACAGCCGAGCGACATCCTGACAATCACCGAGTGGCAACCTTAGCATCGTGTCTTCTGTGGTATTTCGTTTTCTTTGTCAATGTCTCTAGAGCCAGTCCTCCAGACGTCGACAAAGAGGGACCAATGAAACACCCCAAAATTTGAAGACATTCTTGCTTCACCAGGCCTTTGCAATTCATGCAGCATTACGGTAGTTCTTCAAGAGATGGATGCTCTAATTTTCAAACTATCCGCTTCAGCAAGTTTTCTAAGTTAAGGATTCTTGCTACGCTACACTACACCACATAGCATAGAAAACTTCAGAAGACATTTGCAGAAGCACAATGCTACGCTACGCTACGCTATGCCATCATAGCACAACGTAGAAAAAGCTGGACGACCAGTCCCCTCGCCTGACTTCAAGTCTTTCAGCAATATTTACTTCCGTCAAAAAGTGGCAAACTTAGCTAAATCAAGTCATGTTTGCTGCTATGCTATGCTAAGCTACAAGGCACAGCGAGGCGTAGCAATTCTACAAAAGTGATAGAAGGCAATTCAAAGGGCAAGATCAGCAAGTTTGGCAATGCAAAAGACAAAGTTCGCAGCTTGGCAACGTTTCTGCGACTAAGGCCAGTTGCTACACTATGCTACGCTACGTAGCATAGCATAGCGTAGCACAACATGGCAAGTCTACGGCAAACAGTTAGCATACTTCAAAGGCCTTCAACGTATGTAGCAAAACACAACGCAATTTCTCGCTTCATCCAGCGGCTACGCTACGCTACACTGCGTAGCGTGGCATAGCGTAACAAGATGCTATGCCACACCAAGCATGCTACACTACAAAGCATAGCAAAACGTGGCAAGCAATTGCGCGACATCAATGCACTTCACCTAATCACACCATTGCTCTGATAGCATAATTACGACATGGTAGGCTCATAATTATGGCGTGACAGGCTCGCCCAATGGTCATGAAGGCACGTGTAGCATAGACAAGTTAGCATAGGCCCAAGGCACGTGGCATCCAAACCACATCTATCGTGTGCCCTTGGTCCTATAAATACTCCAATGGGCAACGCTTAAACTCCTCTCTTCCAGCTCTCTACCTCTCTGATTTTCTGTTCACATGATTCTTTCTGGCCCTCTCTAGCATTGTAAGCTCTATGTTTAGCACTGTAAATAGTTAGCATTCTTAGTTGGCATTCTCGTTTTGTTCTCCTCTATCATCTTGGTAGTACTTTGCATTGTTAACGTCGGAGTCCACATTCAAGCTCACAGCCCTCTAGCTCTACACATCTCGGTTACTCTCGGGACCTCTGTACTTCTCGACATTGTGCAACCGATTGTATCCATCTTGACAGAGTGAGGTCATAGCTTTGAAGCGGTGCATATTTTCTAACTACATTTTACATTATCTCCTGTTTACTGTTGCATGTTACATTACTTTCCATCTCTTTTGCATCTAAGCATTACTTTGTGCTATCAATCTCTATTTTCTTTTAATCACACGTTCCAAAAGGTTATATAGACACCGACTAAGTTCCTGTTTGATCGACCAAACCATTCAAGGTGCCCCGTTTTTGTCCCCATCTAGCATGGCCCTCCCATGGAGACGGGGTCAAGACCATGGTCGATCGATGATCCCTCGGCATTTTCCAGCTACCGACATTTTCGGTTGCTACAATTCCTACGCTCAACCATACGAATACAAGCGTTTCATGCACGATCTGGTCGAATTCTAAGGACTAAGTGCTTATGCGCCTTTGTGGAACAAGAATGGGTTGGTTAATCGTTGTCTTCCCAAGCTTACTTATATGTCACGATTGTATGGTTAAGTAAACTTGAGGCATATGATTTTTATGTCTTTTATGTTTTTATGTCTTGCCGCTAATAAGGGAGGAGAGAGAGATAACTAAGTAACTAAATTGATTTAACTACTGATTAACTAGGCTTTAATTAAGCCTAACACTAGTATCCATTCTCACTTGCCGTACACATCCTGAACCAATGTAACACTACTGGGATTACCAAATGCTAATTGTTACTAGGTTACCAAGTATTACACGCATGCTCGAAGTGATCATACTGTGTGTGCTTACTTAGGAGAGTTGTAGGGTGAGAAAGAGTCATGAGACGCGAATTGCACAAGCAGCGATATCGCGTATGTGATATCGCGTCGTTCCTTGCAATATCGCATACGTGATATCGCGGTCCGTCGCCAAATCTATAAATAAGAGGCGACACTCCCCTCATTTGACATCATAGGCATAAAGAAGCAAAGCTCTGGCGGATTGATCACCCTAGAGATAGAATATTTTTCATGTGCCCACAATAGGAGTCCCCCAAGTGAACGGTTCTTTATTCGAGCAGCTTTGTACCTGAACGCAAGTTATGTACGGCAATAAAGACGAGCTTTTTGGATAAACCTTGTAGTGCATGGATAGGTTTAATTAATGTTATTTACTGCTTTCCTAGTATCGCGGCATGAGTA
>MNCI01008967.1:112525-181870 GCA_015680685.1 Gnetum montanum | reverse complement strand
TTGTCAAGTCTTGTAATAATGAACCATTCACATGTCATCTCATTAGTTCCATTCCCCTCAATAATTCCATACCTACCTGATATTATTGTAAGGAACTCGAGGACAAGTTTTCATTCAGTCATGGGGATCTGAGGAGACGCGAATTGCACAAGCCACGATATCTCGTACGTGATATCGCAGCCGCCGCGATATCGCATCCCCTGCAATATCACGTACGCGATATCGCGTCGTTCCCTGCGATATCGCAGTCCGCCACCAAATCTATAAATAAGAGGCGGCACTCCCCTCATTTGACATCATAGGCATAAAGTAGCAAAGCTCTGGCGGATTGATCACCCCAGAGATAGAATATTTTCCATGTGCCCGCAGTAGGAGTCCCCCAAGTGAACGGTTCTTTATTCGAGCAGCTTTGTACCTGAACACAAGTTGTGTACGGCAATAAAGACGAGCTTTGTGGATAAACCTTGCAGTGCATGGATAGGTTTAATTAATGTTAGTTACTACTTTTCTAGTAACGCGGCATGAGTACGACTTGGTTACAAGCATTGACGAATGTGTACGGCTAGCCAAGGAATCGGCTACTCATCGCGATTAGATTCTCTCACCCTTACCTCCTAGAGCGTGGCACAAGTACGACTTGATTACGAGCATCTACGGATGTGTACGGCTAGTCAACAAATCGGCTGCTTGTCACACTTAGGTTAGTTAAGTGCCTCAGTACGACCGCTTCGAGCATGTGCTTTACGTGTGGTAATCCCAGTAACGATTAGCGTTTGGTAGCCACAGTTGCACAGTTCAGGGTGTGTACGACAAGTGGGAACGGATGCTAACACTAGGACTTAGTACTGTAGTTAGAATTAGTTTTAGTCTCTCAACCCTTCACCGTTTAGCATAGGAGATAAACCAGAAAATACCAAAAAAATCATATACCTTGGACTTACTTAACCATACACCGTGACAAAAACAAGTAAGTCTGGGAAGATAACGATTAATTAACCCCAAGTGTTCCTTGCAGCGTTTAGGCATTTAGTCTGTGGAGTTTGACCGGATCACGCGTGCTACGCTCGTTTCGTATGGTTGAGTGTAGGGGTACCTCGCCACTCATCAAAGAGAGAGAACATTAATTAACTAAGAAAAGCATTAAATAACTGTAAATAACATTAATTAATCTATTGTGAATGCTTCAAGGTTTATCATAAAGTTCGTCTTTATTGCCATATACAAGGTGTGCTTAGGTACACAATGCTCAAATAAAGATCTGTTCACTTTATGACTCCTACTGTGGACATGCAGAAATAATTCTAACTCTGAGAGGGAGAAAAGGCAAAAGTTTGGCTAAGGGACTAACTAATCTATTGCAAAACCAAGTGCGCGCGCCTCTTATTTATAGGCAATGAGGCAAGGCATGATATCAGGTATCCGACATCACATGTTAGGCTTCGATATCGTGGATCCAATATCACAGATGCGATATCGCGGATCCGATATAACGACTCATCAATCTTAAGGACCAAAAGATTAATTTCATTAATCCAAACACGATATAATTAGTTATCCTTAAGTTGTTGAATTTTAAGGCATAATTTCATAATATCATCAAATTATCGGGTACCTGGATGATAAATTTGACTTCACCATTGAGTTTAGGAGGGTGAAAAATGTTTGAAATGACTATTCATATGTTGAAAATGGACATTGTATACTCTAGTTATGCTAAAATTAAACTTTTGAGGGTCTTAAGGCACTATATCGAGTAGGAGGTGAAAACTAATTTTTGGGGCTCTCTAGGATAGATCTAACTTCACCGTTGTGTCCTAAAGGTTGAAATCTGTAAGTAATGACTCTTCATTCATTGAAAAAGGCTTCCAAAATCAAAAGTCATGGCTTCTCGAATCTAAAATCTTTTGCCATGAAAAACGAGACTTCCAAAGAAGTCACTCATCCCTATACTACTCTAGAACTAGCGCACTTAATTACAGAACTTTTATGTCATATGTTGCCAATGCATCAAATCTCCTTTTATGAAAATTTTTCCCATGTTCCTAATACTAAACTAACATCTTAACAAATGGAAATTGAATTTTCTATCAATTGACATAAATTTTAAATTTTCTCGTCAGGTAACAAAAAAATTGGGAGCATTGAAAGGGCCATTATGGACGACACCGTTGATGCCCGCAGAGCACCAAAAGGGCCATTATGGAAGGCACTATCAATGCCTGGGATGAGCCATTATGAATGGCACCATCATTGCCCCCGATGCCCATGATGGACCATTATGAATGATGCCATCGACCTCCACGATGCCCACGATGGACCATTATAGATAACGCCATTGACGTCTATTGTGCCCATGATGGGCCGTTATCAGTGGCATTGGTGAACAACAATGGCAGTCACTGGCAAACAATGCGTGCACAAGTGTCAACAATGATGCATGCAGAGGACGGCAACGGCAGATGGTGATGCAACAATGTAGTAGCTCCTATGCAAGGTTGTGGCAGGTTATGGCAAGCGGGCATTTGTAGGGGCAGTAGCCTATAGAGGGCAATAGGTAATGACAAGGGTTTCGTAGAAGGGTTTGCATAGCGTAGAATGATGGTCATTGCTAGTGTAGAAGCAGGCACTACGAAGAGGGGCTACCGTATCACAGCAGGGGAGCACGGGTTATCAAGAGAGCACAGTTATGTGACGAAAGTAAGGGTTGCCTATTGCGACTGGTGGCAAGAGCAAGCGGTAGACAATGCAGTGGGCAAAGTGGCAATGCAACAAGCAAAGTGGTGAACAGTGTCAAGTGGCAAGCATGGCTGGGGCGAAGCAACAACGACAGTGCATTGGAGGGCCTACACAGCCCTTGCAAGGCCAACGTGACCTGCAAGGCTTGCATGGTTCATGCTTGGGCAGTGTAGTTTGCAGGGCCTACATGACCCTTGTAGGCCAACACAACCTGAAAATTTTATTTATTTATTTATTTATTTTTCATAGAATTTGGAGGCGAGGGTTGGGGTCAAATCCACGACCTCCTGCTTAAAATTTTTTTAAACTTATTATTATTATTATTTTATTCCACCTTGCCTTAGCAATTGATGTGGTGGTTTGGCCAATGACAAAGTAGAGGTTTGGTGTCAATAAACAACAATTTCAAGTTGGTTCTTGACACTAAAATTTTGACACATTTTTTTAATTGTTATATTTTTTAATAATAATCTAATATTATTTTAATGCACACATAACGAAAAACTTAAAAACACTATATCTACCAAACTGTAAATCTGGTTGAGACGAAATTTGTACCATTAGAATTGTCTCAACGATACTATGCATTAGACATAGTCTTAAGGTTTAAAAACAAAGTTGAACTTTCAAGATGTTGAAAGGTCCACTAACTTATTCTACCAAACCAACATTACTGAGTTGACATATGGATAACTTGATAACTTATAAATGACTTTAAGTTATTTAGAATAATGAGTTTCAACAAAACAAGATCAATTCATGTCATCGTTACTAACTTTTTGAGAAAGCCTTAACAATGACCTTAATCAATTAATATTTATAGCATTAAGATGAGTAAGAGTTACCTTGACCAATGTATTTTTGTCTTACCAACATCTCTTGCGATTAATGAATCTTGATGGGTGTAATTATATTTTTCTCAATTGATGATATCCATGAAAGAGTTTTGTTGGTTGGTGATCCATGATTCTTCTTAGTTCATGGCTCCATGGTTCATCATTAGGTTGCAGTCAACCCATGGTTTTGAATGGTCTTGGGATCGTGGTTTGCTCTGATACCAATCATGACATCCCATCCCCGGATGTCATGGAAAATGTCAAATATATGTTATATTAGACATTATGCATAAGACAACAATATACCAAACGTCAATATATGTAATATTCAACATTATGCGTAAAGGAAATAATAAAAAAAAATGCAGAAAGAGAAAAAAAAATGCTTTATTGATATGGAATAGAGTATTTGGATCATGCTCTATCTCTTAAAGGCAACATCACTACCATCATGGTTAGGCCTTTAATTGGTCAAAAGGGATGGTCAGTCCACTTCCTATCCCACTTCACCCGACTTTCATGACTTGCCTGTACTAGCTCCACCACTTCATGCCTAGCATGACCTCTAAGCCTAGATATAAATACCTTAGGTCAAACCCCTAAAGGTTACCTCAAGAGACACGCCCATTATTACAATGCACCCTTTCGAATCTTAAGTACAACTACCCTTTCAGGTCTTGTTATGATAACAATAATACTTGTTATGAAGAGACACCATCTTCATTATGCAACAACAACATTTGGGAATGGGGACGTGACATAAAGAGGTTGATGTTTGATCCTTTTTCTATCTAGCGAAGAGGTTTTTTTAGGATTAGTTGTAGGGATGGAAACTTAAAAAAATATTTCCAAAAATCTCTTCTTTTATGTTGTGTTGGAGTTTTACCTCAATTTGAAGAACTCCAAATTCCTTCAATCCCCTCCACAACAAACAATATAAAGAAGCATTCACACAACAAACAATATAAAGAAGCATTCAAATTGCACAAATGTTGAGCATATAACTCCAAGTAACAGATTCTTTAAATCTATAAAGATACAATTAAACTACAAATTCAAATTTTGAAAGCTAATTAATAAAACCATTGTAATAGCATCGCCCACTTTAGCAATTACTCTAGTAAGTTGAGAGCTTTGAAGCATACATTATTTACATGATCCTTGGGGAATTTTTAACCAAATAGCTTTCAGTTTAAAAATCTGGTCTGAATACAATTTTATTTTTTTAAAAGCTACGATAAGCACAGATTATACTTGTCAACCTATTGAGTTAAATTAGATTCATTTATTTGTTATCTAAGTTTTAACATTAAAACGATGTACATAAAAGCTTGCTGTTAAGATCATTTCGATAGCTGAGAATTTAAACTCTCTTTCCCATTTGATATAAAATCTGATCCTATTTGGCATTGTTCAAATTGGCTAAAGCATGCAATTCGAGCATGTGGTTTCTGATTTGCATTGAACTTTTAGTTTGCAAGTCACAAGTTTGATTGCAACAGATATACTAATCTAACACAGTGTTATGTTGCTATCTGTTTCATGAGTACAGTATCTAGCTATCTATTTCATGAGTACAGTATCTAGTTCAGGCCTTAGGTGGACTGCTGGTGTATGGACTGCTGGTGTCTAAACTTCTTCAAGGTAATGGCTTAAGATGATCGGTCGTGTGATGATAGGTATGGGAAAATCAGGGAAAAAGAAGTTTTAATGTTAAACCATATACCTATTTCCAAAGTTGCTTGTTAACAAGGACAAACTAAAATTTTAGTTTCCCATTTGCGAAACATTCTGATCTTGTAAATTATCAATTAAAATTTATCTCTAATGCATAATCCTCCATGGATGTTAAAGAAAATACAAGACAACTACAGGTAGCTTAACTTGCCCTAAAACAATGGCATTGTCTTGGGATTAAAGGAATTGTGATAGTTAAGCACTGAAAAATCACTGGAAAGTAAAAATATCATTGTCGGGTGTTGTGGAGCGTATTCTTAATGGCACCAATCAATCCGTCTACAAAAGAGGAAAATAAAATAAAAACACTTGACATGAATCAAAACTATGGCGAATATTTGTACTGCGTACTGCCATCTGCTTACTCTTAGTTATTGTTATGCATGAATATATAACAATAACTAAGAGTAGGCAGGTGCATATGGGGTACAAATATTAGGTAGTGTTTGCAAAAATAAATAAATGAGCTAAATTAAAGCGATAGAGATATAATGTAACAAAGCATGTTTGCAAGGTTTAACAAATAACCGTACTTCTTATGAATCATAATAAGAGGGCCAAAAGGACTTGACGTATATAATACTAGTGCGCTAAGAAAAATGCTGAAAAGTACTATACTTCAATAATAGCAGAGCGGCATGGTACTTTTCCGCTTTTGTTAATGAAAACAAAGCTTTTCACGAAACGTTTGAATTTTAATTTGACACTAATGAGTGAAGAAACACTTCATTTCCCTAAAAACAGAGCTCTTTTAGAAGCTCCTAGAATTTAAAGGCTTAATTAAATACTGAAACTTAAATGTTTTAGTACTAAGTGACCGAATTTGAACTCATTATTACTATTTTTAAAAGTACGGGCCTAAAAAAATGCTGAAAAGTAAACTAGTCTTCAAGAAAACATCTAAGGTCACAAGAATTCATAGAGTGAATGTGAAGATTGTGCTTTATGGCATTGCAATTGTGTATTGTTTTTTAAATCCATTTTTTTACAGCATTGCAATTGTTACAAACATCCGTGGAACCAGCATTTTCGTTACTTAGGATAAAATTTGAACCACTGGAACTAGAACTATTGTGAACACAAATTGCAATAACAGAGCCACTAAAATTAATTAACACAGCAAAAAGTATAGCATATACATGTCAACAACAATAATAGAATTTGAACAGAACCTCACGCGCTGCGGCGGCCACAGAGGCGGGAGAATTAGGGCTTAATTAATTAGTAATAATTTACAGTAACAAAAGCAACAACAGATGAAGAAGAAAGGAGAAGCTACAACTCAGCAGTGTTGCCTTTGAATTTACTGAAGAAGAGCCGGCCAAAGAAAAAAAAATAGTAAACAGTAAAATTCGCAGAGATAACCGATATACAAACCCCAGCCCTTGAAGAAGAATAGCATGGAATTCTACCATCGCTTTTGCTGATGATGATGATGAAGCTGCTGCTGCTGCTGGCCGGGGTAAGGATGACCGTAGACATGGACGCCGTAATAAAATCCAGAAGTGGCACTATTGG
This sequence comes from Gnetum montanum, assembly GCA_015680685.1. NCBI lineage: Eukaryota > Viridiplantae > Streptophyta > Gnetopsida > Gnetales > Gnetaceae > Gnetum > Gnetum montanum. The sequence goes on along the minus strand of MNCI01008967.1, from coordinate 175,043 downwards.
CGGCGCCATTGTTTGCAGAGCTGGGAGGAAGATCGCCTGCTGCACCTGCTCCTGCTCCTGCTCCTGGATTGTTGCTGATGCAGATATTATCATTATTACTATTATGATTGGAGGCGGTGATGGTAGCCGTTGTTATTGCAGCGACAGAAGCAGAGGCAGAGGGGGATGAAGAATTCGTAGCAGAGGATTTGGCCATCGTAGTCTTTTCACCTTCCATTTCACGGTACTTGTGAAGGTAGAGCTTGAGAGGCTCAAGATAGTTTTCGAACCCTAGGGTGCCCATGGCCCACAGCAGATCGTCGCCATTGATGGTCTTGCGTTTTTCTCGCTGACACTTGTCGGAGGCCTCGCCAGTGATGAAGCTGATGAACTCCGAAACGCACTCCTGCACCGTCTCCTTGGCATCCTTGCTGATCTTGGCATTGGCCGGCAGACCTTTCTTCATTATGCGACTCACGTTCGCAATCGGCAGAAATCGATCCTGTTCCTTCATCGACAAGAACGATAACGATGATGATGATGATGCTCCTCCTCCTCCTTTTTTCCTTCCTCCTCTTCCTCTTCCTCCTCCTTCATCTTCTGACCTCGTCGGGCTGCCCTCCGACATATTACAATACAATTTCAATTTCAGCACCTGCTGCTGCTGCTCCTCCTCCTCCTCTTCCTCTTCTTCTACTTTTCTCCTTCACTTTTCCTTTGCTTCTGCTTCCGGTTGCTGTTACGATTGCAGAATTCGTGTTTGTGAGTGCTGTGTGTGTTTTTGTGTGCGCAGTTCAGATTTGGAGAGAGGGAGCGATGAGGCAACAAGGTAAGGCACAACGCCACGCCACGCGGATAAGAAAATTTCTGGCCGTCGATGCAGATACCACACAATAAAGAGAAACAAGTACAGAGGATGCAACTGCCGCTTGCTTTCAGAAATATCTCTCTCTCTCACTTTATCTGCAGTCGTCTCCTTCCATACGTAGTTGCGCTAGAAAGGACTTTAAATAGGACTTCTCGGCTGCTATTTTTCTTCAAAGAACATTACAAAATTTAAGCTCTTCGTGTTATCGTTCAATTTTGATGGGTAATGCGGGGTTGGCTTATAAATCTCTACATTATAGGTCTTGAGATAATATAGCTTTGAATTTAATTATATGTTTTAAATAAATAAAGTTTTGGGTTCCAAAACACCCCGGTGTTGCTCATTAATCGTGCTGATGATGCACTTAAGTAAAACCGGCCTTGGAGTTGCATTGCGTTGCACCGGTCACTCTTAAAGGGTTGCTAGTAAAAGTGGCACTCCCACGGGCATAGAGATTCCAAATATCATGAATCATGAACAATTAAGTGACGTGTTCTTTAAATTTCTTTTTTTTTTCTTTATGCTTTCATCTTTACTAAGCAACATTACTTAGGCATTCGTCAAATCCTAATATGATTAGAATGTATAAATTATTGTAACTAAACAAATAATTTAGCCATAAAACATTAAATTGTAAAATAAAGATTTTTAGTTTAAATTTACTTTAATTAAATCTATTTCAGCAACCATATTAATTTAATATCACTTGATTTGTAGTTTTGTTGGTGTGGCATCGATTCATTCACCAATGTTGTTACTTTGGAGAAGCATCATTTGGTACTATCCTTGAGTCCAAAAGTAGCAAAGTGTCTAGTGCAAACCCAAGATGGACTACATTTCAACGTTCATAACACCTACACGCATAGCAGAAGTCTACATAACACATTAGTCCATAGGTTAGGACTATAACAAGTATGCCTCATAAAATCATATAAACAACAAGACCAACGTGATACACACACATTATCATAGCTAATATAAGCAATCACATACAAAACATTGTTCCCCTAGAAGAGTTGAGACATATTCCTATTCTAACACATATAGCCCTAAACTGTACTCTATAGAAAAAGGTAGTGGCCTAAGCATCGAAACCAAAGCTCTTTCTCAAGCCTATATATCTTTGTAACATAGTACACAAAAGAATTAGGGCCCTGTAGTTCTTTGGTGATTGTTGTAATAGCATGGAACCTATGAAGATCTCCACACTCCCTTCATTTCCTATTTTGGAAGAAAAGTTATGGATCATTCGATAGGTTGCGTTGATGGGCATGTGTCGACACAACCCCATCGATGCATCCCTGTTGATGCATAGTTAGATGCATCAATGTTGTGTCTAGTCTTGCCTATATAAATGTGTGTACCCACCACATTTATGACATGTTAAGTCGATAGAGTAGCCAAGTTCTTGAAATTTTCTTTTGTTAAAGTTAGAATATTTTCTAAGTGCCCATAGTAGGACTTTAAGGATTGTATGGATCCTTATTCAAACATCAATGTACCTAAACACTTTGATGTGTCAATGATAAAGACACAATTTTTGGAATTCCTTGCAGCACTTAAGAATAGTTCAATGTTTCCATTTATGCATTTTATTACCTTGCATTTTACCATCATGTTCTTAGTTAATTAATCTACTTAATAATCACACATAAGTATGACCACCTTGAACATGTCGTTAATGTTTGATAATCCTAGCGATGCTATCGCTTGGTTCACCCAGTGGTGTTTATAACAAGTTTAGGATGTGCACGAAAGGTGGGCTTGGATGCTTATGTTAGGGTAGTTAGATTAAGACATTAGATAATTAATTAGCAAATCAAAATTAATTACCTTTGTTTTACACTTAGACTTAATCAAATAGAATATAAAATATACATAAAAACCATGTGCCTTAGCTTATACTTAACCATACAAGTAAACTTCCACAAGTAAAGCCAAGAAGACAACCATCACATCTCTAAACCATTATCTTTTCCCATCACTGCATTTTGAAGCTAAGTCTAGGGAATTCGATCAAATCGCTAATGCAACACTTGTGATTCGTATGGTTAGGCGTAGAGACTACTTGTTGCTCAACATTAGTGTCGTTGTTGAGGATTTAATTAGCTAAGTGTACTACATAGGAAAGATAGTAAAAACATCTATTGATGTTGTAAAGAAAACTAATGCTAAACCATTAAGATAAATAATAATAACAAATGTACACTATTTTGGAACAAACATTGATATGGCTTTTTCTCACAAGGAAGATTCTCCACTACCATTTATAAATGGATCTAATCAAAGTCAAGAAGGTTAAAAGACACAAGTGCCCTAATAGTTCAAAGTTTTCTACACTCATCCAGATTCTTACACTCTAGATTTCACCTTCATCTTGCATCAAGATGAGTAGTTGCGATGGAGGGACATGGAAGGCAACATCCTATTGGCTCCTAAGTAATTTGTTCTTGTGATGTTGTTGAAAAATCTCATTAAGTTGGGCATTGCCAAACTTAATGTGGAGTATGAGGTTCAAGACCATGCTTATTGGGATTATCATCCCATGGACGCCCAATAGAAGAAAGATTAGCAAATGGAAGCTTGATATGAGGCTTCAAAAGGCAAAAGGTTTCCTAACCCCTTATTCCTACAAACACATAAAGAAGGTGAGGACTTCTTTTCAAGTGCCTTCCAATACATAGATTCTCCTCCTCTCTTTAATGGGAAGACCCTTAACCAATGGTTGTAGTTAGCTATGGACAACCTTGGTGATGGGAAGAATGGATTGCAAGATCAAGGGGCCTTAAAAGATGGTAACCATAGCCATTTATCTAGAGGTAGGAATAATGACAAGCACCAAAAGAATGATAAACATGGTGATCAAGGTAGGCACTAAAGAAGAGGAGGTAGCAGGCATTGTTCTAGTGCTTATTCTCCTTCCTCTTTACCTTCATCATCATTCTTATTGTCTTCCTCCTCCAATTCCAATAGAAGCAGAGGCTAGGACTATGGAAGAAGCAACAAAGATCATGATGGAGATGAACAACAAGGTAGAAATTATTGTACATCTTGCTAGGAAAATAGGGATTAGGGGCATGATCAGTAGCATGGGGGTGAACATCACAGAGAACAAAGGCATAACAACACTCATCATAGTTATTATGGCCATGATAGGAGCCACAAAGACCATTATGACTGTGATGAACCCTTGCTAACTACCAAAAACATGTTGAATATTTAAGAGATTTAGAATTCCCACCAAGAACTTGAACGATAGCCACATTAAATGGCTAGATATGAACAATATCCTAAAGTTTGAGAGGGGATATAATTTAGATCCATATAATAATTTGCAATCCTTCCATGATGCCTATGCGTTGAAAAATGTGGCAAATGAATGGCAAAAGCTGAAACTATTCCCAAGGATATTCATAAAGAAAGAAAAAAGCTAGTACCAATCCTTGGAACTAGAATTTATTCAATGATGGATTACAATGCTAGAGCTATTCAATGATAAATACCAAATGTACTCCAAAGTGTCTAATCTGAGAAAGCAAATCCAAGGATGGAAGCGAGGCACTCATGAGTTCTTGGATGCTGCCATGGGTAGGTACTACTCTTTGTTGCACCAATGCCCAAGCCATGGATACCTTGAATGGGATCAACTGCACCATATCATAGATGGATTTAGAACTTAAACAAGGAGAATCCTTGGGGTCTATGCCTAAGGAAGACTTTCTAAGCTAAGGATTCATTAGATTCAAAGGCTCATTGGGCAAGTGGCCAAAGAGAAAGGATAGAAAAAAATGGAAAAGTGTAGAAGAATACAATAGAGACCCCTCCATCTACAAAAGGGAGGTTTGTTTCTATGAGAATGAAGAGGAGGCATCACTTGATGAAGTGGTGTAGAGAAAAACCTTACCAATCCAAAAATTTGTTACTGAAATATTGACTAAGATCGAGAAGATGTGGAAATCCTTAGATGAGAAGTTCCAAACTGCTTTGAAGATTGTAGAGGAACATAGAAACCAAGGAGAAAGTAGTCATGAAAGAAGAAAGAAGAAGGATGCTGAAGAGGGATATCATAAAAATAAGGGTAAAGCTACAATAGTTGAGAAGGTTGGAGATTCAAAAACTAATGATGAAAAATGTGACATCTACTAATATGAACATCTCAAGGGATGTTGCCATGTATTATTACATTTATAAGAATTTCGGATGTACACTATAAATTCTAGAATGGAAAAATGGCAAGCACCTAGGCGATTGTCTTATTCACAAGGCAATTATTAGTAGTAATTCCACCAATAAGCTTACTATTTGTGTGGAGTGTCATCTCAACCTCAGGAGCAGTACTAGTAATGGCAACATCCACAATCATGGAGTATACCACCTCCAGGACAACAATACCCTTATCGTCAACCTGATCCCTATGGGTACTATGTTCATCAGCTAGTCTCTCCACATGACTCTTCTAGTCATGCTTCCTTTCCATACCATTGCTACACTCTGGAGTACTACAGAGCACCTTCTCTGAGGGGGGAGTCTCCATTCCCTTTCTATCCTCAATATCTGTCTCTTGCACAACTATCATCAACTCCTCTACCACTTGCTCCATCCATTTAGGATGAAATACCTACCCAACCATAGCAAAAAAATACTCTGAGGGTAGTAAACCTACAATTAACTCCTTAGCTGAGTGGTCTTAAATCCAAGCCTTACAAAAGGCCATTTTTCAAAACCAGTAGCCCCACAAAACCCTCACAAACACCTATGGTTGTTAACCCTACTACTTTAACCTCTAAAAGTCCTCTTGCGCAACCTTCAAATCAAAGTACTTCCCAATTTCACATTGTCATGTTAACCCATATAGTTATTGATTGGATCAAGGCTAATCATCTTCCTAGGAAGAGATCTGATCTTGTGAGTCCTCTTATTTACTTGTAGATCACCAAAAATAAACCATGTAAGGATCTTTTGGATTCATGTTTCAGAGTTAACTTGATTTTGTAAGAAATATACAAAGCCTAGAACTTGCCTCCACTAAAAAAGAGCAACATCAAATTGGAGTTGGCAGACCAATCCATCACTATTTCTTTGGGATTGGTGGAAGACATTGTGACCACCATTTTATGGGTGGTCTTATTCTACCGATTTCTTGGTGATCCATGTAGAGAATTGCAAATGGGACTTTTCTATCATCATGGGAAGAGCATGACTAAGCACCATTAATGCTAGGTTGGGGGTTTGAGATCTTTCCATGGAAATTTCTAAAGAAAATGAATTTGGAAAGACCAAGAAGAAAAGATTTTTATGCAATATGAATAATAACACAATGTGCCATTGCATGCAAAGATTGTGGACCATCAAAGGCACATCCCTTCAAGCATGCAATCAATGTATGGAGATAGCAAATATTTAGATGTGCCTATAGGTAGTAGCCATTAAACAGGAGGATATCCATGAGAATTAAGAACTTAGAAGGGGGTTGAATAAGTTTCCTAAATTGAAATCAAACTTGCCACACCAAACACACTAAGGTTTATGTGGTTTCCAAACTTTGGTAGTCCACACTCGAAGGGTAGATTCCTTACATACCTTCAAACTTTGTTTCTTCCAAAATATGGTTTAGAGAACACCACAACCTTTGCAAGATTTGAGCTTCGCTATGGATAGTTTCATAATTGCAAAATCTCTCAACCTCACAAGGTCCCAACAAGCTCAAAATGTGGTTTAGAGGATCTCATAACCTTTAAAAAATTAGGCTCCACTCTAGAGTGTTTTAATGCTATAAAGCCATTCAATCATGCAAGATCTCAATAAGCTTAGTACACATGCCTTCTTTTAAGAAGCATATTAACCCTACAGGAAAATAAGAAAAAGAAAAGATACAAGGAAAGAATTTAACTACAATGATAGGTGCTTATTATTGAAGCTTAATTTAACATACAATTAACATACAACCAAGAAAATGATGTGACAATAAAGGACAAGAGTTCAAGAGCATAGATTAGATAATGATTGCTTCATTGTTGACAACACTTGCTCAATTCTCAAAAATTTGGCTTCTTCTTATAACTTTAAAGTTTTTGAAAACTCCTTGAAATTCATGCAATGGCTACCCAATGGCTAGTCTAGATGTCTCCTTCAAAGTTAGGATGTCTACCTAAGATCTACCTCAATTATAGAGATACATCTTGTTTTAAAGTGTGACATCTCTAGGGAGACATCTACCCTATGATGGAGACATCTTTTAAAGAAAGTAGATGTCTCCTCAACTTTTTCTCCTTGTCTTTTGAGGTTTCCTTCCATCAATTTACCTTCTTCCTAATCCTCGAAGCATCTTCATTTGACTCATAGAATTTGTTTTCATCAATACTTGTTCATGCTCTCATCTCTCCTATGTAGTCTTCATTTTGACATCTTGTTGTAGATTTTATTTCCTTGAGTTCTCATACATGCCTTGTAAGATTAAGACATACCACAAACAAACTATGTTCTTTGTTTTTCTTAAGGTTTTGACATACCAAAAGGTTAAAAATCTCCCCATTTTTGGTGATGTCCAAAGCTTAAGAAAATGGATGAGTAATTATGTAGTTTAACTAATAGTAAATAGTAAAAATACTTAAGACATAAATTCCAATGGAAGTGAAAGTTATCATTGGGATAGGGCTCTAGGGCTCAAGGGATCAAATGAGATGAAAACCAAGAGATCTCCAATATACTATCCAAGGTATGAAAAACCTATCTCCATAATATCACAATAACAACACATAACCATGTTATCTAAATAGAAAGATAATATAATATAATCTGTCCATATCCAAATAGTCCTCAATACATACAAAAAATAGTCCTCAATACATACAACCACTGATATATTCATAACCATGTACATAAAAGATCTATCAAGGTCTATAGACCAAAAACCATTTCCCTTTTTGGACATCATCAAAAAGGAGAGATCACCTAAGGATCCTAACCATTGACCTTAGTCGCATCATCTAAATCCTCATTAGAAATAGCTACAACACAAGGAGGTTTATTTGTATCCTCCTCCTCATCATCATTGTTGGTACTAGAGACATGTTGCTCATTGTCATTGTCTGAAGAGGGTATCTAGATTGGAACTCTTCATGGATGAATCTTTACTCAAAATCAAGATGAAGCTACTGGATCTTGCTAGGATGGAGCCTGCTAAAAGGCTAAGAAAGCACCCTTACTTTGATAAATGATAGGATCAACAAGAATCCATTGGGATGAAGTCCCAAAGATGCTTTCCATGGCCTACTACTTAAATGACCTAGGAGTAGCATATTGATGATGGGAACTAGGTCCAGGCTACATGGGATCAGGAAGCTCCCCTTAGACATGTGTTGATGGTGCATCAAGCTTGTATAAATTGGAGGCATTTCCTAAGTCATATGCCTAGGAAGGCCTAGATACTATTGAATGTCTAGGTGGGGCAAGAAGATCCTCCTCACTGTTTGACATGAAAGGAGTCATGTTCTCTTTAAATTGCTACTTGTTAGGAGGAAAAGGTACTCTAGCTGCATCCATTCTCTTATAGAGGTAAGAGAGGTTCTTGCCAATCATCCTTAAGGTGTAAGAAAATGGCTTGAGAGACTTCTTTAATGAAGATATTATCTAGTTACTAGTTGATTTAAGCCTTCTTAACTAAGAAGAGGCCTGAGATGATGATGCAAATCTCATCTTTTAGGAATTTTGTGATCTAGTGTTGGTTTATACTTCATCAACATGGGTAAAGCTCCTCTTGCCTTTAACCAAAGGCATGTCAAGAATGGGAATACCTTGATGTAGGATCAATAGACTAATGAGGTGAGGATGCCTAAGGATTTTCTCCTTGGTGAATAAGCCCAACATGTCTCGATAGAGAGTATGACCCAAATCCAAGGGTTGTCATATGAGAAGGCAATAGAGAATAAATGCTTGGGGTAGAAACAAACTATCATAGCTTTCCCCTTTGAAAAGGATATTATATAAAATAATGAATAATAGGATGGAAGAATTTGGGGTAGTTTGACTCTTGTAAATTCTACTAGTAAAAAAGATACTAACTCCCTAAACAAAGCATCAAAAAATTCATCTTGGGAGATAGGAATTACACCATTTGTAAAAATGTTACTCATGGAATGAATGGTGACTTTAAACGCATCAACACTAGAAATCCCAAGAAGTGCATTAATAATTTAAGGAGACACATCAATTAGCAAATCCCCAACCATGGTAGTGAAGGACAAAATAGAAGCATTTGTAATCATAATGTTATTATAAAATTCTCCAATGATAATCTTAGGCACATTAAAATTCATAGAAATGAAAGTAACCCAATTTAAGAATTGGAAAAATCTTATTAGTTCCCTTTGAATATGCTACTAGAAAGAAAGAGAATGCTTAGATATGATAGAGATGGTTTGAGTTACCTCAAATCGGTGTTAAGTGTTAATAGATTTGAATTGTGGATTGTAGATGTTGGTAGTTTTGGACTGGAAAGAAAGAGAATGCTTAGAGATGATGGAGATGGTTTGAGTTACCTCAAATCGGTGTTAAGTGTTAATAGATTTGAATTGTGGATTGTAGATGTTGGTAGTGTTGGAGGATGCTCCTTTTGACTTCTTGCTCTTCTTTGGTGGTAGCCTTGACATTCCAACCTTCTTGTGAGCCCTGGATTTAGAGAAAAATGTGCAAATCACTATTGTTAGTGTACCTTTGGTTGTCTCCCCTTGGTTGTCTATACTTGAATGAGTGAAACATGAGGATTTGGATTTATATAATTGTTTTCAACAAGGGTTTTTAATGAAAAGATAGACATTTTCTTTAAAAGATAGATGTCTCTTCTACACATAAAAACTACAGGGAGAAGTATCCTTTGAATGTAGATGTTTTTTCCATGACAAATAAAAACATAGGTAGACATCTTCTTTGAGAAGTAGATGTCTCTTAGTAGATGTTTTTTTTTTTGACATGTAGATGTCTCATGAAAGATGTCTTCAAGGAGACATCTTAGCAAGATGGGGTTCAACAAGTTAAGACTCAAGGATGGTTACCAAGGATTATAGTCTTAGAAGATATTCATAATGAATCAAAGACTTACCTCAACTTATCTTTTTTTCTGAAGAGAATGAAGGTACCTAGTGAACTTGAGAATGAGATCCCTCTTTTGATGTCCTTACACAAATTTATTCAATTTTGAAGGACTAGCTCCCTTCAAAAATTTATTAAATATAATTCTTTCACTATCATCCTCTTTCCTTTTAATTCTCCATACCTTTTTAACTCCATTATCCTTTTGAGTTGTCCTTATTTTCTTATTACCCTACACAATTTTCTTTCTAGACATACTTGGATAAGACCAAGGAGTTTTGTGATATATCCAAGTGTTCATATGATAAAAATTTAAATTGAAATTCCATTGCTTATGTCCAAATATATTATAGTAGAAAAACCTAATCCTTTTTTTGAATTTTTCAAACATTGGAGTTACCCTTTGATTACTTGTAATGCCAATAGTTATCTCAAATTTTGAAATGGTCTCTTTTTTAGATGAGGTTGTTGTGGACAATTGTTCTTGTTGGTAGCATCTTAGTCCACTTTTATCATTTGGACTTCTTCCTTATCCAAGAAATATTCAAAAATATTCTTTTCCTTTGATCAGCCTCTTATTTATAAGTTTTTTATATGTAAGTTCTTTCTTAGCTTGCTCATAAGACAAGGTTAGTTTTTCATTCTTAGCCCTTAGGTCTAAGATTTCTTTTGTGAGATCTAAAATCTTTATATTTAGTATAGAATTATCTTGATCCTGTATTTTTAGTTTCTTATTTAACTTTATACAAAGACTTTGAAAAGATATAAGTTCCCTACACAAAAGGTCATACCTTTCTTTATCATTTTAAAACTGATCATCATTTGAAAGGCTCACATTATTATCTATAGGATCATACAGATGAGATGTGAATCTTTTGTATCATCATCCACTTCACTTGGTTCTTCATTGTCCTAGCTTGTGTAAAGGTTGGTCTTTTTTGTATCCATATCATTGTTATCTTTTTGTTGCAACCTAAAATTGCTAGGAAATTCAGAGGCCACATGGACTTTTCCACCATATATCCATCATTCTATCAAAAAAGAATCCACTTCACTTGGTTCTTCATTGTCCTAGCTTGTGTAAAGGTTGGTCTTTTTCATATCCATATCATTGTTATATTTTTGTTGCAACCTACAATTGCTAGAAAATTCAGAGGCCACATGGAGTATTCCACCATATATCCATCATTCTATTAAAAAAGAATCAAAAGTAGAGTTTGAAAAATACTTAACTCTAATCTTACCTTTGGTGTTGGATAAGTTGGTATGGATCATTGAACTTAGAAGGGAAAAGGACAAGGGGAGTGGGGAAGGGGGAAGAGGATGGTGGGGTAGATAAATAAGTTTCCCAAATTAAAACTTTGTAAAACAAAAGCACACACATCATATTTAATGTGGCTCCCTGACTTGGGTAGTCCACACTTGGAGGATATATTGCTAGCACACCTCTAGACATTTTTGCTCTCAAAAAGTGGTTGAAGGATCCACACCCTGTATAGTGTTCAAGCCCTACTTTAGAGTGTTATGTTGCAACACCAACCACTAAATCATGCAAGGTCCCATCAAGCTTAGAATGTGGTTTCCAAGCTTCCACAACCTTTACAACCTTAAGCTTCACTCCAGAGTATTGTACTGTAGCATCAACAACTCAATCTTGTAGGATCCCAACAAGCTCAAGCAAGATGTCTTCTTGCAAGAAGCATATCAAGCCCACATGGCAACAAGAGAGAACATTACCAAGGGATAAATGCAACTTAGTTTGCTGATCCTTGTACATTGAGGTACAACACACTTTATAATGAGCAAATGATTATATAATGAGGAGCAACAAAGATTACAATGATTTACAAAATGATTGTACACTGATTATACATAAGCTTGCACATTTTCCAATGCCTATGATGTCTTCTTATAGCTAGCATGTTTCTAAATCCTTCTTGGAACTTATGTAATTGCTATAAATGCTCACTAATGATCATGGAAGATGCCTTCTTCATGCCTAAGGCATCTTTCTGAACTTGCCTTCTATTTTAGGAAGATGTCCTTGTTTTGGAAAGACATCTTTATCTAATGGGAGATTTCTTTCTGAATCTGGCCTACATTCTATGAAGACATATTTCTATAGTGAAGACATCTTTGCTTGAGGAAAGATGTATATTCTTTCTTAAAGATTGCTTGTGTTCACCCCAATTCTGCCAAGATGTCTACTATTTTCTAGAGATGTCTTTCTTCAACTTTATTTGTCCTTTGAATTCATCATTCCTTGTCCACAACCTTGATCTCCTTCATGCTTTAATGATGAAAAATATACTTTTATGGTATATGGTCATTGTCCATGTTCTCTGAAATTCTTCCATGTTTGTTTGAGACCTTATGGATGACCTTCTCCTTGACCTTATCTTTGACCTTCTCCTTTAAGCTAGACCAATCTATATCTTGGCTTCTCATGTATGTAGACCAACAAACATAATAACCACACAACCATGTAAACAACATTTGACTCCATTTTACTTAATGTTTTAACACAACAAAAGGTCCATAGTTGGATCCTTGTTGATTGAATCTCTTATCCCTTTTTGCTAGTAGCCTTTGAAGCCTCCTTGATAGAAGTGCTACTTCTTCTTCGTTATTCATTTCTTGTTTATCTAGGTCATTCCATTTGGATGTTGTTTTGAAGGAAATGGGTTCTTCTTTTACTACCCCTTTGCTTATGAGATACATTTCAAAAGCTATAAAAGCACTTTGGAGTTCTTCAAATTTTAAGATTAAAAAATCTCTAATCTCTTCCATAGATGTAACCTTAGGTCTAAATTTAGGTTATAGTGTTCTAATCATTTTAATGGTTACATCACTTTTAGGCAAATTCTTTCCTATATCCTTGATTGCCATAGCTAGACCATTTTCCCTAGAAAATTAATCTTTTATCTTATCACCTTCTTTCATTCTAAGTTTTTCATACTCACTTTGCAAAACCAAGAGTTTTGATTGTTCAACTATGGATGTGCCTTCATAGGTAGCTTCTAATGTTTCCAAATTTCTTTAGTAGTTTTACATCCATATAATCTATTAAAATCAAATTTATCTAATGAAAAATATAAATATTTTTTTTGCTTTAGAGTCATACATCAACTTATATCTTTCTTCTGATATCGACTTGCTCTATGATTTGATGGCTTTTGTTGCACTATCAACAGGTGGTGTGTAATCTTTGAGGATGGACTCCCAAACCTGAAACTCCATTGACTCAAAGAAGCATTGCATCCTTACCTTCCAATAAGAAAAATTAAACCCATTAAACATTGGTGGCTTTGAATAGGATGTTCCCTCCATGGTTCACTCTTGAAAGTTGACATTGAGTATAAGAGTGCTTGGCTTTGATACCACTTGAGGATCAAGAACTTATAAAGGTGGTTGAATAAGTTCTCCAAATTGAAATTGAACCTACCACACAAAACAAACCAAGATTTACATGGTTCCTCCACTTGGGTAGTCCACACTTAGAGGGTAGATTCCTTGCATACCTTTGAACTTTGTTTTTTCCAAAATGTGATTTAGAGGACACCAGAACCTTTATAAGATTTGAGCTCTGCTATGGAGAGTTTCATTGTTGCAAAATCTCTCAATCTCTCAAGGTTCCAACAATCTCAAAATGTGGTTTAGAGGATCCCATAACCTTTACAAAATTGAGCTCCATTCTAGAGTGTTTTGATGCTACAAAACTGCTCAATCCTATAGGATCCTGACAAGCTCAATATGGATACTTTCTTAGTAGAAGCACATCAACTTCGCAGGGCAACAAGAAAAAGAAAAGATACAAGGAAAAAATGTAAATAAAATTACAAGTCCTTGTTGTTGAAGCTTAATTCAACATACAATTAACATACAACCAAGTAAATGATGTAACAATGAAGGACAAAAGTTTAAGAGCATAGATTAGATAATAAGTACTTCAATGTTTACAACACTTTCTTAATTCTCAAGAATTTGGCTTCTTATTATAACTTAGGAGTTTTTGAAAACTCTTAAAAATTCATGTAATGGCTACCCAATAGCTAGTGTATACATCTCTTTCAAAGTTGGGATGTCTACCTAAGATTTTCCTCAATTTTGGAGAGATGTCTTGTTCTAAAGTGGGATATCTCTAAGGAGACATCTACTCTATGATGGAGATGACTTCTAAAAATAGTAGATGTCTCCTCAACTTTTATTCCTTGTTTTATAAAGTTTCCTATCATCAATTTTCCTTCTTCCTAATCCTTGAAGCATCTTCATTTAACTTGTAGCCTTTATTTTCATCCATACTTGTCCATGCTCTCATCCTTCCTATGTAGTCTCCATTTTAACATCTTATTGTAGATTTCATTTCCTTGAGTTATCATTCATGTCCCTCAAGATTAACACACATAAAAAACAAACTATGTTCTACATTTTTCTTAAGGTATTGACATACCAAAATGTCAACAACCCAATGCTTGACCATAGATAATGAGGCTGAATTGACAATGTGCATAGAACTAGCTGATAGCCTCACAAGTTCATATGTTGAAAGCATGGATAAGTTAGAGCAAATTGATCACCAAATCTCTAATGAACAAAGAAAAATTGATTAAGGAGAGTTGAAGATCCTTGAAGCTTTCAAGTAAGAGCCCCTTGAGTTAAAAGATCTATTAGTAGGAATGGAATATGCTTTCTTAAACAATGGCAAGATGGTTATTATTAATGCCACACTTGCTTCTATATAGAAGAAGAAATTATTGAAATTTATGAAAAAATGGCCAATAGTCTTTGCTTGGTTATATCATGAATTAACAAGAATCGATCTGAGGATATGCCAACACAGATTTTTATAGACTCCTCCATTAGATAAAAGAGATAGCTACAAAGATGCTTGAACCCAATGCTCAAGAAAATCATCAAGGAAGAAATTGAACAACTCCTCAAAGCTAAGTTCATTTACCTCATTGTGGATAGCAAGTGGGTTAGTTCACTTATGATTGTGCCAAAGAAATGAGAAAAGTGAAGAGTCTATATAGACTTTTGGCTATTGAATATGGCCACTTACAAAGATCATTTTCCATTTCCATTTGTAGATCAAGTTCTAGATACCATTGTGGAACATTGTTACTACAACTTTTTGGATGGTTATAGTGGCTAGAAGTAGATCTATATTACACCAAATGGCTAAGACAAGAGAACATTCACAAGTCCTTGGGAGGCTTTCACATATAGAAAGATGCTTTTTGGCCTTTGCAATGCTCCTACCACATTTCAATGTTTGACCCTAAGCATCTTCTAATAATAGATCGGTGGTGGGGTAGAAGTCTTCATGGATGACTTCTCTACCTATGAGGCTACATTTGAGTAAGGCATTTGAGTGCCTTGAGCAAGTTCTTCAATGATGTGTGGAGATAAACTTGAGGCTCAATTGGCAAAAGAGTCACTTGATGGTCCAAGAGGGCATTGTCTTAGGGCATAGGATTTTAAACAAAGGTGTCAATGTAGACCTAAAGAAAATGAGGGTCATCCAATGAATAACTAGTCAACTAGAAATTGTAAAAGACATGAGGTCATTCCTTGATAACATTGGTTACCATAGGTGAAGCTCAAAGAAAGATGAACCATTTTTTTGGATCATAAAGCTATTGGTGAAGCTCACAAAGAAAGATGAACCATTTTTTTGGATCAAGAAATGTAAGAACACATTCCAATAGTTGATGTAGAAACTTGTAGAAACCCCAATTCTATGAGCACCAGACTAGTCTAGGCCATTTCATATCATGACAAATGCATCAAATTATGCCTTGGAAGTTGTACTAACATATATGGATGATCAAAAACATCATTATTACATCCATTATGTAAGAAAAAGTCTTGTGGGTGCACAACTCAATTACATCACCACTGAAAAAGAGCTTATGGTAGTGGTGTATGTGTTAGAGAAATTAAGACACTATGTGCTTGGGTACAAATTTTTTATGCACACCGATCATAGTGCCATTTGGTTCTTAATGAACAAGCCAATAGTGATCCCCTATGTCTTATGATGGTTGGTGATCCTTTAGGAGTTTAACTTAATAATGGTTGAGTGAAAGGGGATCGAGAATGTGGTTGCTAACCACTTGTCTCGGTTGAGATGGAATAGTAACTAGGAAGAGAGCCCACTATTTGATCAATTTCCTAAAGAACTTCTCTTCATTGGTGTTGTTAATTCTCAAAACTTCAAAGAAAAAAACTAGTATGAGCACATCCTCTCCTATCTACTCACATAGGAGATGCTATAGGAGTGGGATCACAGGAAGAAACAATAGTTTCTTCATCATGTTAAATACTTTATGGAAATTAATGACAATCTCTAGAAGAGTTGCATAGATGGCTTAGTACAATGGTGTGTCCCTAATGTTAATCAACTCCAAGTCCTCTAGGATGCACATGAAGGTTCTTGTGGGGGCTACTATGCTAGGAGGAGGATAACCATCAAGATCCTCATGATAGGGTATTATTGGCTTACAATCTTTAGGGATGTCCATCACTCCTTCTGTTCCTTTGATAGATGCCAATGTGATAGAGGGATGGTTGCACATATGAAAGGGCCTAAATAGTGGATCCAACCACTAGAGCCTTTTGATCTTTGAGGGATTGACTTCATGGGACCCATCAATCCCATGTTAAAGGAAAAGGCCTACATCATCATGGCTATTGACTACTATAGCAAATGGTCTAAATTTGCCACCATCACTGATTGTTCATTCTTTATGATGGCACAATTTGTACAATAAAATGTTGTAAATAGGTTTGGTGTGCTACAGGTACTGATTTTAGATAATGGAACACACTTTACTGGTGCAACTTTTCAAAAGTTCATGAAACACTTGGGGGTTAAACATAAAATAATAACTCCATACCACCCCGAAGCCAATGGTTAACTTGAAGTCACCACTAGGGAAATTACCAAAATACTGACATGTATAGTTAGTAAATATAGGAAGGATTGGAGCAATAAACTCAACAATGCACTTTGGGCTTATCATTTAACATGGAAATTTCCTATTGGTTATTCTCCCTATGAGTTAGTATATAGAAACCTTTCAAATTTTCTCATCCAAGCTGAGCTCCATACACTTTCAATGGCTTATGACTTTGACTCAAACCTAATTCTAGCCTAAAGAGAAAGACTAATGAATCTCAACACACTAGACAAGAATAGATTAGTGGCTCTATCATTGAATGAAGTGCACAAGGCACACAACAAACAATGCCATGACCTTAAAATAATAAAAGTAAAGTTTAAACTTGGAGATAAGGTGCTCTATTGGAAACCCATGCTTGTACCTCAACATACTAAATTCCAAACACTATGGGAGGATCCTTACATTATATATGAAAGTTTTCCATTTGTGGCCATGAAGATATATCATTGTAATAGCTTGAACAAAAGGTTATTAGTTAACATCCAACAACTTAAGCCTTTCTTGGAGATAAGAATAGTGAGTGGGAATAATGCCTTGACTAAATGGTCAAGCATGCTCAATCTTTCAAATATCTCCCTTCTAACTCAGTCATGGGGGAGATGGCCATCCATGTTGACATCCTACAAATTGGTTACTTAATTTTTTAACTTTTTTGTTTTACATCATTTTTCTTATATTTTCTATTTTCTTGAATATTTGCCAAATTTTTTCTATATTTTTTCTTTATTTGAATTTTCTTACATGTCTTTTTCTTCTTTATTTCCATCAGGACTTTGATGCTAAACACAACTACTAATTAATGGTGGTTAATTAAATTCTATCACTAAATTGATTTCTTAATGATTAGATTTCATCATTGAATTTTGACATTGACTAATGGGACATTGGTTTCCACATGGTACTAGGAAGTAAGCCCATGACATTTGCACATTCCACTAAAAACTTCATGCTGCTCTCTTATTTGGAAACATGGTGTCCTTTCTAAAGAGAAACTTAGAACAAACTTGTGACCTTAGTGCTCCCTAGACTTGGAATGGATCAATTGGAACTAGTAAGGGTGTGGCTTTAATAGAATTAGGTACCTTTTTTACTTGCCTATTATTTGGATTTTTATGGGTATTCTCATTGATTCCTCATCATTTCTACCATTGTCCAATAACAAGAAGTAATGTCTTTATATGGTGTGATTCCCATGAAAAAAAATAGAGAATTCAAAGAACACCCCTTAGATAAAATAATGGGCTACAAGCATTGGTTATGGGGTTGGAAAGACATGTTATCCATGCCTGAATGCATTTGTCTAACTAAGGTCCTCTTCACTTTTTTCTTCTTCTCTTTTGTTTCTCTTTTCTTCTCTATTTGGAATATTGGATGATCTTTGTTGGTGTCCATGAGCTTTAGGTAGTTGGATGGACTCAACATGTTAATGTGAAGCCACTGGAAGTGGATGGTCTTGATTTCAACTAAGGATGTGAAGTTTTCAAGATCACTTGAATCTCAAACTCCATAAAAACGTAATTTGACCAGAATAAGGAACTTCATTCCATTCTCTCTCCTCACTTCAATATATTTTCCATCTCACTACCTATTATCATGTTTCATCAATGTGCCCATGTACATGTGTCTTAATTCTTTGATGGTATTTTGTGTTGTTCAATTTTTAACAATTTATAGTCATTAATCATCCTCGAGACCTACAGACTCACTATGAGGGTATGAAAGGGAATTAAGGGCATGAGCCTACTATGGGAAGGATCCACTTGCATACTCAGTTTGGATGGTGTTCTTATCCCATAGTCATTCTACTCTTAAATCTATTGTTTTCCACCACCAAACATCTAGTTTTTGCACTTCTTGGTATTCGATCTCCATTTACACATTTTTTAAACATATTCTACATCCTATTCAATGCTTTGTCCTTCAATCTAGGCTTTTCTAACTTCTTTTGAACTCAAATTTCATCGAAAAACTCTTTTTCTATACTAGTTTTTACATGTAAAACTTTTTCCCTATAGTTGCATTGATGCA
Organism: Gnetum montanum; assembly: GCA_015680685.1. Classification (NCBI taxonomy): domain Eukaryota; kingdom Viridiplantae; phylum Streptophyta; class Gnetopsida; order Gnetales; family Gnetaceae; genus Gnetum; species Gnetum montanum. The sequence continues at coordinate 156,113 of MNCI01008967.1, read as the reverse complement.
TCCCTGTTGATGCATAATAAAATACTATAAATACATACTAACCATTACCCAAAGTTTCACATTTGCATTCCAATGCTAAAGGATTTTTTGCAATTTTTAGAGCTCAAAGCCTTCCCAAAGCCATAAATTTCTACCAGCTTGTCTAATTTAATCTATTCATCAACCCTTGAGCTATCAGAGGTTAGCTTTATGTTCTGGGGGCCAAAACCTATGGTGTATGATGGAAAACATTTTGAAAACTTTCCAACTCCACAACATTTAACTAATAAAATATTATTAAAATTACCAATTTATACTAAGTTAAACATCATAAAAAAACTTAGGTAGCTAAATAGATAAAATAATAATAAAATAATCCATCTACCATGATCACAACTAACGAAAGTGTAACTTGACAAAATGAGAAAAAGTATCAAAGTATTAATAGTTACACATAAAACACCAATCTTGGGTTATGTTTGTGATCACAAACGGCATCAAAGACATCACAGGATGAATAATCATCCTAGCCAAGGGAGAAGAGACCTAGAGGAGTAAGGGGCTAATAGCTAGAATAGCCCTAAGAAGGTGAAGCAAAAACACACACAATGGGATCTTCAAATTTCCATAGCAAAATTAGGCCAATTAAGATAAGATGAGGTGCCGAATTTGAAGGTCACATTTATTGAGGCCTACCTTGAGCAAATTTGTTCCAAGGAAGTCCAAAGTTCTATTTTCCAAGAACTTTACTTTGGCACCTTCTTGGACTTGGCATTAGAAGAGGTCAAGACTCAACTACAAGGGTCTCCCATGTGGCCCATCCTCACTTCTAGCATGGAGTGGTACATGGAAGAAACTTATTTATTTTGGAAAAATGGATAGGTATTATCCACTATCAAGATCAAGGACATCAGCATGTCCTATTCAATTTAGGCCATTACAGAGGCCCTTAGACTACTAGATACTAGGACAACATTGGAAAGAATTCCAATGTAAGTAGATCCTGAAGTTAAGGAGTGGATTAAACATTGCTATGTGGTAATTTGTAAGGAGTACTATGTACTAACCAAGGTGGAGATAATTTATTTAAAGATTGTGGCTTACCACTTGAACTCAACTGTGAGGCCTAGTAAAGTCACTACCTTCTCAACTTATGCATGTGCTACTCTAAGTGGTAAGTTTTCCATTAATCTCCCTTAGCTCATCTTCCTAGAGATTGAAAAGTATTTCAAAGAAAATAAGTGATGGAGGAAGATACTTCCCTTCCCATGGTTGATTAGAAAACTTTGCAAAAGGGGATTCATAGCTTGTTATGCCAATGATACCATTCATCATGCTTCTACTACCTCTTGGTAGGAGATGATAAAGGACAAAGCACTAGCAAAGCTACTTGAGGAGGAGTGGCCACCACCACCACCCACCAAGGAGACAACATTGGAGGCTCGTGCATCCATAAAATGCATGAGGAAATTTTGTGAGCTAATCTTGTAATAGTAGCAAGGATAACCAAGTGGTTGTAAACCATTAGTCTACTAGCTAGTGTTGAGTCATCTCAATGAAATCACCAAAATAATAAGCTAGCTAGAAGAGACTACACCATTGTTTTCCATCCAAAGTATGTTGGGGTCTATAAGATCAAATCCAAGTGCCTGAAAGGTTATGATGTTCATCCCTAGATAACAAGAGTTTCCTAAAATTTTTGGAAATGTTGCAACCTACATGGTGCACTTGGAGGAGGGTGAGGAGGCTATTGTCTTGGTGATACAACATTTGGGATAGGGAAAAATGGTAGAGATGGTGGTTAATAAGGTGGTTGAAGCATTAAATTCTCCTATAGTAGCCATGCCAGATATTATTGCACTCAAAGATGTGCATGCTTCTGTAGGATTAACATGTGGGAGGCTAAGCGTAGCCCAACATGAAGAAGTGTTGGACTAACTAGTGGGGATAGGGCAACTACTTCTAGAGATCTTTGATATCCCAGAGGAAATCACTACAACCCAATTAGAGTTACTATAAACAAAGTTTAAGCTTATCATATCAAACATCCAACTTGAGGTAGCCACTAATAAGAACCAAAATTTGGCTTCCAAGGTTGTAGAATTGAGAGCTCGATTAGCTGATCCTACCATTCTTAGCTAGGCTGTGACATGAAATGGAGCTTTCCTCTATCCTTAGAATCAATTAAAAGAGGCTAAGAATGCTAAGAAGATGATAGTCTTTAATGTTTACTTATTGGAAGTTCTTATCTTCAACACTATAAGGACTTGGTGCAAGTCTGTAAGGAGAATCTGACCTTGAACAAAGACATTTATTACCTATACAATGTCAAGAAAAAAGGGACCAAATGGTCAAATTTGTGAGATAGTAATAGGAGAAACTCACTGATAAATCATGGTTTACCAGGCCCCAATATTAGGTACATGATATTGGACACGCAATATTGTAGCCTAGATACGATATCATATACACGATATTGTGATTCTTGTATTAGCCTATAAATATAGCATTTAGGTGCATAGTGAAGAGAGTTTTTTTGGTAAGTCTTTAGGGTTGAGCCTTTTTGTTAGTTTTTAGTTCTTTTCCTAAGTGCATGCCAATAGTGTGATGCTTGTAATTGTATGGAACCTTTATTCGAGTGTGACATACTTGGTCACACACAGAATCGACAATAAAGATCGAGATTACTCCATCATTGCAACATTCACTTAGTTTTTAATTATTTTAATTGTTAATTATTTATTGTTGTTTTCTTAGATAATATTTCTTTTATTGTAATTTACTATTCCTGTCATTAACATGGAGTGAGTATGACTTAAACATGAACATTTAAGTGTAACTATGTGGTAACCCAATAGCGTATCGCGTAGTGATGTAAGTAATGTGCACTTGGTAGTCCTAGAAGTAGTACACAAAGTACAAGATGCATACAGATGATTAAGGATAGATGCTCATTACACTTAGGCTAGCGTAGATATTATTTCATATTGCTTATTAGCTTAATCAAGTTATTTCTCATTGTCTTTAGGAGTAGCATAGTATTAGAAATCACATCATACACCTCACTCTGGACTAAACCATACGTGATAAAGTAAATATTAGTCCAAGTGGGAAGATAGTGAATTGTGATTAATGTATAACTATCTAGGTGCCACAACTAGTCTATCTGTAGAGTTCAACTCGATCACGCATATATGCTCATTTTCATATGGTTGAGCATAGGGGTACCTTGTTGCATATCATTCGTGCCGTTGTTGGGGATGGTGCTAGTTGTTGGGGATTGGTGAAATTGTATTGTCCTACGCCTTATGAGCCCCCTCATTCAATTCTCCAATGGCCTACAATGGTGAAACTCTTTAATGAAAGATATCATACCTGTGCAAGAGTGTTAGCCTTGAGGAGACAAATCCAAGAGTGGAAACAAGGGAAACATGAACCCTTGGACATGGCCTTAGAAAGGTATTAATCTTTGTTAAAAAAATGTCTAGGCCATGGGTTCTTCGAGGAAAGGTTAATGTGTCACATCATGGATGGGCTCCATAATGAAACAAGGAAGACCCTAGGGATGTATGCACTAGGTCAACTATATGAACTATGAACCCACCAATTCCAAGAGCTTATTAAGTGAGTAGCAAAAGAAGAAGGAGAAATAGCCAAATGGGAGAATGTTGAAAGATCTCAACAAGACCAAACTCTTAAAGTAATGAAGGTCCATAATCATGAAGAGGAGAAATCAACTCACCTCGAGGAGGTGGAACCATCCCCATCTTTGCCAATACTAAAATCACTAGATGACATTGAGGCAAAGATCAATAAGATGATGGAATGGATACATGAAAAATGTAGAGAATATGCAAACATTATTAGAGGTAAAACCACACAAGATCACTTTGGCAACTAGAACAAATAGAGGATGCCAAATCGAGAAATAGGACATAACACCATTTGACGATCAGAAAGAAGGGCTGAAGGAAATAAGGATAGGGGCACAACTACAAATTAGTCGTATTACTATGATGTTTGCTTGTATGATCATCCCAAAGGCCAATACCAAATTTTGTTACATAGCCAAATATTATATAAAAGTACTGTGTTCAACTGTAGTGGCAAAACCCCCAATCATGGGGGAGACCATCGCTAAACTAGCTTCAACCTTCATATGCCCTGACACCAAGTGCTTATTATGTTCAACACCCTATTTATTTGACTGGATCAACATCCTTTGCTTCACATCATCATTACCATTCTTTCAAATATTATCAACCCATGTCCTCTCCCATAGGATCACCACCTCATGTTCCTTACATTCCTTCTTGCTCTTAATATTCTCATTCTTCATCTCCTTCTACATCGCCACCAGTTGTATTGGAAAGTTTTGCACCACAACACCAACCAATGAACATTACTTGTGCTACTACTATCAATAGTAGTGGGAGTGTACAATGTTGGAAGTATCCTTTCTTTAGGCATGGATGTAGAAAGAGATAACATGGTTCTAAAACCATTGCATCCTCCAACTTAGCATAAGCCCAACATGGTGATGCACATTTCTCTTCAAACTCAACGCCTCCTGTTACCTTATCCAGGCCACCAATCAACACTCCAACAACTATGTAGCTAATAAATATAACCACATGGGGAGACATATCAATCCTTGCATACCATCTTATGGTCACGGGTGCCATAGTGGGTCAACTTCTTATCACATGACCACATCTTATAATTTTCCCCATTATGCCTACTTTAATCAATTGTATGAACCCCAGTTTGGTACGTTCTTGCCACTACACCAAAAGACACCCAGTGGTTTGGATTTGATTGGACCCCAATATTTCCAACATGCATGGATCCAAACTTTCCATTTATTAATTCTCACCATGATCAAAGGTTCAATTATGGGGGACATCCCCCATTCTAACAAGTAAGATTAGTAAATGTTTTTCTTTTTATTTGGTTTTACAATTTTTTATGTTTCAATTTTTTTATTTTCTAATTTTTTATCTTTCAATTTTTTGTTTTATCTTTTTGTGGGTAATCTCATCTATGAATAAAACACTCATGTAACTAGTTAGTTGAGGTGTTTTTCTATGCTATCAAGTTACAAGGGACTAATTATTTGGATAGTGAGCCCATAGCATCCACCCACCCATTCTATTAATAAGAGGTTCTACTTTGGGTACGATGATATTCTTGTTATCATTAAAACTTAAAGTAACTTTGTACTCATTATGCCCAAAGTGAAGAGTGATGGACTAAGAGGGAATAACAAGGGTGTGATATCAAGAAAACTTGTGGATTCTCTTTGGTGACATCTGTGTGTGCTATCATGTAGCTTGGTTATACTATGATCCTTGTAGATCTAATGAAAAATGGGAGTAAGAGTTGTGATAAAGACACTCAATAAAGGAACTCAATGCTATTCTAGGGGATTCCACTAGAAAGACATGCACCCATGCCTAAATATTGGTGGCTTCTCTGGATCATCTTTGGAAAAGACAAAGTGCCACAATAGCCAAAAGAAGAAAAAGAAAAGAAAGAAGAGAGGTAGAAAATAATTCTCAAAGAAAAACATGTCATAGAAAAATTTGGATCACTCCTCCCTTGTGCAAAATGCCAAGTGATCGTACACCTTACTATTTTGATGCTCTTATGGTTTTCTATCATTGGGATGAAACAATGTGATGTGATTGATTAGAGTTATGGACTTGGTTGTGATCTTGGACCAAAAGGCTAATGGTACCTTAATCATGCACAACACTTTGGATTCATTGTACATAGAGTAAGTTATCGCATGTCCCAATTCTCTGCAATCCCTTCTATGATTCATCTCATCCCACTATCAAAGTATTTCAAGTTGTATCTTGTGTGGCATAGAATTCATACCTCATCACGGTGGTATTTAACATGTGTGTGTTTTTTTGCACTGATGCAAATTACATTTAACCCTTCTAGTGCCTACGGACATTTTAAGGTGTGGTTATGCAAAGGCATGATAGGTTGGAACTTGTTTTGGGAGGACCCACTTGCATGACTTTTGTAATTTTTATGTGTTGCACATCACCACATCATCTTATACCTTGTGAGTACTGCATTGCCAAATTTATTCTTTCCATTATCATCATTTCAATCAAACATTCTTTTGCACCACTACATGTCCATTTTCCTCACCCTATTCAAGAACTTCATTGTATGATTCCAGTTCATTACACTTTTTAATTTAATGTCCACTTGACATTATCCCAGAGCTTTCAAATCTACCTCAAATCATTCCTTTTTTTATTGTGAAAGCTCAAAAATTTATCAATTTTACTAAGTACCCTATTTTGGAAGGGATGCGATATCAGGTACCTGATATCAGGTCTGATGTGATATCGGGCTTGTGCTATGGTGTACATGATATCGCATCAACAAAACCTATATATATGGATCCCCCTACATGCATAGAAGTCATTTTTAACTATTGATGTGAAGGAAGTTGTTGCAATTTTCTTCCACAATTTTTCATGCTTTGAGTGTCTAACATTCAACCATCAATATCTCACTCATTAATGCTTTTATTATCCTTTTGATTGAACCTACTTAAACTTGGAGTGTTTAACTTAGTTGTGGGGGAGGAGTATGGTAGAATTTTCACATAATGTTTTTGAAATTTGCTATCACCCGAAGGATATCATAGAGGTAAGCCCTATTGGAAAATGTTAAAAACTCATGCCAAAATAAATTTCTTCCTTCATCAACATCATTTAAATTATTGTTGGAGTCACCTAATCAAAGTGGGCCCAACATTAAAAATTATAGGGAAATTTGCTTAAAACATTTCTAACTTTGAAATCACACTAAGCAATTAAATTTTAAAATTTATTAAAGGCAATAAGTAAGGTATAAGATAATAAAACTTTGTTAAATGACTTTACTAACAATTGATCTCAGTGTGATTACAGATGGTTCCTAAACAAGGATAATAGGGAGGACCCTCTCAAGGTGCAACCAAATGCCCAAGGAGAGGCAGAGGCTGAGGACCTCTACAAGAACATGTAGAATAGGAGGCACAATCATTTAGCATCCATCAAAAGATTCCTATTACTACATAATTTAGTCAAGCAGAAGGTGGAGAAGGTAGGGCACTTTAACAAGAACAACACCTCACGTTCTTCCTAGAATGTGTTCAGGCCATTCGGGAAAGGTCCACATCTACTGTAGTGATTGTGGAGCTTAATTTTGGACCTTTTATTGAATTTTCCCTTGAGCTGGTCAAAGATGAACTCAAAGGATATCCACTATGGCCTATCCTCTTAGAAAGTGGAGAAAGGTATTTGGAGGAAACTTATCAATTTTGGCATAATAAAGTGGAAGGCACCATTGCCAACATTGGTGGAATTTCAGTTGATTTCTTTGTGAAGGCCATTGTGGAAGTTTTGAATCTTCCAAATACAGGGCCCAGAGTTGCTTATCTATCCACCCACTTTGATGCTGATGCAAGAAAAGTATGGCTAAATAGGATGTATGATAAAGAAGACAAAACATATGGAGAACTAACCCTTGAAGAGAGAATTTATTTTAAAATTGGCACCTATCACATCTTCCCAAAGAAGGGGCTAAATAGGATCTTTACCTATGCAGCTTGAGGAAGCATAATCTTGATGGGCAAGGTTGATGCCAATTTTCCCCATTTGTATCTAATAGAAATATTAAGGTGGTTCAAAGAATGCAAGATAGGAAATTTTTCATTGCCCTTTCCATGTCTAATTAGGAAGCTATGCCAACATGCTGGAATTTTGAGATATACTAATGATATCCTCATAAAGGCTCAAAATGCTTCATATGCCAAATTACTAAAGCCATTGCACCAAGAAAAGATGTTGGTGAGAGACTAGAGCCTAAATAAGAGTAGATGGTTAGGCCCACTACACCTCAAATAATTGGGCCTAGGCAACTTTCAGATATGAGGCTTAGCCAACAATAAGAAGTAAGGCCTAGCACACAGCCCATGAGCTAGTAGGATCAACTACCACCACCGCTAGAAGATTACTAACCATTGATGAGCCATCTTAGAGCCATCACAAAAATGGTTAGTTGAGAAAGTTGTAATGAGGCTAATCTCTTCAAGGTGATCAATGATACTATATAGCCCACCATCTCAATCTATCATGCAAGGGGTGAGGTCTCAATACAAATAATAGGAGGGGAGTTACATTGGTCACAACAAATTTTTGGGAATGTTGCATCATTTCAAGTACAATTGGAAACTGGTGAAGGTGCCACAGTGGTGGTCATGCAACACCAGGATGTAGTTGGACCAATAGAGGTGATTGCAAACCACATCAAAAAGTCATTTCACATCCCTATTGTGCCACTAGTGGATCTCATAGGAGCATGCAATGCTCAAGTTCTAGCCGATCCTTCAATGACTCCTATGGAACATGAGGATGCTTTGGATTGTTTGCTACAAACAGGATAGGTAATGACATCCTTGTTTGACATCCCCCAGGATGTCACAATAGCACAAGTAGACCTTATTTCCATGAAGGAAAAGTTAGTTATGGCTGAGGTTAGGGCTGAACATGTAGAAGATAAGTTGAGGAGACTCCACGAGAAGTTCATTACCCTACAAGCTAAATAGTGGGATTTGTCCCAACTTATTTTAGTTGATCATTTAGAATTATTTAGAACAAAGAAACTAAGTAAATTATTAGAGAAGAATAAAAGGATAGAAATGGAAAAGGAGAAGGCTGATTAGGATGCTTCAAAAGCACAGGCTCAAATATATAGACATGCAAAAACACTCAAAGCCTTATAGGAAGAAAATAAGCTCCTTATTAGTTGAAAAACAAAAGAATGTTCTAAAGAAAAGTTTTCAACAAATGTGAGAACAACTAATAAGAGTCAACCAAGACATAAGTCACTTAGCTAGAGAGAATAGGAACTTGTTAATGGAAGAGGTATGCATCATCCGTCTAAAGATGACCACTAAAATAAGAGCATGATAAAATGAAGCTAAGTAACATGAAAAATTGAAGAAACATTTCTAGGATCAAGTGAGGATGTATAAGGAGATCATTAGAAAAGAGATTCATATGGCTAAGACCCACATCAACTCTTTTAGTGCTTAAAACACTGATTGGTGGGCCATATTGGACACTTATGCCTTCGTCCATCAAGTAGAATTAAAGAGATGAGACTTGCAGATCCAGGATCTCATAGAATACATGGAGTTGGTAAACCTATGATATGCCAACTTAGCCATGCTAATAGCAGGATGCTTGAGGATTAAGTTGGAAAAGCAGGTAGCTACCACCTATGCCAAATACGAAACAAAGTTTGCTAAACACAAAAAGGCATTGTAGAAATTGGAGGTAGAAAATTCTGAAGTAGAGGTGGTAAAAGCTAGGTACCAGGGTCAAAAGGATGTTGTAGCAGATTTGGCTTGACAGCTCATAGATTATCAAGAATTTAGAGACAAAGTCAGAGCCTACGAGGAGGAATGATGGCTATTTATTACATGGTATGTTAAATCTAATCAAATGTTTCTAGAACTACCATGCCCATCAGAGGTGTCAACTCCATCAAACATTGGAACATTAGCATGGAAAATACATGATCCCTAAACAAAGGAAGAAAAGCTTCAGGCATTCCTTTAGAAGTATCCATTTCCAAAGCTTGGAGCATAGGATAAGGGGAAGAAACATGGAGGATCCACCGCCACCAGGAACCACATGAGTTCCAAACAATTTTGTATTTTGTATATTATATTTTATGTCAGTATCCCAATTTTTTTGTTAAGTCCCATACTACAACATAAAGAAATCCATAGTCAATCCATAATCCCATACCTATCCATTGTGTAATTAAATGAACTTGTTCCTCATTTTGTTTAACTTGAGGATGAGTTGTTATTTAGTCGTGGGTGTAGAATCTAAAAACATTGGTGGCTAGAACATTGAGAGGTCATCAGGCATACAACCTAACCTTGAGTCCATGGGAGGGCCGTGCTGGAGAAAATGGAAATGGGGCACCTTGAATGATCTGGTCAATCAGATAGGGACTTATGTGGTGTCTAATAACCATTTGCAAATGGTGTTTTAGAGTGTCACACACGGGAGTCGAAACAAGTAAAGAGCATAACATGTATAACCATGAGAGTGCATCAACATGAGTGTCTTAATGCATTTTGACAATAGAAATAAACAAATATGCTAATAATTTGAAATATATGCTACAGGAAAAATGGAATGAGTTTAGGTGAGAAAATGAACCATCCCAAGATTGGGGAAGCATGACTTTTGATTGAATGATGTGTACAATTAGTACGTAGTGTTAGACAGGCACAACAGGGCAATTAGGTAGTATGGTTATAGTCCTTGGGATGCTATGGATGTGGTGCTAATAGATGTAAAGTAGCTAAAGCTTACTTGACTAACAGTTTCTATGCTGTGGGGGTGTGGGTTACAGATGTCATGCTCAAGTGTGGGAATGGGGCAGATGTTTGGAATGCTCTAATGCTGAGATTTACTGCTCATCAACCTTTTGCTTACTAATATTTTGCCAAAGCCAATTACGAAAGCCAACCCTTAAAATGCTGATTACTAGAGTATTTATAGAGCCAAGGTTGATGGGAGATGTGGATTGGATGCCACATGTCCTAGGTCCCACATAGCATGAATGTGAATGTGTGACACTGATGTGCTATGCTCAAAGTGTTAAGCTTAATGGTGCTACGCTTTATAGGACAAGAATAGGGACTGAAAATCTACCAAACTATGACCATATTGCCTAAACTGCATGTGCCAGAGTCTAAAGAACTACCATGTACATATAAAAATGCCCAAAACACATGCAACTTGGAGCCTACACTCTAGGACTATGTCTTCCCTTCTCTTTTAAGTAGGGTCAAATGTAGGGACAATTTTGGGGATCAATAGAGGGTGCAAAAACAAAGCAAACTACTGATCTTGGCTACCTGAGAGATGCCAGAGTTGAAATGAAGGTTGATGCTAAGTTATGGGAGCTTTTGGAGGCATTCGAAGGCACTTTCCAAGTGTTACGTTGTCTACGCTGCCCAACATGATGAAGCATAACATGAATACTTAGAAAAATTTTGTGGTTTAGCCCTACTATGCTATCTATGTTGCACAGTGTAGTAGAGCATAGCATCCATTTTCTAGTAAATTTTGTTAAAATTGAAGCTATCACTCTACAATGTCGCGAGACAAGAGACTTTAGCAACCAAAAAGTGCATTTTCCATGTTAGAATAGCTTGATACCTCCATGTTTCATACTTAAAAAAATTTTTGGACCCTAGCACCCTTGCTATGCTATCTATGCTATGTAGCATAGCATAGTGTAACATCAAATTTTGGATGAATTTTGATAGAACTTGAAATGTTTTCCATGGGATGCTGATCACACTCTGAAGATGAAGTAGGACAAGTGGCCCCAAAAGTTGAAAAATTGCCAAATGCACCTTCCATGTCCAGTTCAACACTTTGGAAATTTTGAGTCCTAAAACCTGTGCTACGCTCTGCTACACTATGCAATGTAGTAGAGTGTAACAAGCTTGAAAGATAGAAAATTTGCCAAACTATTTCATCCATCCTAAGCATCTTTGACAACTCCTAGCCTAGCACTTGGGTGGACTAGCCACTAGGACATGTGTCAAGTTGGACAAACTGAAGAGCATAGCAAGCTTGACAGCTCAGGAGATAGAAAATTTACCAAACTTTCTAGTCCATCTTCAATGCCCTTTTGACTACTTCTAGCTTGACATTTCTACAAATTGGCCTTAGAAATGGGTGCTATGCTAATTGTGCTAGGGAGCATAGTAGGCAGACTTAGGAATAATTTTGCAAACATTAGGACTTCTAGGGTGCTAAACTATCTACATTGCATAGTGTAACATTAGACTTAGAAATTTTTTTTCCAAGTTTTTACACTTGAACAAATTTGTTGTTACATTTCAAGAGCCCAAAATTAGTGGTGTTTCACTAGCCCCTCTTTGTGGACATTTGGAGGATTGGCTCGAGAGATGTTAACAAAGAATAAAAAATACCATGATGAACATGACACCAATACTATTCATCAATGCCCACTTAGATGATGCTTTGCTATGCTTGAGAGTGCTAGGGAAATGAAGTATGATAGTATGGAAGGGACTAGGGGATAGGTTCAAGGAGAATGGGTTAGGAGGAGAAGGGATAGGTTAGATTGAATGGGTAGCTATGAGACATAATGCCACGATGGCATGTTGCCATAGAATGATCCCTCATTAGAGTGCTTGTGAGGGAGTTAGCACCCATAGGTGTCTTTCCTTTTGGATTTTGACCTCTCATCGAAGTGCTTAGAGACGGTCAATCCAAGACTGAGATGGTTGCGAAGTGGCAACTATGCCATTTGACTTGGGCACTTGTGTTTTCTCATTTTCCATTTTTTCTTCTTTTCTTCTCTTTTTTTCCTTCCTTATTTTTTTTGTTTTTGTTTATTTTTTGTTTCATTTTTCTTTTCTTTGTCTCTCTTTTTATTGCAAGTGAAATGCACACCCATATCCACGTGAAGGCAACCATATCATTATTGTAGGATAGGTGTTTCCTCCCCAAGATGGGTTATGTTACATCCATGTGGGGCTTTGACTAGCCTATAAAGGGTTCCCATGGGATGAGTTGCATTACGTCCACCATGGGTTTAGTGGTTAAGTGTGGGAAAGGGTTTCATGTGCATTGCGGAAGCTTGTAAGGGATGTTGGAAATTGCAAGAGTAGGTGGTAGAGGTTAGGTTAGTTGAGAGGATATTGGGGTATGCACTCTCAAGTAGCTAGGCTAGCTAAAGCAGGTTCATTGGAATAATGTAGTGTCTCACTTTCATGGTGAAACACATTTCTAAATGATGCCATTCAAGCTTTATCTTGCAAAGGAAACATAGAGAAAAACAAAAAAAGAAAAGAAAAAATAACCACCATGTGAAGTGATGGTGAAGTCCTACCTACCCGGGACACTGCGAGGGTTGCAAGTATTTTGTCTGGTGTGTGTAATGTCCAAAGTAGGAAGGCTATTGTAGGTGTTAGTAGTGGTAGGCTGGAAAGCTCCAGAAACCACATTGAAAGTGAGCACTTAAGAGGCTAGGAGCAATGGTGATGTAGGTGATCAAGAATCCTCACCAAAAGTGGAAGCCAAGAAATTCACCTACAGGGTGGAAAGCCAAGTTGTTCAATGCTCTTCCAGAATTTGATAATGGTGACTGTTGGAGGATGACAACGTTATTGCTGGACCACTATATTGTTGGGGCTCTAGCAGGAGGTGTTGATGAAGAGAGCTACGACTAGGATGATCGACGATGGTAAAGGTAGCTATAAAAGGTTAGCAGGATTCCTAATGGCATCTCCATAAGATTAGCAAGATGCCAAGGATGGAAATGTTGCAAATGTCCCAGAGGGTTTATTCTTCATGATGCAAACTTCATTCTAGAACTCTAACGTCCCACCTCATCCTACCCAAGAGGCATGGAGAGGCAACGAAAGATTGGAAGTATTATCGATCGCTTGTTTGTAGGACCTTGTAGGCTAAACCATAGATGTTGGATTGCAAACCCAGTTTTAGGTCTTGGTAGACTACTGGTTGTGCTAGTTTAAGGACCCAACAGATTGTGACCTCAGTTTAAGATCCAGGCAAACCATGCTATGTTAGTTTAAGGTCTAGTAGACCATTGTGCTAGTTTAACATCGTAGTGGATGGTGGATGGCTAGTTTAAGGTCATAGTGGACCATGCTGTGGGTGCTAGTTTCATGTCATGGCCCAAGGACATTCTGTGCTAGTTTAATGTCATAGCATATAGTTTATGCCAATTTAACATCGTAGCAGACGTTTTGTGCTAGTTAGATGTCGTAGTAGATGTTCTGTGCCAGTTTAACATCAAAGTGGATGCTCTACTTACCTTGCTTTATTATTGATCCGATACTACATATTAGGTGTAATATGGTTTTAGGTATAGGTGGTTGATACGATTAGAGAGCTCATTACCATCAAAGTTAGTAAGCTTGAAGGCTCCATTTTCATATGCTTTCATGGCCAGGAAAAGCCCTTCCTAGTTGGCTGAGAATTTGTTCCTGGGCTTATGAATAGCCTTGAGGACTAAATCCCCCTTCTTGATCAGGTGTTAGTGCAAATTATGATGATGCTTTTGCTATTTTTTGTCTTGATATCACTTGATGTAATTAAGAATTTGGATGCACTCTTCCTCGGTAGAGTCAAGATTAATGATTCTCAACTCATTGTTTTGAGCCTCATCCATGAAGTTTGAGAGGATCATGCAAAGTAATGGGACCTGCAATTCAAGAGGCAATACCACTTCAAATCCATACATGAGACTATATGGTTTCTTACCTATTGTAGGTCTGCATGTTGTGTGGTAGGCCCAAAGTGCGTAGACAAGTTGCTCGTGCCATCATCGCTTGCTATTGCTAAGCAACTTCTTTAGAAGGTTGATAATGCCCTTATTGGTGGCCTCCGCTTGGCTATTTTCTTGAGGGTAGCATGGTAATGAAAAGGAGTGTTTAATGTCTAAGTTTTCATAGAGGGATCTAGTTTCTATACTACTAAGTTATGGCCTATTATCTGTAACAATAGTCATAGGGAGGCCAAATTAGGTTACTATATTGTCTAGGATGAATTTGCAAACCTATTGAGATGTGGTCTTCCTAAGGGAAATAGCTTCTACCCACTTTGTGAAATACTCAGTTGCAGTAATAATGAAGCTATGTCCTGCAACAGAGTTAGGCGTTATAGGCCCTATGATATCTAATCACCAACGTTGAAAGGGCCACGTGATTTGTGTAGTGTGCATCTCAGTAGGTGATACATGTATTAGATTCCTATGGCATTGAGATATGTCACATGTCCTAACCTTAGAGATGCAATCACGTTCCATATTAGGCTAGTAGTAGCCTAGATGTCTAATTTTTGACACCATTTCTCTAGGAGCTATATGCCTCCCACATAGTCCCTCATGGACTTGATCGATGATTCTTTGTGCTTCATTTCCACTAATGCAAGTTAGTAGTATCCCATCATAAGATCTATGACATAAAGCATTGTCACCTATGAGGACATATTGCCATGCTCATTTTCTCACTACATCTTTTTGTGTAGATGTTAGGTTTTGTGGAGGCTTGCCATGTTGAAGGTATGCTTTGATGTCATCATACCATTCTTGAGTGTGGGCTACACTTATAGATGTGATACTTGTTATGTGATGATATGGTCGATGCACTCGACTATTGAAGTAGGTAAGGTACAAAACATATTTGATGACACACTTAAAGCTAAAGTGGCCAATGCGTCAGCTATAGAATTTTATTGTAGGGAATTTGTTGAACATCTAAGGTTGCAAATTATTTTAGTAAGTATTTTTCCATATCTTAGTAAGGCTATAAGTGTTGTGCCTTACAGGCGTAGACCTCTGTGACTTGGTTAATGACCAACTATGAATCACCTTGAATTGTTATACTTTCGATTCCTAACTCTTGAGTTGCTAGAATGCTCCTAAGGATACCCTCATATTCTACTACATTATTTGTGCAAAGAAACACAAAGTGGTATGCAAAAGGTTAGATCTCTCCAGAGGGAAATGTGTAATAGCAATGGCACTACCACCTTGTGTGGTTGAGGCACTATCAAAGTGTAAAATGGCCTCAAAGTCTACAGGTATTGGCTTATACTGCTAACATGCTTGTCTAGGAATTTGGGATCTATCGTTGCTTGGTCATTTGTAGGTAAAGTCGTAAGTTAGGTGGCTATTACTTGATCCTTTGTGGATGACTGTGCTACATAATGTAGGTCAAATTCCACGGTTATTGCTTTCCATCTGGCTATTCTGCTACTTTCATATATGTTGGTTGTAATGTCCCTAAGTATATTACTTTTGCAAATGATGTTGACCTATCTACAAGATAGGTAGTGTCTCCACTTTTTGAGTGCAAACACTAAGGCAAGATAATCTTTCTCCACATCATTGTATTTTGCCTCATAAGCTATTAGTGCATGACTTAGGTAGTAAAGAGGAATTTTAGAATTGTCATCTTTCTTTTGACAGAGCAATGCAACAATGGATGTATCTAAAGTTGCAAGGTAAATGTAGAAAGACTTATCTCTTTGTGGAGGATAAATGGTAGGAAGATGAACAAGCTCCTTTTTCAAGTTATTGAATGCTTCTTGGCATTGGTTTGTCCACTCAAAGTTGGCTCCTTTTTTGAGTAGGTGTTGCATTGGGTGCAACTAATCAGTCAATCTCATGAAAAACCTTTGTATGAACTATACCCTACCTTGTAATCCACATAGATCTTTAAGGTTTGCAGGTGGTGCTAAGTTGATAATGGCCTTAACTTTGTCTGGGTCTATGTGTATTCCTATTTCTGATACTACGAAGCCTAGCATGCATCTAGTTTTCATGCCGAAGATACACTGTTGGGATTAAGATGAAGGTCATGCCTATAGTAGTGTTGAAGGACTAGGTTGAAGTCATTTGCATGATCAGGAGCTTTTTTGGATTTTACTGTTGTATCATCCACATAGTCATTCAGCTATTCTAAAAGATAAGTGCTAAAAATGTAAGTCATTGCATGTTGGTATGTTGCTTCGGCATTTTTTAGCCCAAAGGGCATCATCATATAACGAAACGTTCCCCAAGGGGTCATGAAAGGAGTAGCAAGTTAATGTTTTGGATTTATATATATTTTCTTGTACCCCAGCAACCCATCCATGAAGGATAACAAGGCATGGCGAACCATAGTATTGACAAGTTGGTCAATATTTGGCAATGGGAAATCGTCTTTGATGGTTGCCTTGTTTAGATCTTGGAAGTCTATGCAGATGCATATACCCTTGATTTTCTTAGGGACAACCATGATGTTTGATACCAAATTTTCATAATCGACTGCATGGATGAACCCAGGTTGATAGTGTTTAGTAATTTCATTGCGTATGACTAATGTAATTTTTGGCTTAATTTTAGAAGCTTTTTGTTTGATTGCCTTAACATGTGAATCTAGGATAATGTTGTATTGTATTATGTGCGAGTCTAAGCTCGTCATATCTTCATAAGACCATGAAAACACTTTGACGTTATCGTTGAGGAGTCTAGAGATGCTCTGTTGTATTTTTGGCTCTAGTAAGAAGCTAAGTTTCAATCTCACCTTTGCATGTTGTCATAGGGATTTCTATGAGTGGATCCTTAGTTATGTAACTAGCTGCTAAGTTTAGGGCCTAAACTAGATGTTTTGGTCATTCTAGTGACATTTCCAAGGATGCTATGTTGAGGTCAAAAGGAGGCAATTCAAAGTTCACCAGCTCTATGTTCATGCATCTCATGAGTTTGCCATGAGGTATAGTTAAGATTAAAGGCAAACAAAGATCCTCATTTGTACTCATTTTCCCAAATGATCCTACAAAATGACCAAAAACCAAAGAAGCATCAAGTGGTACCTATCTAATAAAGTAAAATGAAATGAAATGCATACAAAGTATCTATGCGGTATCTCAAAATTGCTAGTTTAAGGTCTTAGCGGATAGTCACTATGCATACAGTATGAACAGAATTTCAAAGTTGCTAGTTTAAGATCTTAGTAGACCATCACTGTGCATGAAGTGTAAACAAAATTTTAAAATTGTTAGTTTAAGGTCTTAGCGGACCTTCACTTTGCATAACTTGTAAAGCTTAAGCCAAACTTGAAACTCTTGGAGTGTGGGGTTGAGCTAAATGTTCCATGGATAGGTAGAAAAAACATAAAAATTTTAAAATGTAAATTTTTTTTGAGAAAATCTATGTTACATTGCATAGGATATGGGATGTTCCATGTTATGTGTAGGACACAAAACATCCTACATTATGTGTTGGACACAGAATGTCCTACGCTATACATTAGA
Source organism: Gnetum montanum (assembly GCA_015680685.1). NCBI lineage: Eukaryota > Viridiplantae > Streptophyta > Gnetopsida > Gnetales > Gnetaceae > Gnetum > Gnetum montanum. The sequence continues at coordinate 138,228 of MNCI01008967.1, read as the reverse complement.
TATGAAGCATCCCGCATTACGCATGGGACACAAAATGTCCCAAAAGGATGTTTTGTCATATAACCCTGAGGGGTATACATAGGGGTTTACCCATGGTAAACCTGTCATTTTCACTATTGAAGCTAATAGTCTAGAGTGTAGCATGGTCTAGAGTAGAGTGTAGCATCCAGAGAATGTAAGAACAAAGACCAGAGCTTGACATCGAATCAATGGTGTGTAGAAGTGAGCGTAGAAACCTAGACCTTGGCAATGTGGATGAAGGCGAGCACACCCTATGACATCTACCTAGGGCATATGTTGGAGAATGTTTGGAGGCATCATCTGCCAAGTAGGCCATTATGTTACCTTTCCATGTGTTGTTTTGTTTATTCTTTTGGGTTTTTTTTTTGAGTAGGGACCATTATTGCCACTGCCTCCGCTATGACTAACATGCCCTGGCTACCATGGCTGCTATGGCCACTGCGCCATGGTTGCCTCCACTATCATCTTGGCCATTACATCATGGCTGCCACCACCACTGCCACAGCTGGAAGCGGTGCATGCATAATTTTCCCCTTCTCTCTCTCATTTTACACTGTCGTAATGGTAATGGTTTCATCATAGGTCTTTGGGGGCTAGATGGGATAGGCTGAGACAAGGGTTCTATTGTGTCCCATGCTATGGTATAGAATGGGAGTTTTACATGTCCTATGTAGCATAACACATGGGGAAGGGTTTTGAGACTGCACATTCCACATCATGTGACAGGTTTTTTGTGTGTTCCACATAGTGGTGCAATTGCTATGCTACATGGGACACAGTTGCTATGCTACGTGGGATAGTTTCTACACTACATGGGATGCCACAATTGCTACACTATGTGGGATGCCATAGTTGCTATGCTTCAAACACTTAGAAAAATTTTGTTTAACTACTTGTCCTATAGTTGTTATGCTTCATGGGAGCATGATGAACACTTAGAAATTTTTTGCTCCAAAACTATCACACTCTACAGGAGTGTGACCAACACTTGGAAAAATTTTTGAAAAGAAAAAAAGTTTTTTTTTTGCATCATTTGCCAACTACTTTTGTTGTTTTTATTACCCATTTTTCAATACTAATGTTTTCAATGTGATAATTTAGGATCATGCTGAAGCTGGTCCTCATTATAGTTGAGCTTGTAGGGGTCTTATGCTGTATAAGTGCCCCTGTGCCTAATGTCCTTGTACCACATGCATGAGTAGGAGACCATGTCATCTAGTTCTGAGAGGATGCATAGGAGTTCTTGGAATTCCTACTTCACCACTTTAGCATCATGATGTGGTTGCACCTGTCTGCTAAAGTAGCAGGCATCTTGGTTGAGACCTTATTGCCTAGGGAAAACTAAGGCATTTTGAAATTCACAATAGATGGACTTGCTAAGGGAGAAAGGGTAGGAAGCTCAAGTCAGTGCCCAAAAGGTCTAAGACCCTTGTCTTGGATTTGGGAAACGGCTAAATTTAGATGCTATCATAAATATAATACTTTGTTTGTCATGCACCATATGGGCACAACCTTTCAAAATTCACCTGGAACTATCTATTGTGCTGGAGGGTAAGCCTTATTGGGATAATGAAAATTTCATTTTTTTCCTTGTATGATTTGGAATGCTTATTTCTATTTTACTATTGCCAAATTTATGATTAATAAGGATGGTCTCCATGATAGAGAGGGGGTGTTGGCCCTAGTCCAAATGGTGCTATGAGAGTTCTCATCTATTGAGAACAAACGTGATGGTATCATCAAGAAACTAGGGGTAGACATGAGGACTTACCTGAAAAAGTACTCTAAATCTTACATGAAGTGCAAGGAACTTGGGTGGTTAGATGGGGAGTGGGCATCCTGTCAGATAGCCATTGTGGAAGAAGTGTCTGTTCAAATACCACCATTCCCTACACTGTTTGTGCTAGGAAAGTTATGATATGTGTTTATTTTCATGTATTCTTGATGATTTTATTTTATTTTATTTACATGACTAACTTTATTTTTGGTTACTGTAGTAATAGAGGTTACAATGATTGCCTCAAGGAATACTAAGGATAACCTGATGAAGTAGAGGAATCATAGTATTGGTTATGCAATGAAGCCCCAACAACCATTACCAAAAATGTTGAAGAGGTTGGGCTTATGGACCTCTTTTTGGCTATGAACCCAAGCATCCCAATAGCAAAAATGATTACTCTCATTGATTCCTTTATGGAAAGTAGTAACCATTTCACACACATGTTCATAATGTGTGAGTGGTCTTTTATACTAATGATCTCTTTTTAGACCTCTTTAGTGTCCCCTCTAATGGTTTACCCATGGGAAAAAAGACTAGCAAGGATCTAAACCACCGAGGGGACATCAAAGAATGGCTAGGCACTGAAAAGGATCATAAGGGTACTTATACGAAAAAAGTTAAATTGGAGGTGGCCAAGGACATTTACCCTATTTTCCAGGCTCACACTTTTCCCAAGTTGCTCTCCCAAAGAAAAGTTCTTGGGGTAGAGTAGGCCTAGATCATGAGAGATTTCATGGAAGAGGGAATGCAGTACAACTAGGCTAAATATCTTGCAAAAGGGTTATGAGCTAAGATGATTAAGCCGCATAACAAATTGGAGGTATTTTCTCATGTGCACTTTACATTTTTTATATCATATTTGTGTAGGTTTGTAGAATTTTTGGTGGTTCAAGAGAATAGGATATGGGTGGTTCAAAATCGCACCCAAATATCCAAGCCATGGATTCGCCACATATTCTGCACCACTCAGTCTCACGACCCTTTGAAAGCTATTGGGGAGTCTTTTTCCATGACAACCAAGGATTGGGCAGGACCATCCTTCCATGCACATGATAGCCTTGGAGAGGCTCCCCCCACCAACATAGGAAATGCAATGAGGAGGGCACATCTCATTGTGGAGATGATAAAATCAAAGTTGCAAATTAAAAAGCCTCATCTTGTAGAGGAATCATCATGCACAATCAAAGGAAGGGGTAAGAGACTGCGCATGAAAGTCGGCAATGTGTGGTCTAAGTTCATCAATGCATATGCTTCTACTATATATAGACTGGCACTCTAACACTAGCCTATGAATGATAGATGAGGAAGAGGTGTTTGCTACCAAAGAGGACACCTCTATTATAGAAGAGGAGGCCCCTACTACAGAAGAGGAGGCCCCTGCTATAGAAGAGGAAATCTTAGCAGAAAAGGAGCCTTTTGTAGAAAGTGTCCCATAGCCCAAGGAACATATGATAGTCAAGGAAGCCTCCACACTCTTAAGGAAGCTCAAAGAAGAGGGGCTACATTTTGAGGACTGTGAGTTTGCTAGTTTATTTGACAGTGTGCAAATGGGCAAGGCCCCCTCTCTCACTCCTGAGGGTTTGCTGGGTAGGAGCTTTGCACCACCATTTATGTTATGCTCTTGTTTTCCCTCTTTTCTCTCATCCTCTTCTCTCTTTTTTTCTTGTTTTTTTCCTCTCCTTTTCTCCCTTTTTATTATACTAACATGTTTTATTGTGTAGTGGGGGCTACTTCCATTAGAGGCCCTAAATCTTTGTCCACTTTCCACCTACAACCATGGGAAAAAACCCTAGATAAGTTTACTTTTATGCAAGGCATAGTAGATGATATAATCGATGATCTAAAATAAATTGATCTTGAGATAGGTGCGTTTGGACCATTGCATTTTCTTTTTATGTTATTTTGATTTTTTTATAGCCTTATGACTAACATTTTCTTGTTTTTGGTATAACAACTTTGTGACTTAAATGGAACCCAAGAAGGGTAGTTGAAGTTGAATTTATGATTGAACTCCCTTTAGAGATAATAAAGGTTTCTTTTCATATATATGGTGAGGCTAGCAAATGCATGTTACACTCGACACGATCACTATGGAAGTGTAGGCGCATCAATGAAGACCTCTGGAAGTGAGTCTAGAAACTTGAAAAAGAAAAGGCAAGTCAAGCTGCTAAACTGGAATACGTGTAGTCATGAAACAAATTCTTAACGGCCCATGATAACTCAGATGGTAGCTAGCATATGGCTATCACTGATTATGCCAGATATTGATGTGTAATAACTATTTGCAAATGGTTTTTTTAGAGCATCACACATGGGAGTCAGAACAAGTAAAGAGTGTAACATGTATAACCATGAGAGTGCATCAACATGAGTATCTTAATGCATATTGATAATAGAAATAAACAAATACACTAAAAATATAAAATATATGCTATAGGAAAAATGGAATGAGTTTAGGTGAGAAAATGAACCACCCCAAGATTGGGGGAGCATGAATTTTGATTAAATGATGTGTACAAATAGTACATAGTGTCAAATAGGCACAGTAGGGAAGCGAGGTAGTATGGTCATAGTCCTTGGAACGTTGTAGATGTGATGCTAACAGATGTAAAAGAGTCGAAGCTTGTTGGACTAACAGTTGTTATGTTGTGCAAGTGTGGTATGCAAATGTCATGCTCATGTGCGGGAATGGAGAAGATGTTTGGAATGCTCTAATGCTGAGATTTGCCACTCACCAACCTTTTGCTTACCAATCTTCTACCAAAGCCAACTAGTAAAGGCAACCCTTAAAATGTTGATTACTAGGGTATTTATAGAGCTAGGGTTGATGGGAGATGTGGATTGGATGCCCCATGTCTTGGGTCCCACATAGCATGACAATGTGTCACAATGATGTGCTACACTCAAAGTGTTAAGCTTAATGCTGCTATGCCTTACAAGACAAGAACAGGGACTAAAAATCTATCAAACTATAACCATATTTTCCAAATTGCATGTGCCAGAGTTTGAAGAACTACCATGTACCTACAAAAATGCTCAAAACACATGCAACTTGGAGCCTACATTTTGGGACTACATCTTCCTTCCTCTTCCCAGTAGGATCAAGCATAAGGACAATTTTGGGGATCAATAGGGGGTGAAAAAACAAAGCAAACTGCTGATCTTAGCTTCCTGAGAGATGCCAGAGCTGAAACAAAGGTCAATGCTAAGTTCTGGGAGCTTTTGGAGGCATTCAGACGCACTTCCAAGTGTTACGTTGTCTACGCTACCCAACGTGACAAAGCATAGCATGAACACTTAGAGAAATTTTATGGTTTTGGCCTACTATGTTGTCTACGTTGCATAGTGTAGTAGAGCATAGCATCCATTTTCCAGTGAATTTTGTCAAAATTCAAGCTTTCACTCTGGAATATCATAAGATAGGCAACTTTAGTAATTGGAAAGTGCATTTTCCATGCTAGAATGGCTTGATACCTCTATGTTTCATACTTGAAAAATTTTCAGACCTTAGCATCGTTGCTATGCTATCTACGCTATGTAGCATAGCAAAGCGTAACACCAAATTTTGGATCAATTTTGATAGAACTTGAAATGTTTTCCATTGGATGCTAATCACACTTCGAGGATGAAGTAGGATAGGCAGCCCCATAAGTTAAAAAATTTCCTAATACACATTCCATGTCTGGTTCAACACTTAGGAATATTTGAGTCTTGAAACCTATGCTACACTCTGCTACGCTGTGCAGCACAACAGAGCGTAACAAGTTTGAAAGATAGAAAAGTTTCCAAACTATTTCATCCATCCTAAGCATCTTTGATAACTCCTAGCCTAGCACTTGGGTGGACTGTCCATTGGGACATGTGTCAAGTTGGACAAACTGAAGAGCATAGCAAGCTTAATAGCTCAAGAGATAGAAAATTTTCCAAACTATCTAGTCCATCCTTAGTGCCCTTTTGACCACTTCTGGCTTGACATTTGTGTAGAATAGCCTTTGAAATGGGTGCTACATTGACTATGCTAGGGAGTGTAGTAGGTGGACTTAGAAAAATTTTTGCAAACATTAGGACTTTCAGGATGCTATGCTATCTATGCTACATAGCGTAACGTCAGACTTAGAAAAATTTTTTTTGCCCAAGTTTTGACAATTAGATAAATTTTTTGTTATGTTGTAGGATCCCAAAATTAGTGGTGTTTTAGTGGGGGTATGATGAATTGTGGTTTGTGAGGCCCCAATATTGGGTACACAATATCGGGCATGTAATATTGTAGCCTAGATACAATATCGTATACACGATATTGTGATTCCTATGTTAGCCTATAAATATAACATGTAGGTCTATAATGAAGAGAGTTTTCTGGTAAGTCTTTAGGGTTGAGTCTCTTTGTAAGTTTTTAGTTAGTTTTCAATTCTTTTCCCAAGTGCATGCCCATAGTGTGATGCTTGTAATTGTACAGAACCTTTGTTCGAGTGTGACGTACTTGGACACGCACACAACTAACAATAAAGATTGAGATTACTCCATCATTGTAGCAATTACTTAGGTTTTAATTATTTTAATTGTTAATTATTTATTATTATTTTCTTAGATAATATATATTTTATTGTCATTTACTATTCCTATCATTAACATGGAGTGAGTATGACTTAATCACGAACATTTAAGTGTAACTATGTGGTAACCCAATAGTGTATCTAGTAGTGCTTCAAGTGATGTGCACTTGGTAATCCCAGAAGTAGTACATGAAGTCCAAGATGTGTACAGATGATTAGGGATGGATGCTCATCACACTTAGGCTAGCCTAGATCTTATTTCATATTGCTTATTAGCTTAATCAAGTTATTTCTCATTGTCTTTAGGAGTAGCATAGTATTAGAAATCATATCATATAGCTCACTCTGGACTAAACCATACATTACAAAGAAAATACTAGTCTAGGTGGGAAGATAGCGAACTACGATCAACATATAACTATCTAGGTCCCACAACTAGTCCATCTGTGGAGTTTGACTAGATCATGCATGCATACTCGTATTTGTATGGTCAAGTGTAGGGGTACCTCACCACTCATCACTCACTAACGTGAACATGAACTTGAGGAGGTTAGTAATAGAAAATAGGAATTTTTCAATGGAGGAGGTTTAGGAACTTCACTAGAAAATGGTCATTGAGGTAGCCACCTAGAAAAATAAGGCCCTAAAGTTCAAATAGAAAAATTACTATAGGGACTAGGTAGACTCCTCAAGGAGGTAAATGAGAAAGAAATCCAATTGGCCAAGGTGAAAATGGATGAGGTCTTCTAGTAGCTTCAATAGAGGGGCAATGTATGGTAGTCAATCTTTGATAGTTTAAGTGCCTACAATAAAGCAGAGTTCTGCTTGAAGGAGCTGCAAATTGAAGAAATGACAAAATACATGGAGTTTGCTAACCTTTGCTACACAAAATTGATGATGATGATAGTTGGAAGGCCAAGATTAGAACTAAAGAACTAAGTGGCCAACTCATACCTACTCTATGAGGTCAAGTTTAAGCACCATAAGGAGAACAAGTAGAAGCTAGAAATAACTAATGTTGGACTTGAAGTTCTCAAGAGTGAATTCATTGACCAAAAATTAGTTGCTAAGAACCTAGCTAAGAGGATGAATGACTACCATGAACTTCAGAACCTTGTAAAGATGTTCAACATAGAATGTAAACAATTCATAGCTTGGTTTGTCAATGTAAAGGAGTTATTTATAGTAATGCATTGTCTATGGGATGCCCTTGTACCAACCCACATTTGTGAAGCTACATGAAGCTACATGAAGTTACATTTGTAAGATAGCCATAGCCATAGCCTCAACCTCAACCACCATTGCCATGTGCACTATAGCCTAGTAAAGGTTTTTTAGCATCATAGGATCATCCACCTCTTGGCACTATTTGATCTTCTCCTTGTCTTTACTCATCAAAGGATTGTTGTTGGTTGTTTTTATAAGGGCATTCAATTTTGTTATCAAAGACACCCATTTATGTCATCTTTGTAAATCTATACAATTTAGCACTTAGAGTTCATTAGTTAGAGTTTGTTAGTTAATAATTCCATACATTCCTAATTTTATAAAAGGCTTGATTCCAGTTTGTTCACTTGAGGAAAATTTTTGACTCTTTTAGTAAATAATTCAATACATTCCCAATTTTATAAAAATCTTGATTCTATTTTTGTTCACTCAAGAACAAGTTTTGACTTTGTTAGTCAATAATTCCATACATTCCCAATTTTATAAAAAGCTTGATTTTATTTTTATTCACTTAAGGATAATTTTTCATTCAGTTATGGGGGTATGATAGATCATTCAATAGGCTACATCAATGGACATGCATCGATGTAGCCTTGGTGATGTAGCCCCATTAATGCATGGTTAAATGCATTGACACAGATGCATCGATGTTGTGTCTAGTCTTGCCTATATAAATGTGTGTACCCATTACATTTATGATACATTAAGTAAATAGAGTAGCCAAGTTCTTGTAGTTTTCTTCCATCAAAGTTAGAATATTTTTTGAGTGCTTAGAGTAGGACTTCAAGGATTGTATGGATCCTTATTCGAATATCAATATACCTAAGAACTTTGATATGCTAACCATAAAGATGAGATTCTTGGAATTCCTTGTAGCACTTAAGAATAGTTTAATGTTTTTATTTATGCATTTATTACCTTGGATATCACCTTCATGTTCTTAGCTAATTAATCTACTTAATAATCACACATAAGTACAACCACCTCAAACATACTATTAACACTTAGTAATCTTGGTGGTGTTATCACTTGGTTTGCCTAGTAGCCTAGCACTTGGTAGCCTAGTGGCATTTATAATAAGTTTAAGATATGCATGGAAGGTGGGCCTAGATGCTTATGTTATGGTAGTTAGATTAAGGAATTAGATAATTAATTAGTAAGTCACAATTAATTACCTTCATTTTACACTTAGACTTAATCAAATAGGATATAAAATATACATAAAAATCTTGTCCTTTGTCTTATACTTAACCATACAAGTGAGTTTCCACATGTAAAGCGATGAAAACAATGATTGCATCTTTAAGTCATTATCTTTTCCCATTAGTGCATTTAGGAGCTAAGTCCCCAAAATTCAACCAAATCGCTAGTGCAATGCATGTGATTTGTATGGTTGGGCATAGGGATTACTTGCTGGTCATCAAGAAGTAATTGTTGAACAACTAGCAAGGTATACTCTCTACACTTTTGAATTTTTAACATTTAATTTTCCCCTTATTTATAACTCTATCTTTGATTTTTCACTTCAGTGTGGCATTAATCTATCATTAATTTTCTATGTAATTACTATATCATTCATTTTTTCTATAATTTTATAGGTAATGTACAACAAAATATTTCTTTGCAATAGCTTTATTTTCTTTCATAATTGGATAAAATTAGTAAACTAGTTTGACCAAAGTATTTGGTGCATAAATTAAGTCAAAATTGACCAAAAGTTCACTTCCTTTTTTAACATTAACTAGGTAAATGCTACATCATAAGAGATCACAGGTTGTTTAAACTACTACCTTCTTACATCTTGTAAGCTTGAACAAAAATTTTCATGATTCATGGAGAGGTGTAGAGAGTATTCTTGGTTGGTGGTTTGAAGGCTACTTCAGCTATGAAATATATAACAACCTTATTCTAGAGTCCTTTTCTCTTATTGATATGCCTTATGACTTCTTAAACTTTGAATGTGTTGTGTCTATTTTATTTGTTCTATTTTACCTTAATCATATGTTTTTGAACTTAAACATAATATTATGTTGTCTTTTCCTAAGAATAAGATTGAATTATATCATATCATAAAACATATGTACACTTGTTGAAGTTTTAAGTTAACAAGTATCAACTACTAGATGGATCATGGTACATGGGATTTACATCAAGCTTGTGGTGTGTATGGTTGATTACATTTTATGCTTGATTTCTTATTTTGTTATGTTGTTAAATTAATATTTTATTTTTAAATAGAAAAAATATAAATATGAATTTATCTTGATTTTTTTTATGGGGAAGGAAGGGGGAGGGGGGAGGGGGAGTGCACATTGCGGTGGGAGCGAGGAGAGAGGGGATGTGGGATAGGATGTTAGAACTCCAAAATAATTGTAATATAGGTATACCCCAAGATATATAACTCAACATTTCCTATCAGGATAAAACCCATGACTTAGACCTTTGAAATCAAGAGTCTTACCACTAGGCTAACATCTCATTAATGCATTTTTGGGATTCAAACCTAAGATCTTGCATAGCATATGACTCAATTACCTTCCAAACTAGTTACTAGAAAAGTTATAAAAGCTTTGATTTTGGAAATAGAAAATTTTGGGAATGAATTTTTAAAAAGAGAAAAATGTGATTTTGCACTCTAGTCACCTATTAGATTTTTCCATGGAGGAACCATTAGAGCCATCAATCTTCAGAGCCATCAATCTTCAAAACCTAGAGCACAAGATAAGTGGAAGAGACCCATGGAGGAACTACTGCCACCAGGAACCACATGAATTCCAATAAATTTTGTAATTCTATGTCTGTGTCCCAATTTTTTTGTGTTCAACTCTTCACCGTGGCATGAATAAATTTCTAGTTAGTCAATAATCCCATACCTATCTCCTGTAATCAATGGAACTTGTTCTCATTTTGTTTGACTTGAGGACAAGTTTTCATTCAATCGTGGGGTATGATGAATTATGATTTGTTAGGATCCAATATCATATTTGTGATATTGGGTATGCGATATCGTAGCCTAGATAATGATATTGGATACACAATATCGTGATTCGTGTGTAAGCCTATAAATACACTTTTGGGTGCACAGGAAGGGTAGTCAGAGTAAGTTAGTGTTAGAGTAGAGTCTTTTTTTGTAAATTTCAATTCATTTCAATCCTTTCCCCAGTGCATGCTTGTAGTGTGATGATTGTAATTGTATGGAACCTTTATTCGAGTTTGACATAGTTGGACACACGCATGACTAGCAATAAAGATCAAGATTACTTCATCATTGCAGCATCCACTTAGTTTTAATTACTTAATTATTATTGTTATTTATTATTTTCTTAATTAATATTTCTTTACCTTCATTTACTATCCTTGTTATTAAAATAAAAATGAGAACCAAGAAGATTAACAATTTCCTACTTGACTTTCTTAAAAATCAACTAAAGATTAAATAGTTCAACAAAACATGGAACTTTAGAAATTGTTAAGAAATGCTTTAATGGTGCTACGTGGCTAGATATATGGTCATTTATACATAAGAATGTAGTGTTTATCATTTGTAAATGAACGTTAGATTTTGGTATTCAATTTCAAAAATATTGTAAAATTTCATATTTTGTTAAACTATTTAATGTTTCTTTGAAATATGCAAGTAGACTTATATTTAATCAATTACATATTCTAATCTTCTTACACCTTTTAAAATGTAAAGAACATTTGTCTTATGCTTTCCTTTTCTACCTTCAAAAAAATGCTAGAAAAAAACAAAAATTCACATGTAAGTTGAAAATATGAAAAAAAAAAAAAATTTAAAGTCTACAATACAAACAATCAAGTTACTGATAAATCAAATTGAAAAAAAGCTCATGTGAAGTATTGAGATTGTTAGCTCATAAGGTAAGTTTTTCTTTATTTGAGAAGAATATGATCAACTCAATAATTAAAATGAATAGCATGAACAATTATATCATCCATAGGTTGCTTATTTTTTCTTTGCAAGATAATTTGGATCATGCTAAGACATTACTTTTTTATTAAATCTTAATTTCCTAAAAAATTGGTATTTTGTCCAAAAACATTCTATTAATAACTCAAACCTTTTAAATATTAAATCCAAACAAACATGTTGAGACTAATGTAAGTGTAATTATTATTATAACTAGAAATTTAATTCTTACTACCAATTAATTATTTTCCTCTTTCCACTTTTCAGTTTCAATGTATTAATCTTGAAGTTGAACACCTAAGTAAACATCTTTAAAATTAAGGAGTTCTTCCTTTCCATATTGTTTTTGGTCAAGATTTTCTGTTTGTAATTAACATGTGATCCAATCACCAAAATCAAACTTACACTTTTGATGATTTGTAAGATGATCATGGTAAATTTCTACTGGATTTCTAACATTAGACTAAATGGACACATGGGAGTTAAAAAATTTAATAGGTTGGAATGACAAGCACTATGGCAGTTGTAGTTCATGTTCTTCCCTAGTTTTGAACTTTGTACTCATGATTCATTTATTTAAATTATACAAATTATCAACATAAGATTTAGATTTTGAAGAATTCATATTTCTTAACTACATGAATATGTTTTAGTGTTCATTATTTTTGGAAGGCTATTGGTGTGATTTTTTCATAAAGATTTACTTTAAATTTCATATTTGATCTATTTCATGGATGAAACATACCTAAAATGTTGATAAAAATTTTAATTTCATAAAATCATTAAGTTATAAAATCACTTATCAATTAAGATCAAGGCTTAAAATGTTACATTTTCTTTAAACATGTTTAGTTCTGGGAAAGTATAGAAACAAGGACATTAATCTTGACATGCTAATGACAAAATTGATCCCAAAACACATGATCTTAATTAGTTCATCCTCAATGATACATTGTAACTATGTTTTGTCATTAATTAATAGCAATTTTGCTACAATTAATAATTTCAAATGAAAAATTGGCTATCCAAAATGCCTTTTGGTATAAAAATGAAATCACCAAAAAGCATATTATGTAGCAGTAACTTGCATAATTAATTTCTAAATCCTCAATGATTCCCTTCTTGTTTATCTCTAGCATTGTACAAATCCATTAGCTACCCTCTACCACACTTTCTTAGGGTGATAACAAATGCCAAAATAGAACAATCAGGTTTTACTGATAACTAACATACTTGGAAAGAATTTTTAACTATGATTCATGGTAGTGATGGTATTCAAAAATTGATATTAATTAATAAAATTCTTGTAAGGAGTGTCTAACTATGATTCATAAGAATGTTGCTACCCTCTGAAGCTCCTTAATGAGAGATAAGTGTAGCAAGAAAAAAGAAAGTATGTGCATTTGTTATTTTTAGTCATGTTGATATAAAGCTCAATGCTAAAAAAATAAAAAAATTAAATAACCTAATAAAACCTCAATGATAGTAGCAACCAAGATGTGAATCTTCTACTTTTTGGCCCATCTTGTTCACTTTAGAGGAAAATCAATGCAACAAAAGAAAGACAATGTTTCAAAAAATGGCAAGGTTTGTGGCAAACGAAACAAATATAGAAGAACAACTTCACAATGTGATGTCTCAGAATTAAGGTAGCACTATAATGCTTCCATAAAGTAAATATTAGGAAAGAATTACACATAAAATGAAGACTTCAAATAAAGATAGAAAGACAATATTTATAAAAAAAATCACAAAATCAGAATATATAGGAATTCATAGATAAATTTTCACTACCAAATTGACAGTGACATATTTATACATTATGTGACTTTGAAATCTAATAATTTGATCTAAAATTTTTTGAATAGAGGACTACTTACAATGCCATTTACAATTTAAGGTAATAATCACTAGGTTTCCCATCCCAATCTATGAAGTTTGGAAATCATAGCCTATATTAAAAACCTAAATTTCTTTCAATCTAAGTTTGGGCTCAAGATCTAGTGTACATTTGCAGTTCTTTTGGCTATTTTCAACCATTGGGAGTAACAGATGGATTGTAGAAATTACTTTTTTCACTACTACTACACCCTAGTCCATTGCTACCATGCTATTATGTTTGTCTGCAAAAACTAAATTGTTCTAGCTACTAATTTATTAGGAATTTTGCTATTGCAAATTGGGGCCATGCTTGAGCATTGATTTGTGGGACCTTCTTCCATTTCTAGCTAAGATTGATGGGGTTCCTAGGTCTATGGTGTAGTGTTGCTTTCCATTTAGTGAACAAGCCTACCAATGAGTCTGTTCCTTTTTATTTCTATTTTTATTTTTCTTAATACACTCTTTGCTCTGATTCCTTGAATCATTTCAACTAGGGCCCAATAGTTCTACATGACCCAAACTATCTCTTTGTTCTTTGATGTTGGAGGGAAAAAAAGCAAAAAACAATGGAATCCTCTAATAGCAATTGAAAACCCACTAAAAATACTACTAACATGGAAGATAATGATAATGCTTTAGATTTTGACTTTCCTAAAGACATTTTTGATCAAATTGTTCAAACATTCACCCATCTTTGTGCAATTGGCTTTTGTACTGACAAGATTCCTTCTACCTCAAATTTCGAGGAATTGGTCAAATTTTTTTGGAAACCTCAAACCATTAGATTAACCCTACCTTCTAATCTTACCAAAAGGTTTTTTCTTTTCGCTTTTGAAACCAAGGCTATGGCAAATTTTGTAAAACAATAATCAATTTGGGATGCATATGGATCCTTTTTAGTGCTTCAACCCTAGAAGGAGAATTTTGACCTAGAAAAAGAAAGCAAAAGTATTTTTCCAATTTGAATAGAATTTTTAGGGCTCCCATCACATTTATCTCCACATGTTGACATTCTTGTTGCGTAGGTTCGGGAGGTCATCAATATGGAGTCATTTTTAGGTTTCTGTCCAAGACCAACTTGGCAAGTGTGTGTTAAAATTGATATGTAAAAGCAACATCCAAACTTACTAGAATTTAATATGAAAATAAATACTTTTGTTTAAAAAATTTCATATCTTATGCTTCGAAACTATTGTTATTATTATCTTGATACTAATCATTGAAAAGCTCAATGTCGAAAGCTACTAGGCAAGATTGAAGCTAAGAGAATTTTAGTTGAATAGGTTAGTAAAGAATTAAAAGATAGAAATATATCTAAGGATATAGAGAATGATTCTATTGAGGTTCACTCAACTAATCCTTCTTCTTTGAACCCCTAGATGTCATATGTGGAAGACATGAATATTTAGGCTACCGATGTTACTAAGACTTCTCTTAACCAAGAAGGGGTCCCAAAAGATGGTACTAGTGATTGGGAGTGAGTTACCCAAAAATATTATGCCTCAATCAGACAAGATAATCCTATCCTTAGTGATTTCCCTAAAGGGCACTGATCCCCAATTGTTGCTAATGCTAATCAGTCTGCTAGCAAAAGATCAAGTGCTCGTTGTCCTTTAGTAATAGCTCTGAGTGTAGAAATTCTTTTAAGGCTTTAGTGGTTGAGGAGGATCCTTCTTCATCTTCACATCTACAATGAAGTGTTGCTTATGGAATGTTAAGGGACTCTTGGATCCCCGTAGAAGATATATAGCCCAAAAGTATATTCGTAGGCATTCCCTAGATGTTGCTTGTATTTAAGAAGTTAAAATCCAAGGATTCCATCTTCAAATCTATTATAAGATTATTTTTTCCAATAGTTATTATGTCTATTCTCAACATGAACATGGAAAAGGAGAAACTATAATTCTTCTTCATAGTAAGTAGCAGGAGTTTATTATTAATCATAGTTGTGATAATTCAAGGCATTGTTGTTGGGTTTAATTATAGTACACTAATGAAATCCTAGGGATCATTTCCATTTACACTCCTTGTAATCTAAATGACCTAAAGGTTTTTTGCAATTGGCTTGAGCACAACTTGCCTATAGCTAATTGGATCATAGTGGGAGACTTTAATATGATTGAGTATCCAGAGGATAAGTTTGGAGGACACAAATGTGGTTTAGATAACTGGGAGCTTTCTATTTGGCTTTCATTGAAGACAAAATTGAATTTGCAAGAAGCTAATAGAAACTACCCCTCTAGTACTTCTAATTAGTTTACTTGGAGCAATGCTGGACATGGAGACTCCTACATTTCTTCTAGGTTGGATTAGGTTTACCAATATGCAAATTCTTCTATTCAATACTACCATCAATGATGCTCTTATTTAGGTAGATTATACCTAGGTCTTATCAGATCATTATCCTATTCATTGGTCTCTTTCCCTCTCCATCTGTTGCTGCTCTTCCAATGACCTTTATATTTTTAACACTACCTTTCTTCATAGCATCTCCCTTTGATATTTATTGATGAAAATATGGAATCTACATCCTAAATCCCTTTGAGAATATGGTTGGATTAATTGGTGGACTAATGATTGTACTCACCTCCAACGGTTTTCCAAACATGCAGGTAAATTGGTGGCTTCAAGACTAAATTCTCATAAATCCAACCTTCATAAGAAAATATCCTTATTAAAAAAATGCCATTAATAGAGGTAAAGCTACTAAGGTTCAATTCTATCACTTGCAAATTGCCAAGGAGAACATGCATATGATGGATCACCATGAAGGTAGAGGTGGTCACCTTCGCACCCATCTTTCTTAGCTTCCCATGGGTAACTAGGCTACTAAATATTTTTTTAATCTCCTCAAAGGAAAAAACCTATCCCATAAAATCCTAGCTATTCAAGTTGATGATAATATCTTTACCTCCAAGATTGACATTCTATAGGAATTCTTTGATTTCTCTATTAAATTTTTTAAAAAGAAGATATTGATCCCGATATAATTAATACCTACTTAAGAGTTATTACTCCTTTTAATCATTCCATCTTTGGTGATGCTTCTCTTATGCCTAAATAGGATCTTGGTAAAGCTCTTCAACAACTCTGCGATGGCAAAGCCTTGGTATGAATGGTCTTCCTATAGAATTTTTTAAGAAATTCTGATCCACTCTTCAAGATACTGTCTATAGTGTGTATAAGGAAGCTCTTAAGAAAGGTTCCCCTGACAATGTGATCAATGCTAGTATTATTAAGCTTCTATCCAAGTTAGGATATCATATGTGCATTAGCAACTAGTGCCCTATAACTCTTTTAAATGTTATCTATAAAATTGTTACTAAAGCTATAGCCAATAAATTAAAATCTTTTCTTCCTCATCTCATAAGCAAAGAGCAAACTAGTTTTGTTCAAGGTAGGTATATTTTAGAAAATTTCATTACTACTATTGAGGGCTTGCATTGGGCTTTTTCCACTAATCAAAAAGCCATTCTTATTAAGCTCAATTTTGCAAAAGATTATGACATGCTTGATTGGTCATTTTTAAGAAGTATAGTTAAGCATCATAACTTGGGTACTATTTTTGATAGACATATGAATTTGGTTTTGTTAGAGGCCTATTTAGTTATTTGTATTAATAGAACCTTCTCTAAGGTTATTGAGCTTCAAAAATAAGTACAAAAAGGATGCCCTTTAGCTCCTTATCTTTTTATCCTAGCTATTGATGCTTTTGGAGCTACTCTTACATCTCATAATGATTCTATGAGGTTAAGAGGTATCTCTCTTCCACAAGAAGGAAAGGATCTCATTTATAGCTAGTTTGTGAATGACACTTTTCTCACTTTGCTTGAGGACCATAATAATCTTAACACTACCTTGGATTGTATTAACATCTATTGTAAAGCCTTAAGAGTTAAAATTAATTGGAACAAAATGCAAGCTATTTGGTCTAGCTTCTCCCCAAGGCCTACTTGGACTTATCATTTTAATATCAAGTGGCTTTCTCCTACAAATGTTTTCACCCTTTTGGATATCCTGATAGCTTTATTCACCACTCCCACTATCTTATGGAATAATGTGGTGGAAAAAGTGAAACATAAAGCTTTGAAATGGGCTTCTAAACCCTTATCTCTTTCAGGTAGATTTATCATAGTTAATCATATTTTGAGCTCCACTCACATGTACTATTTTTCCTCTATGGCTTCTTCCAAATCTTCCTTTTAGTTCATCAAAAAAATTCTTAGGAATTTTTTATGGGAAAATAAGGACAATCACAAAGCTTTTCATCAAGTTTCTTGGGATATCTGCACTTTAAGTAAAGAACACATGGGCTTAGGCCTTACCTCTATTGAGAACCAAAGTATTCTCTTGGCCTCCAAGTGGATCACTTGCTATATGGAAGGAGATGAAGCTTGGAAGATCCTTTTTAGGCATAATATTTCTTGTCTTGATAATCATCATACATGGAAAAATACTCATTGAAGCAATTGGATCATCAATGGAGGATCTAAAAAGATTATAGGTTCTTTCTTGTTCAAGCAAATTTAGTAGTGTTGGAGTCAAATTAAAGGCTTTTTGCAATGGAAACCTTCCTAGGTAAGCTTGAACTCTTTGTCTATGCACTCCATCTAGTGGTCTTCTATTTTTAAAAAGAGTTTGAATTTAGGATCTAGGTTTTAGGGTTGTTGATCACAATCTCCATCATATTGGCCAATTATTTACTATTAGAAATGATACTACTACCCTCTCTTGGCAACATGCCAAAGTAAAATTGGGGTTTCAAAGATAAGATACTCTTATTTACCAGCACATTGAGCATGTTTTATCCAACTTTGGTGTTCCTAAGTTGCATAATAATACTTCTTGGTATGATGATTGGTTTTGGCCTCATGGTTCCCCTTTGTGTTATTTACACCTTTCTAAAGCTAAACCTTGGTTTCATGTGCAAGAGCTCCAACTCTCCACTTTAAATACAAGATGGAGTGTGCATCTTGAGGATGACCATTGGAAAGCTATTTTTCATTGTATTTGGATTTCCAAGGTACAACCTAAGCACCATTTCTTTTTCTAGTCCTTGATTCATCAAGGTCTTCCCATTGGACATAGGCTTCACTTCTTAGGATTTAATTTGTTAAGTCTATGACTCTTTTATGCATGTCTTTTGGGATTGCTCATTCTCTGAAAAAATTTGGAAGTGGTGTCAATCTCTCCAAGTTTTTATTCCTAACCATTCTATTGATTTTTGTCTATGTATCTTCAAAGATGAATGTGTTAAGAGACACCTTCAAAAACCCTAGAAAATCCTCTTATTTGAGATTATTTTCTTTATTTGGAAATGTCATCTAGATGCCTAGTATAAAAACACCAACTACATTAAATTTAACTATTGTATGAAATGTTCTATTGCTAGTAATGCTCAACTTCAATGTTGAGAACTAGGCTTTACCAATAATATTACTTTTTCTTAAGTGGTATCTTTTTTGAATTGCCTATTTTGGTTTTTGTAGCTTCCATCCTTGGAGGTGCAAAAAGCTTTTTTCTTGTTGTAGGTGACTGGGGGGGCCATCTTGCAACTTTGGGCTCTATTAAGGCTTTGGTTTTAAGGTTTTCTTCTGTAGTTTGTGGTCCCCACCCCACCCCTAGCCACACATTCCACCACTCCCTAGTGCAAAGTTACTAATAAATGGGAGTATCTTATCTTTGAAACCCCCATTTAACTCTGACATATTTCCAAGAGAGGGCAATAACATCATTTCTAATAAAAATTGATTGCTCAACATGATGGAGATTGTGATCAACAAAATGATTGTCTTTGTAAGAAAATTCTTCATATAGAAGGCCCAAATTCTATTTGAAAATAAGTGACCACAAAATAAAGTGCATTGACAAAGTATTCAAGATTAATTAGGTAGATTTCCATTGTAAAAAGCCTTTAATTTGATTCCAACACCAAATTTTCTTGAAAAGGAACAAACCTATAACCTTCTAAGATCCTCCACAAGTGATCCAAGTGCTCCAATGAGTATTATTCCATATTTGGTGATTACCTAGACAAGAAATATTATGCCTAAATAGAATCTTCTAAGCTTCATTTCCTTCCATATAATAAGTGATCCATTTAGAGGCCAAGAGCATACTTTGACATTCAATAGAGGGGAGGCCCAAGCCATCCTAATCATTACTTAAAATGTAAATATCCCAAGCAACTTAATAAAACACTTTGTGATTATCCTTATCCCCCCATAAAAAGTTCACAAGAATTATATTGATGCTCTAAAAGGAATATTTAAAAGAATCCATGAAAGAAGAGTAATACACATGAGTGGAGCACACAACATGGTTCCCTATGGTAAATCTACTTGCAAGAGATAAGGATTTGGAAGCCCATTTCAAAGCCTTCTATTTAACTTGTTCAACCACATTATGCCATAAAGTACTACAATTAAAGAATAAAGCTATTGGAATATCCAAAAGGATAAAACTATTTTCAAAAGAGACCCACTTGATATTATAATTATGAGTCCAAGTAGGCCTTACAGAGAAGCTCAACCAAATAGCTTAACTTTTTCTCCAATTAATTTTGGCTCTTAAGGCTCTATAATAAATGTCAATACAATTTAACAGTGTTAAAATTATTGTGATCCTTAAGCAAAGTGAGAAAAGTTCCATCTACAAATTGACTATAACTAAGATCCTTACGATTGTGTGGAAGAGAGATCTCTATAACCTCATAAAATCACTATGATCTCTAAGAATAGCTCCAAGAGTATTAGCAATGATGATAAAGAGATAAAGCACTAAAGTACATCCTTGTCTAACTAGTTTTTAAAGCTTAATATCCTTAGAAAATGTTCCATTAATAAAAAATAAAGAGGCATCCAATAAAAGGAGATCAATGTGATTATCAGAAACATTACCTAAGTTATGGTGCTTAATAACACTTCTTCGAAAAGACCTATCAAGTATGTCATAAGCTTTTGAAAAATCAAGCTTAAGAAGAATGGATTTTTAATTAGTCGAAGAAGCCCAATGCATACCCTCAATAGCAGTAATGACATTATCTAAGATATACCTATCTTGAATAAAATTAGTTTTCTCTTTGTTGATGAGTTGAGGAAGAAAAGGATTTAATTTATTGGTTATAGCTTTAGCAACAATTTTGTAGATAACATTTAAAAGAGTAATAGTGCACCAGTTGCTAATGCACATACAATCTTTTGACTTGGGTAGAAGCTTAATAATTCCAACATTAATAACTTTTCCAAAAGAACTTTTCATAAGAGCTTCCTTTGACATACTATGAATAGTATCTTAAAGAGTTGATCAAATTTTTTTGAAAATTTCTATAGGAAGACTTTTCATACCAAGGGCTTTGCCATTCTAAAGTTGTTGAAGAGCCTTACAAAGATCTTGTTTAGAGACAAGTGTAGCATCACCAAAAATGGAATGATTAAAAGGAATAATGACCTCCAAGCAATTATCCACTATAATAGGATCAATATATTCTTTATGAAAAATAATAGAGTAAAAATCAAGAAATCTTGTAAAATTTTAGTCTTAGAAGTAAAGATATTATCTTCAACTTTGATGAGTAGTGGAGTATCTCAACACTCTACCATACAAGTCACGAGTGCCAGCATGTGACCATATCATAATCCATAAATGGGCAATGTAATTATGCTAGTAATTAAGATTAATTTTCAAATTGTTATCTTTCCACCTTAAGCTAGTAAAGTTCTAGTATATGGTTTAGCTCTTAGTAAGGTGTATGATTACTACTATACATCATCTTTACTATCGATAAATTCCTTATCATACAATGCATATACAATTGCTACTTATTGTCCTATTTCATTTCTATGCCTTCCTATTGTTAGCATGGTCAAATTAGCATACTAGAGGTTTGTTAATCCCATGTATTCTATCAAATCCTTAATTTATAGGTCTTTATTATTTACTTCAACTTAGTGAACATGAGCAAGGTTGTCTAGATTTGGCTACCAATCAGGATTCTGTGTAGAAATTGAGCTAATTTTGGCCTTTGCTATATGGATCTCTTTATTATTTATCTATTTATACATGCCCACTTGGTCCCTAAAATGCTCTTTGAGTAACTCATGCTTCTTGTCCTTGTTCTACCATGCACTAATTTCAATTGTAGAATTTTGGCAAATGGTGCAAACCTCTTCCATTAACAAAGTTCTATTTTCATGGGCCAAGAGACTTGTGTCTTGGTTAACATGGATTAGTTGCTTTTAGAGTTGTTGGATGTTCTCCTTAAGAAAATTCTTATGCCTATCAATGTTTGTCAACTAAGCATTATCAATAGCTACTTACTTATTTTCTTCTTATAAGGTGATGAGGGATTTAACATGTGTGTATGTTTGAGATTCTACCACTAATGCATCCCACACTACCTTCTCCTTCTCCTTTTCCATATTCATGTTGTGGTCAACTAGCCTTCTCACATGAATGATTCTAAACTACTCAAGTTGGTTTGGCAATATAAATTGTGTTGGATCTCTTCTTTTAACTTTCAAGGTAGCTAGCTCCTCTTGCAATCTTTGCACTTCATTTTCTATATGCACTGCATTAGTTTCAACCATGACCAACTTTTCTTTTATGGTGTTCAGTTAAGACTAAACTATAGTGATATCACTAGGGATATTGAAAAGATTCTACATCACTTATCCTATCTATAGTAGTCTTTTCAGTATGTCTTTGTGTTCTCCAGGAATCATGGAGGTACCAATATGCATTTGAGCATCTCTCACTTCAGAAATATTAGTCGATGACATAACAAGGATATCGAATGATTCCTTGATATGATCTATGATGATTTTTTTTACTATTGCTACATCTTGGTGCTACATAATCATAACTATGGCTCCTTTACTTACATCTAGCATCACTTGAAATGATGCCATGTTTTTTGAGATCTATTAGGCCTAGTCATCCTCTCCTCTTATTTGCATTGATACTTGCTAAGTAGCTGGGTTTGTAGATATGGTAGGCCTGTAGGTGCTCTCTCTTACTTTATATAAATTGGCTTCCTCCCTTGTTTCCTAGTTGATTTTTTCTATTATCTACTACAAATGGCTCATGGATGGTCTATAGTCTTGTGGTAGTGGTGGAACTTGCTATTGCTACTATTGTTTAGCTTATGGTTGACTACTAGGTCCTACTTGTTGTTGCTTACTAGTAGGTGGAATTCTACCAGTAAGAGTGGTACCTAAAGTTCCCTTAGTGCTTGCTAATTTCCCTACTTGATCCTTCTTTGGTGGCACTAGTTTAAGAATTTCTACATACAAAGCATTCTAGGCTTTCTTAGGAACTTCACTTGTGTACCCTAGGATTCAAGCCTACTTACACAGGTTCTTGATAAGGTAAGAAAATGGAAGTGTTAGCTTCCTTGCCTTATTTTCCTAAAACCACCTTTGAATCTCAAGGAATAATAGATGAGCAATTTTGGCATTAGAATTTTCCATTAGAATGGCACTTCGTTTAGCTACATAAGTGGATATCTTATTAAGCCTCTTTGTCAAAAATAAGTGGTAGGTGCCAATTTTGAAGTATATCTATTCTTCTATTGTGAGCTTGCCATAATCCTTATCATCCTTACCATATGTTCTTTGTAACCACAACCTTTTTTCATCAGTGTTATATTTGATTGAGATTTGTGCCATGTTTGCCCCTTCATTGGGATTATTAAAGGCCTTGACGATTTCTTACACTAAATAAGGCCTTGACTATGACATCAACTTGATTATTTTTCCAGAGTTGGTATGTTTCTCCTAAGTATCATTTACCACCATTAGTTAGTATGGGCCATGGGAGATTCTTGGAGTTGTTTCTTGACAGCTTCTAGAGAAAATTCTATAAAGAGACCAAAATGTAGTTCCATAATAACCATGGACATGATTGATTTTTCTTGGATGGCCTTAAGGCATTCTAGTGATAGCATGAGGTGCTATCCTTGTTCAAGTTCTTGTGGAGTTTTTGCCTCTAATAGGGATGATACTTTGTGATAGGATTCTATTGAATACTATATGATTGTGCCTTCTACTCTACATGTTCTAATTGGGGATTTTGTTCTCCTACTTGGTGTCTTCCATAACCTCTTGGTCTTTTGCTTCCGTGTAGGGAATGTCCTCCTTTTGTTGGTCTCTTTGGGACCATCTATAATCAACAAGGGTTTGAAATTATTAAAGTGTTTATATTAGTTCTTAATAGTTCTTTACCTTACTTCATATCCTTGATTAGATTAATTTGTTATCTTATTATGATTACAGAGTTAGAAAAATTTTCAAAAAGGAGCCCCTTAGGTGTTATATCATTTAATTACCTATAACCTTTCATAGTTATCATTTTTGTACTTATTATGGCTTAAAATAGTTGGTATTATTCATTAGAATGATTAACTAAGTTTTCTAGCTTAAGTTTGATTGATTGGCTATAGGGTTCCTATTATTTCTTATGCTTATCCTTTATGGTATCTTCTAAGCATTGGAAATTTTAGCTCAAATTTATAATTTTATCATGCAATTCATCCCCTTGTGACTAACTTGAGTGCTTTGGGATCAACAAGGTTCAAGAATTTTAAAAATCAGAGCTATAAGGATGAAGTTATGGCCTTTGGAAGCTAGTGTGCAAGAACTTTGAGAACTACAAAAACTTTCTTGTTTCAAAATGAAAAAGTGAAAAATTTCACTAACTTCTACATGTATATATACTAATTTTATATGTGTGACATCATAGATGATCTGTCATAGATACGACATCATAGGTGCTGCTATGTCATAACTATGACATCATCATAAAGAATTTCAACTTTTTCATTCATTTCTCTTAGAACAAATGAGTTAAATGGAATGTTTGGATGATGTAAAGCTTGTCCAAAGGATCATGGGTCATGAAGATGCACAATTTTTAAAAATTTGATGTTCAAAGTTCATAAAAAAAGAAATTCAGGCAATGAGAGTTTATTGGATGAATAAGAGAGAATTTCAAATGCATGGATAGATTATTAGATGATATGAGAGGTATATGTTGAGTCTTGATTATTTTTGGAATGCACAAGATGATCTGGATTTTCTTGTTAAGTATGAAGTACAATAGTTATATGAGTGCATCCTTTCCAAATTAGGCTCCAACCCTTTGTGCCCTTGTATAACCATGCCAAAAAGTGTTTATAGGCACTTAAGGAATTGAATGTAAGACATACTTATCTAGTAAAAAACACATGTTAGTATCACTAGAACAAAAAAATAATACTACCTTATACAAAACTATAAAGTTATAATTAAATATATAGTGAGGTGATATGGACCATCAAAGGGATTCATACCATAGGCATAATGAATTCTTATGTGTAATTGGTGGTTCAATTAATCATTAGCCTTTCTTTCCAAGATTCAAGCTAAGTCCAAATCACTTTCCAATGACATCACATTGTTTTATTTCATAGAATCACAACCATAAGACTACCACTATTGCAAAGAGTATTACCACTTGACATGCTATTCAAGGGAGGAGTTTATTCATTGCACTCATTATTTTTAGATTCCTAAGAAGCTACCTACATTCAAGCATGGATAACATGTCTTCCCAATGGGACCCCCAAAAATTTATTCTATGCATAGATTTTATTTGTGATTGTGTCAACCTTACTAAAGGACTACCTTTAGGCATGGGTAACATGTCTTTCTAGTGACATGGTAATGTAGAACTTATTATTCTCTTACTTCCATTTTTGTTAGATCTTCAATGATATAATACATCTTTAGTAGTATGATAGAACTCATAGTAGTAATTCAAGAGAATCCACAAATCTCCTTAATGTTACACCTTTTGCATTCCCACTTGGGTCTTCACTCTTCTAACTAGGCATAATGATAATAGATTTATTCTTAGCTTTATTATGAGAAGCATGTCATTATGGCCATGGTAAGAACCTCTTATTATTGGAATGGATGGATGAATGTTGTGGGCTCACTATATAGGTAATCAGTCCCTTATGATAAAAAATATAGAGAAATCTTCACCTTATTGGAACTACATCTTGTTTTATTTGGTGTTTTTTATTGAAAATTGGCAAAAATATGTAGAAGATAAATGAGGACAAAAGATGAAAAATTAGAGAAGATATTAATAATTTGAAAGATAAAAAGGATGAAAGATTATCAAAGAATTAGAAAATATAAAAAAATTGAGAAATTATTAAGAAGTTGAAAAATATAAAAGAAAAGGAAAATATATCAAGAAAGTATGATGAGTGGCGAGGTACCCCTACACTTAACCATACGAAACGAGCGTTGCACGTGCGATC